>MPNV01001273.1:0-20035 GCA_013376435.1 Cyclocybe cylindracea | reverse complement strand
CCAAGATATAAGCTAAATAATGCTAAAATTTGCAAAATCAATAAGCAGCTGATGCCATCATACAACTTAATTCAGGGTCACCAAAAGGTGCTCTATAAACTGGAAATTTTTTTCTAAAAAGAAATAATTATTAAGCATCTTGCTACATGCCCTATATGAAGGGCTTGGGCAGTTTGCTCAATAGGGTATTACTCATTCTGATGTATAAATAGATACCAGATAGTAGTACAATTTAATACATATTGCTGGTCACTACAGATGCACACGCGTACTATACTCTAATATAGTACTCTAGTAGACTCTAGTAAGAACAAATACTGGAGTCCAGTGGAGTCAAGTAGAGTTCAGTAAGACTCCAGTAAGACACCAGTACCACACTCTAGTGGAGTCCACTGGAGTCCACTGAACTCTGGTATAATTCCACTGGACTCCACTGGAGTTCTATAGCACTCTGTGGGGGACCACTAAGTACTGATGAGAAGGGTAATGGGAGATGAGAGGTGTGCAGGGCAATGAGAAGTGTGGATAAGAATCAAAAAATGCGCCATGATATGAGAACTCTGTGAGAATGAAAAATGCACCACAATGAGAAGTGTGGGAATGAAAAATGCGTCAAGAAATGAGAAGCACATTGTTTAATATAATAACTCTTAAAATATGAGAAGAGAAGTAGCTATGAAAAGCACACCAAAGAATGAAAAGACTTGTGAGGCAGAAAAGAGAATGAGAAGTTATGAAAATAATGATAGAGCAAACTCCTCATTAGTTGACCCGGTAATATACACAAGCAGTGCTGGTAATTACCAGTAACTTATGATATCTTGTGGTCAGTACTAGTGAGATTGCCCAGTATGCCTTTACATAGCTGGAATTGGATGCAACAGCATAATTCTGGGCTTCCCCTGGTTAGAAGAATTCGACCTGATTATTTCATGGTCACACTGCACTATTTCTTGGTGACCTGAACAGCTCACAATAAATCAAGTTAACCAAGAGGAGGAGCTAAGTACTACTTGGCTAGCATTTTACACCAAATGCTTGCTCGACAACTCTCTCTGAGAAAGCAAAGAATTCCAGCTCGCAAGAATAGAACTTGAAGACAAGTTCTCTAATGTTCCATCTGGCATAGAAGACTTCTACAACCAGATCAACAATGATTTGGAGGAAGATACGATAGATATGAGGATTAACCAACAATCTCTAGGAGATCCCTCAATCTACCTTTCCCCAAGGTCGAAAGGATTCGATCTTGACCAATCTCTGGAAAGCGAAGCTTCTCCAGACGGTGTTCACATCCAGAATCAACCCTTTCCAAACCAAGACCCCTCACCCAAAACCCCACCAACCCTCAAGCAAATAATACCTGAGAAATTCCACCAATTTCTTGACATATTTTGTGAATCGACTGTGAACCGTTTTCCAGCAAGCCGACCCTGGGATCATGAGATTAATCTCAAACCAGAATTCGAAGCAAGAATAGGCAAAGTTTATAAACTGTCTCCAGAAGAGACACAGCTTACCACTGATTTTATCAAAGAACATCAAGCTAAAGGTTATATTCGACCCTCGAAATTGCCTCAAGCTTTGCCCTTTTTCTTTGTTGCTAAAGCTGACAGCAAGAAATGCCCTTGTCAAGATTACCAATGGCTGAATAACTGGACCATCAAGAACGCCTACCCTCTTCCAAACACGCTTGTTATCATGGATAAAGTTCGCAACGCTCGATACTTTACCAAGTTTGATATCCGATGGGGATACAACAATGTTTGCATCAAGAAAGGCCATGAATGGAAAGCTGCCTTCATTACTCCATTTGGTCTATATGAACCCACCATTATGTTTTTTGGACTTTGCAAGTCGCCTGCAACGTTCCAAGCCATGATGGATTCCATCTTTGCAGTAGAACTGCAAGAAGGATGGCTAGTCATTTATATGGACGACATCCTGATCTTTTCTGACAAACTCAATGATCTTGATGCTTATACCATTCACGTCCTCAATAAACTTCAAAAGAATGATTTGTTCCTCAAGCCAGAAAAATGTTCATTCGCTCAGACAAGCATTGAATATCTTGGGCATATCATTTCTAAAGGAGTTTTTAAGATGTCAAAAAAGAAGATTCAGGCTGTCTTAGACTGGCTGACCCCGACAACCCTTAAACAAGTCCGCTCTTTTGTAGGATTTGGAAATTTCTACCAGCGTTTCATCTGCAAATATTCAGAAGTAACGCGACCCTTAAACGACCTCATGCAAAAAGACGTCAAATTTGAATGGAATTCAGAAGCTCAACAGGCTTTTGAAGAGCTCAAGAAATGCTTCACCAAAGAACCAATTCTCCTTATTCCAGACCCAACCAAACCTTTTGCTATCAAATCTGATGCCTCGAAATACGCATCAGGTGCTGTTTTACTTCAGGATGATCCTGATGCAAGAAAGCATCCTATTGCATTCCTTTCAAAGTCATTCTCTCTGACTGAACGCAACTACGAGATCTATGATCGCGAGTTGTTAGCAATCATTTGCGCTCTAGAAGAGTGGTGACATTATATTCAGGGATCGAACCATACGACTACGATTTACTCTGACCATAAAAACTTGACTTATTGGTGACAACCTCAAAATTTGAATTGTCGACAAGCTCATTGGCATCGTCAGATTTTGGAATATGATCTTAAACTCATTCATATCCCTGGAAATAAAACGATTCAATCCGACACTCTTTCACGACGACCTGACCTTTGTCCAGATGAGGACCACGATAACGAAAACGTCACCATGCTCTCAGATGACTTATTCGTCAATACGATTGACACAGAACTTCAAAGAGCTATCGTCAAATCAGAAAACTACAACGATGATCCAGCCCACGCTCTTGAGAAACTTAGGAGTTCTACCGTGCCAATCTCTATTTCTGATGACTGGACAGTCGGATACTTCGACAACAAACCGCTTCTCTTTTACCAAGGAAAAGCGTACATCCCCAAAAACCACGAACTCTGATGCGACATTGTGCGAAGACACCATGATTCTATTGCAGCAGGACACCCCAGCAAACTTGAAACATATAATAAAGTTTGTACTAACTATTGGTGGCCTGGCCTTAGAACCTTTGTTCGGAATTATGTTAAAGGTTGCGCAACATGTCAAGAATTCAAAATTGACAGGCACCCCTCGAAACCTTCATTGGTTGCCATTGAAGGATCAAAGGAATTATGACCATTCACCCAACTTTTGATGGACTTCCTCACCGATCTACCACCGTCTAATGGATTTGATACTATCTTATCCATGGTGGACCACGGTCTTACAAAGGGGGTAGTCCTTATTCCGACAACAAAGAAAGGACTCAAATCCGACAATGTTGCAAAACTTTTGCTCAATCATGTGGTTAAATGCTTTGGAATGCCGACAAAAATCATTTCAGACCGCAACCCTCAAATGGCAGTCAACTCGTACAAGGAACTCTGGAAGCTTCTTGGTACAGAAATAGCACTTTCATTGGCCTACCACCCTATTACTGATGGAACCACCAAATGCTACAACCAAGAAATTGAATGTTTCCTTGCCATCTTTTGCCTAGAACACCCTGATATGTGGAGCAACCTTCTCCCTATCGTGGAGTTTGTACACAACGACAGAAGACACTCTGACCAAGAACACACCCCATTTGAACTCATGTTTGGCATTTCTCCACCCTTCATCCCACAAGCATTTGAATCAACAAAGTTTGGAGACGTTGAAGAACAACTTCGCACACTGGCATCAAGCAGAAAAGAAGCTACGGAGGCACATGTCCTAGCAAAAGACCGCATTAGTTCCAGGATCAAGAGTAAATTTACCCCATTCAAGATAGGTGATCAAGTATTCCTGTCGACCAAGCATCTAAAATTGCTTTGGACTTCGAGAAAACTTTCTCTGAAGAAGACCAGACCTTTCAAGATCACAGAGGTACTTGGACCTGTGACTTATCATTTGAAACTTCCACCCCAATGGAAGATTCATAACGTGTTTCATGCATCCCTTCTATCCAAATTTGAAGAAATGGAAGAACATGGACTGGCTCATCCTCATCCCCCTCCTGACATCATGGATGAAGAGGAAGAATACGAACCTGAGGCAATACTCAAACACTGAGGAAAGAAACCGATTGAATACTATGTCAAGTGGAAAGGATATCCGCATGGAGAAAACACATGGGAAACCGCTTCGCAATTCACTCACGCCCAAAAATTGCTTCGCGACTACCAACAAGAACACAAGCTTCTCTAGTTCGACCTCCATTCCATCATTCAAGAACTATAAACATGTTCTCTTGCTTCCGCAGATCCCCATCTCCTATCTCTGACCCATGGTATCTTTCTGACAAACAATGGCGACACAGCACGTCAGGTTTTCCGAACTGAAAAAGGTTTGCTTCATTGTATATGAGGATTGCATTGTTTTTGACTCCAGACCCACCAATTCCTCTTACAACAATTTGCCAACCAACCCAACCATTGACATGCCTGCCCAACGCGCCTCCTCTGCTCCGTCTTCCTCGACCTCCACTGCCCGTCCATTTCCAGGATCAGGCTGTACCCTCCGTGGCCCGTCCCTGCTCTCTCTACTGGACACCTCCTCCGCTCGCCCTACTGTGTGCAAGCCTTCGCAGCTCACTCTCGAACGTAAGATCAAGACATCGCGCCTCGCCCCCATTCCCCAGCTTGGACGATGAACTGCCAATGCTGCCTTCAACCCCTGCTCCGATAATGTGGCAAGGGATCCCCCTTCCTATACCCCCTCTGCCAACCTGACCACCTCCCTCGGCGCTGCTACCACCACCACTACCAGCTCCACTGACGTTGGCGCTCGTGCATGCGATGGGCATGATCGCCCAGACACGTCGACCCCATATTCGAGTGTATGAGCAGATCGACAGGGAGATCGCCAATCGACGATGCCCTCATGGAACCAGTCCAGCGCCATGTGGGGAATGCTCCCCGGAAACGACTTCGAGAAGCGCTGGTGTGACATCCCTGGATACAGCGCCTGCATCGACTACAACACCTGCATCCCTCTCCTCATGAGGCATGCTGAAGACAAAGAGAGCTTTGAATGCTCCTTCACTGCCTTCTGGCGCTGGGTCCCCAACTCCCAGCACTACGAAGACATGATCAGCGAGTTCACCCTTGCCTCGATCAACTTCCAGCAGATTCACCACCTCCACCTCAACCTCCTTTTGTGGCAACCCAACGACACCGAGGACCATGCATTCATGGTTCTCGAAGCCCTCAACCTCTCCTGCATGCGATGTATCGTCGCCAACCTCACTAGCGACTACACTGACCATGCCACCATTAAATACATTGACGATTATCTTGGTACAACCTACCAAGCGCTCTGCCCCGTTCCCAACTGGCAGCCACTGCCGCCTTCTCCTTGTTGACACTGCCACCACCACCACATTGACTTCGACCTCAACACCTTTGACATTGACGGCTATCGCCCCAGCTGACACCCCCGCAACACGCCCTCACCCAGCATACTTCGCTATCAAGATGCGTGCTTGCCGCCTCCACGTCGCCACCTGCAATAAGGATGTTTGCCACACCTGTGGTGATTAATCCTTTTATCACTGGTCTTGCAACTGTGCACAGTATATCTGCCACTACTACAATACCGCCGCACCTGGACACACCATGACGTGGTGTCCCCGACGCGACAACGATGACACATACTCCCTCGACAATGAGGACAATTGGGACGGCGGGATCTATGATCTCGTCGACAAAGGCAATGGATATGGTGATTGGTAAATAGTAAGTTGTAATTTTCAATGGACACACAGGATGTTTTCCCCATGCCCATCTCCTTTTTCATATGATATCTTTTTCTTTTCGAATATGTACTTGTCCTTGATTGTTGAGGACACTGATCTTGAGGAGGACCTACTGTTATGGCCTCAATTATGTAATATAGAATTTTCTTTTCTTTTTCTTTTCTTTGTAATATGCTTGATGACATATGCTTGACTTATATGGACTACTAGATTAGTTGCCCGATATGGACTATTACTAGTTGTATTACTTATGCATTGACAGCGCATTGTACATATTTGTATCTTAGTAGTATTTAAGTCAGTACTACTCTTTGTATTAGTCCAGCTTTAATCTACTGTTTTCTTATCACTTTCTCTACTCGCAATAAGATCGACTCGGCTTCTCACCTTGTACAAAGACCATCCACTTCGTTTGACTCAGCGGATGCCCAACCTCTGGACTATCTTGTGGCATAGCCCAGCATTGTTTAGTGTCTAAGTACCTTGTAGTGGATGGCCCTCATACAATAGCCTTTGGGTGTTCGACTATGAGTGGTTACAGCTACTATGGGCTTATTCGTTGTCAGTGACACCAGGACAAGCCATACGGACTTCAGCAGGGGAAGGCTATGCTGTTGATCGCAATGCCAATGCCACAATCGCTTGTGTGTCATATCCAACTATGGGGGTACAGCGCGTAGTCTGCCAAGACTGACAGTTTTTTTTTTTTTTTTTTTCTTTTTAAAAAAAAAATCAGCAATTTATATAGCAGTGCTCGACGGCAGCCTGCTTGCTATCTACATACACACGTGACGAACCCCCAGCCAGGTACTAGGTAAACTACTTAAAGAAGGATGCAAGTCCAACCCAAGAGCATTGTGGTACAAGCGCCAAAGCTCCCATGACGCCACACCCCCTTGCCACCCGAAGGCTGCGGGGCAGGGACTAGGATGAGAGGGCATTGAGTCCTGGCTCAGGACCCAAACCCGTCATCCCCTGTTCAGGGTCAGAAAGCGCGCCGCACACGCAAATGTCCAGCACCACCTGGGAGGTGGCAATTTTAAAGCCTTGAGGCCGGCCAGCCGGATACGTCCCAACCCAAAGCCTGAGACAGAGGATTAGTGGGACCGCAATATTCAGCGAAGTCCCGACATGATGGTAGGTGTGGGTCCCCCAACCCTAAGGCTGGATTGGCGTCGATTCGCCGTAAATCTCCTAAAGGGGAATAACCCCGCCTACCCCGTTACCCGACACCTGAGCGGTCCCGGTTGAAGCCAAATGCCTGGGGGTTGTGCTTCATAAATGACGCGAGATCCCCAAAAAATTTAGGGAAGTACACGGCATACGAGTTGCGACAGTGCAACAGGATATGTTTGCAGGTTTGGATGGGAGTGAGCCCACACTCACACGCGGGTTTCTCAGGTATATTGAAGCGCACGTAGTACTCTCCAATGGGCACGTGGCCAGTTATGCACCGACACACGCGAGCAAAATCCGTCATTCAGTTTCCAAAGAAGTTAAGCCACGGACCTTGATTCAGGTAGGTGGGGGTATACGGCCGCCCGTCAGGCCACCGGAGACGCAAAAAGTTGCGCCCCCGATAGGTAGGGTCCTGGAACATGGTTGCCCATGAGTCCAAAACTGAGTGAGCTGCCTTCGAACGAAGGGAGTCGAGCGATGTATCGACAGCGTGGCAGCCGACACGGACTTTGAGCCTGGTCACATACTCGTGAACGGCTCCATGAATATCCCAGCGAAGGCTGGAAGGGACAAAGACAAAGGTAATGCGATGGAGGTCATCCACTGCAAACCACTCACTGAGGGCGCGACACACCGCCAGGGAGAAAGCCTGGCCAGAATGCACGGAGGGGTCAACCGCTCACCGGGCAGAGCCCAGCGAGTCAGTAAAGACCATAATGTGCCGACAGTCAGCCTGCCGGGTAGCAAGGCGGACCGCCGCGGAGATGGCATTAAGTTCCGTGTCAGGCGCGGTAACCCTGCCAGAGACATAGCGAGTCTTGTCAAGCTCGCGATGTCCCTTGTAGATGATGGCCACCGAAGCGGCCTGGTGTGCCGACGAGAGGGGAACAGACCCATCAGATGCCACCAACACCGTAAGGGGATCAGCCCTTGCTTTCGCAATGAGCTCATCCAAGTACGGTTTTCGATCGACCCCCGGGGTACGATCGTCAAAGAGAATGTGGTCCGCATAGCGGTCCAGCAGGCGATCGCCTGGCCAGGCCTCAGGAGCAAAAGGCTCAAAAGACTCGGTCAAAGCTGGAAGGCGGTCAATGATTTCCATGACCGTAGAGGAAACACGGCCCCACATAGACGGGGCCATCTGAGCAGAAGAGCGCGGGTGAGGGTCCGCGTTCTTAATCTATGCTGAGCTCAACATGGAGCGCAGCGGGTGGGTATCAGAGAGGGTGGCAACACGATACACCGCACGCGCAGCCAGCTTCTTCAGCATAAGATGGACGGGGATGAGGCCAGTGAGGGCCTCAAGCGTGCCTGTAGGGGATGTGCGAAACGCACCCGTGATCCAGAGAGCAGCCTTGCGCTGCATCCTGTTGAGGTGGGTCAGGGCCATCTTATAACGACCACCCTGAAAGTACCACAAACGGTATCCGTACGTCGCAATGGGGACAACGCATGATCTGTAGAGCAAGCGCCTCTGCTTAGGGGTGAGGCCTCTTGTAGAATTCCTGAGCATGCCCATGGCTTGCACGGTGGTGAACGCCTTGGTGGCATAGAAGCGGACGTGCTCATGGAAGGTGAGCGCGCAATCGAAGTAGAAGCCCAGGTACCTCCAGTAGGTCTTGGGCTTCAAGGGAGTGTTGCCGGTGTGGGGTGCGTACCCCAAATCGAGCGAGGGATTATACGCATTGTGTCAGTGCGTAAAATGGAACAACTCGGTCTTGTCATGTTCAAGAACGAGTGCGAAGGCGGTAAATAAGACAAAGATAATCCTGTAGGCCTTACGCAGGCCCACATTATTATCATCGAGTTCCTTGGACTGGGCCAAGATGGTCCTGTTGTCCACAAAGGATAGGAGCATCGTCTGGAGCGGCGCTGCCTTGATGTAATAGAGCTTCATCACCGGAGCGATGAAGAGCCCTGAGATCACAGGGGAGAGCGCAGAGCCCTGCCCTACCCCGACGTCCGCAGGCCAGGGTGTAGATTGGAAAGAGTTCCAACAGTAGACTGTGGAGCGCCTGACCAAGTAATCAGCAAAGAAGTCCACCATTAATGGCGGAAATCCTTGCTTGCGAAGAACAGCCATGAACATATCATGGTTGATAGATGGGAAGAACTGCTCAATGTCAAAAGCCAGCGCGCTCGTCTGGAGACCCTTCACCCACCCCGCTCACGTGAGATGTGTGAGGATCAATCCAGCATCCTCCATTGACCGCTGGCGTATACCGCCAAGTTGGTTTGGATGGAAGATATCATGTTTGACAGCATCAAACTGTATCCAGTTAGCTAGCATCTTCTCAAAGAGTTTTCCGAGAGTGATGAGTAGGACGATAGGCCAGAAAGCCTTCGGAACAGAGTAGGAGGGCTTATTTGGCTTGGGTACAATAACTGAGAGCGACTCCTTGAATATGCGTGGCCAGCGCCCCACCCAAAGGGAGGCGTTGGCCAACACGATAAAGAGGGCAAGGACGTGTGGATCCTTAACCAACTCTTTAATATGGGCCCATGTTATGTGGTCCGGTCCAGGAGCAGAAGTGTTGGAGCACCCACTAAGACTCTTTAGCTCATGCTCTGAGAAGTCCGACCACTCCCTGACTGGTTCGTCAGGGAGTTCGTCGAGTACTGAGGTATTGTACGCCCGACCCGAGGCCGAGTTGTACATACTGTGAAGGGTGTCCCAAAGGTCATCCATATTATGGCAAGGCTGGTCGCGATAGCGAATGGCCTCACACGGGGGGAGCTTGCGCTGCTGGACCCATTCCATGAGGTCCCATGGGCACTTGCGAGATGTAGCAATTTCTCTGATCTGAAGATCAAAGAATTCACACTTGGCAACTTTCTTGGTTGCAATGAAAGACCAGTAATCGGCCAGTGCACGAGTCTCCTGGTACACCTTGAGCTTATCCAAGCACTCCTTTGTCTACCAGGACTTGGAGCGCTTGCATGGGTGGGACTCGGTTGAGTGGGCAAGCCACACTTCCAAGAACGCCGAGGTGATGACATCAGCCAATGCCTCGATGCCTTCCGCTGTTGTCAGGGTCACAACGGGAACAGCCGCAAGGCCCTTAAGGATATCCAAAATGAATGCTTTGTCAGCGTCACTCCCCGGCTTTATGGCCTGGTGTCCTGGGCAGAGTAACTCCAGCCCAATATCAAGATCTGTCGCGATCAGGATGTGATCAGACGGACCCTGGAGATCGTGCTCCAATCTGGGCATCAAGATTAAGATCTCAGCTGGAGCTAAAAATACAAGATCGAGCACATTTGATCACTGGGAGGGGTTTGGACTGATGCGGGTCAGTCCGTGGTTGAAGGGACAGGCCCATTCGAGCCTGATCTGAGATGCGGTGTCCCACAGTGAGATCGCTGTGGAAGATTCGCCATGATCATAGTCGTCCCAAGTAGATGAGACGCAGTTAAAGTCGCCCCCCATATATGTGAAGGGCGGTAGAGTAGGCGTGCACGCCGCGAGGTGTGTGATCACTGTGTGTTGATCGTCAGAATAAACGTTCATAAGATGGGAGACCTCGCCGCCTGAGAACAGGGACAAGATCAGGATGTCTCGATGATCGACGATATCGCGTCGCATCGAGGGTCGATAGTGCGAGAGCCTCGTCGAAACGTAGGCGATCACACGAGGGATCTCTCCCTCCTTAACGCATACCATTTGCAGCCAATCTGGGTGCTTCAGTGCGCCGACTACTTCATCGCCCTCCATGGAGGTGGTGGACGGTGCGGTTCTTATGAAATTCCAAGGAGTCTCTTGAAAAAACAATATATCAAACTTGTTGTTACATAGTTCAAGAAGGGTGTCTATGTGGGCATATGTACAACAAACGTTCTGACACAAAATGCGAAGCCTGGACCTAGTTCCTCTAGGGGTGTCCTCCTCCATTAGTCTAGGTGCGGGTTGTTAGAATGTTGGCGGTGAGCAGCATGCTCACGTACCTTACGATACTCCTCCATGATCCACTCACGGTCGAAGTGGTGGTCCCAATACTTGCAGTGGGACGAAAACACTGGGTGGTCGCCTTTGCAGTTGACGCACCAGGGGGTGTGTGGGCAAGGCTCCTCCTTTGGGGTCGGTGGGACTGGAGGGGTAGCCTTGGGGTTGCCTTTACAGCAGCCCGCCATGCGACGATGCTCGTCCCTATTGTGAGGGCCGTAGCAATAGGGGCACCTCAGCTGCTTAACCTTGCAGCTGTTGGTGGGATGACCCCACTTCCAGCAGCGCTGGCAGCAGGGAATGCCAGGGTTGCGATCGGCGGCGTGGATGTAACAAGTCCAGGTAGCAAGCACAATAGGGCACCCGATAACCTGTTTGGCGCGGGTTCCCTGCTGGGAGTCCCACAGATTGCAGTACACAGTACACGAGGTGCTGTGCTTGGAGTTGCGATCGATCTGGGGGCGGCTGGTCAACCTCGCGAACACCTCAGCATGAGCTGAGGCACGGAGCGTCTTTTTGAGGGCGTCCTGGGTAATTTTCTCCCCTGACTTGGGGTCTACATGATATATCTCAACCTTGGGAAATACTCAAGATCAGCAGCATTGCTGAATCCCACTTTAAGCGTAACAAATTTACTGACATGATGTTCCATGCTCGGCCATTTGGTTATGGATATGATTCTGACTCAGAAGTAACCGACTCTGATTCTGGTTCTGATTCAGAGAATGAATCATCAGATGATGAGTACTTGCATCGACGAGCTCGGCATAAAAGAAGAGTTTCCAAACCACAAGCAAAAAAGATGGCTAAGCAGAAATTTGAACCTAACACTGATCGAATTCATAAATATAAAGGAACAGCAGATGAAGTTGAAGGAATGATTCAGCAGCTCAACAATATGCAGCTAGAAGACCCAAAATATGGTCATCTATACTATAAAGTCTTACAGCTTGACAGTACAGGGCTAGCTGCAAAATGTACTTGTTTGAGTGGGCCATTGCTATGCATGGCATGTATGAGGCCTTCTTCTTGCTTGACACTTTAGCAGGATACAGTTGATAGTTATACAAATTAATTTTCTTATAGCAACTACATAGTTACAGAAATATGCCCATCCACCACCTATTACAATAGATTAATTAAGCATAAACTGCTAATACAAAATTCTTATCATTACCTTCTGACACACCAGTAGAGCAGGAATATGCAAGATCTAATAGAGAAACATTATATTTCAGTCAGAAGACAGCAGGAAGATAGTGAAAAAACAACTTACTGAGCAGATCAGCTTGATCTTGATAAAGATCACCAGAGTTGCAGGTTTTCTGAGGCATCCAGGACCCCAGTGGAGTAGTGGATGCTGTGAGGAGGTAGAGGAGAGTGGCCTGAAGCCATAGCAAAAAGAACCAGGTTGATAGCTGCATTGGTTGTGGAGGAAAGAGGAAAACAATATTGGGGCAAACTAGCAAGCCCAAGTTTAGGGATTTAGATGCTGAATAAGCAGACTGATCTAATCTAATCTGACCCCAGAAATTCATTTTTGAAGTCCAGAGTTTGGGCATGTGATCTGTGGGAACAAACTGCCATATAGGGCAAATTTATAAAAGATGGAGAATGTCTTGGCAAGTCTATATGTGGTCTTATCATGTGACTAGCTTCTTTCCTCATTGAGAAAAATGCAAAATAAAAAAAAAAACAGGACACTTTTTTGTGAAATTTTGACAGTAAATCATTAATATCTCTATGACGAATGATGCTAGTCACATGATATAAGAAGATTTGGGAAGCCCCACAGATTCTCTAACTTTCTGATCAAAGTTGCATTTTTTGGAAAGTTTTTGCCGCGGTGTTGATGGGTTAATGAATGAATGAATGAATGAAAATTCTGCCTAAGTCCTGGGCTGATAAAGAATGAGTCCTTTAAAAAGGCCTCATAATAACTCGTGAGCCAATAAAGATAGCTAACTATGCACCCACAGCCCAGAGTATGCCCATTATGACTCCAAGTTATCCAATGGTCAATGCAATCAATACTCAACCATCATTGCAAACCATTCCTGCACCAGCTACATACCTAAACAATATTCCGATAAATCATTCTTCTGCCAACTATGGTCCACAATTTAATCCAGCTCCATATCAAATAGACCCAAGCTGTTTTGGATGTTTTGATCCAAACCATATGCTTGGAGAATGTCCCAGGATGCATGAATTAATGACCAAAGGAATAATTTATCAGGATCCAGCAACTCGCAAATATCATCTTTCATCTGGACAACCTATCCCTCGCAGAATGCGTGAAAGTCTTGTGGATACAGTTAAACGCCTGACAGGTGGAACACCAGCTCTCCCTCAAGCAAATTTTGTCACTTTAGGCACAGCAGTTGCGAACTTCTATGCTAATCAAATAGATTCTGAGGCATCAGGATATGACAGTGAGGATGATAACAATGATGAATCTTTGTGGAAGCAAGCCATCGAGAATAATTTTGAACAAGAAATTCCAGATTATACTGCAGCTTTTATTGAAGAAGATGATGAGGAAGAAGAATGGGAAGTATTTCCAGCTGAGCGAGGAGAGAAACGAACTGCTCAGGCCAGAAAGACAGCTGCCAATCAGAATACTCAAGCAGCCCAACTGAAAAAGCAAGCTCCTATTGAAATTCCTCCTCATAAGTTAAGGTCCAGAGAGATCCCTGCTAATCCTGTAGCTCCAGCACCAGTTCCTCCTACTCAAAGACGTGAACCCATTCCAGTCGATGCTCAAACCCCTAGAGTTATATCTTCTGCACCAGAAATTATTATGCAAGATGCCAAAAATGAACCAGCACAATTGCCACAAAATATTTCTGAAAAGATGTCAACTGCACAACGAACAGTAAAGAAGAAGCCTGAGACAGCAGAAAAGTCTCCGCAGTACTCCTCATCAATCTGAAAATCTCATCTCAAGTTGATACAGCTATCGTACAAGAAATACTTGATACACAGATTTCCCTTCCACTTCGAAAGATCATTGGTGCTTCTAAAGAACTTTCCACCAGTCTTCAGGATGTGATCCGCTTGAAGAATAAACAGCATGAGATTACTGCAATTCTAGTCCTCCAGTCGTGGCTGGAACTTTTGTACAGCGTGCTCATGGATTTAATTAAGCTGCAATGTTATGTGAAGATCTTCCTGTCATGCCTATCATTGACACTGGCTCAGAATTAAATATTGTGCATCAGAAGGTTGCACAGAAACTTGGTCTACTAGTCGACATATCAAAGAAGACACGCATGAATGACGCAAATGGCGGTGAAGGCAAATTGAAAGGACTTGTCGAAAGAGTTAATCTGCGCTGTGGAGGAATCGAGACAGAAACAGAAGCCTATGTTGGAGATACTGTACCTTTCAAGCTTCTTCTTGGACGACCCTGGCAGCATGGAAACTTAGTCTCCATTGATGAACGACCTGAAGAAACTTATTTAGTCTTCTGCAAGGAGCCTACAGCCAAATACGAGTTACTTGTTGTGCCTGAGAAACGAGTTAATCAGCCAATTCAAAGAGTTCGGCCATCCATGGTCCATGCTGTCACCCAGAAATCCCATACACAAGACAATGAAAATCCATCAGAGTATTGTGCAGATCCATTAAGGAGAATTCGGAACATCGAGAATCCAAGATACAACTCGAAGTTGCAAGAATTTAAGGATACACCACAGCGATCATCAATTATGGAGCCAATTTCACAGTCTGAGATGTTCACTTCTTCCTGGGAAAATAGCCTTGATGCAGCAATAACTGAAATTTTTACGAAAGCCCTTGAGCAATCTGCTGCCCGAATAAATGGTTCAAACCTCCTGGAACCAAGAAATCCAATTTTATCATCTTCAAATTCTGAAAACTTGGATCGAATAATTACTGGAATGTCCTCGAGCCCTGAAGTTGAAATTCTTTCAACCGAACAGTCAAGCAAACATGATTATGCAGAGTTCAATTACAGAGAACAATGGACCTGTTCAAAACGAGAGAACAATGAAATTTCCAAGAACAGTGACATTTCCGAGAACAATGAGGTTTCCGAGAACAATGAAGTTTCTGAGAACAATGAAGTTTCCAAGAACAATGAGGTTTCCAAGCACAATGGAAAGATGCCAGCAACTACCTGACAACAGGACGATGAACCGATCATAACTGCCCAACCGCAAAGAAGTCAACAGAGCGGATCAGATGCCACATGGAAAGAAGCACAGCAATCCCCAAAAGGCAATATCTCCAAAGATCAATCACCTGAGTGTCACAACCACGAGAGGCCAGGACTCAACTATAAATCATCGAAAATTCAATTAAAGTCGTCTCGAAAACCTATAAGAGAAGCCACGGACACCCTCGATGAATTCTCTAAACCTGAACACACTCAGTCATTCAGATATCACCCACCAGTTACCTCTAAACAACTGTTATTTTTAACCAGCATGACGACATCAATCAATTCCACACAGCCACCTCTTGCTCTGCCAAGTGACATGCCACTCGAAGCCCAGCGTGCCCTCGTGGCTGCAGACCATATTCGAGCAGCTATCAGGTTCAGAGAATCTATCCCCATCTCATATCCGATGCAGATCATAACCCCCCGAGGTGTTCTTCTCGGAATTGGCCTTGATGCTGTTGCCAGAGAACATTTCGTCGAATTTCTCCTCGAAAATGGTCACACAAATATACACATGCATGGAGAAAGTATTTCCTTTGAAGGACCAGCTTATGTCCATTTCAAGATACCACGTGACGACCCTCGACTATGGCGGCTCATGTTTCCTCACCCTGGACCACCGGGAGGCCATGATGGTCACCCAGGTCACACTGCCAGCTCATCAGTGCTTCGCCCTCAACCGCCATGTCCTCCGCTGTCTCCACAACTTCTGCACCTTCCCTCTGTCGCAGAAACACTCGAAAATGAAACCCGGACGCACCAGGATGAAGAAAGAGCTCACGGAAACCTCTCGGAGCCCGGAAACGATGCATCACGCCCCGAAAACGTTTGTTCTATGCCTACAGACTCGTCTGAGCCCCCCGTGGCGCCTTGCGATGGTTCGCCGCCTCGGGAAGTGTTTGGACACACTTCTATGACGCCGAGCACTAGCCCACATCACGCTCGTGCTCCTGCCCCTGAATTTTGCTATAAGATTGTCCTCAAAGCCCTGAATACTCATATCTTCGACTCCTCCAACCTCTCCTTTGGCTTTGGCGGCTCCCTGGACCCTCCGGACCTCGATGAATGCTCGCATCTCACCCTTACACACGACGAGCGGTGTTTCTTCAAAGATATTGGCCAGTACTTGTGGGGAGACAAAGATTTCGAGGATGGAGTTGTGATCCCTATGTCCCTGCACGAGGGATTGTCTGTCAGTGGCTGAACAGCTGATGGGTGCATCCTCTACCGTTTCCCAGCAGTCCAACAGCTACTCGCACATACAGCCTTGTCATTCCCAAACTCGGTTTATCAACTTATCTTCTACAACCCCAACTCCGACTCGAGCGAGTACGCCACAAGCGATGAATCATCGAGTGATGACGATATGACCATTTACATGGACGACTCGGACAGTGAGGACCTCGACTCAGCCCCGGCCTTTCAACACAACATCTCGCAAGCCCATTCGTCGCCACCTGCATCAGTCCTTCATGCTGTCATGCTGTCGAACTCGATAACGCCAGCCGATTTCACCTTGTGGCACCCAGAAAGTACATTCGACGTCGTCTACCCTGTTGACGATGACGATGACGATGGGGCATCCACCTGAGCCATGCACTCGTCATCCCCCCCACTTCTCCAAAGCCCTTCGCCATCCTCACCAGACAACGATAGCACCCCGCTGTCGTCACCATCACCCTGACAGCCACTCGTTCGCCACGAAACAGAGATGGTACCTCTCCCTACACGAATCAATGGAATCTGGAAGAAACCCTCCCATGATGGCTCACCCGACAGTGACTCACCTGACAGCAACGACAGTTTCGGCTGCTCGGAACATGCCAAACTCGAAGCTACATTTCAAGCTGCACTCACCACTGTCGATGGACCCTATGAGCTGCTGCGTGACCTTACTAACCGACTTCTCTACAGGATGAAGATCCATTCCTCAAAGATCCCTCATGCCAACCCTCGCTCTCATGCTGATTGGCAGGATTTCATTTATCCCTATCTCTTTGACGAGATCTTCCCCTACACACCAACCTTGGACTTGCTCAAGGAGAAGGTTGAAGACCACGGAAATGGACGACGCCTCCTCAATCATTGGGAATCTGAAATTCCTTTGCTTTTAGAAACACGTCACCTTGTTGATAACCTCGTTGAGTGCTTCCATTGTTTTTTTGTATACTTGGGATACCCTCATGGTTTGCGAGAACTTGCCCCATGTATCATTCTTTCCCATGCCGGGCCCTCTTATCCTTACTGCTCACTCCTTAACGAACACAAGGCCAGTTACTTCGACATCGCTGCCAACATTTTCTTTATCCTTGGTGAACGTGAAACCACCAAGACTCTGTACGACATCCTCCATACTCGTCTTTGGGTTCCACACGACCTCGACCTTCTTCTTTGTCATGTCCTCAACCCTATTGTCCCACCCAACTATCACTATCAGCTGCCATTTCAACTTTACCCTTTTCGTCTCGATGATTAGTGGTAAACACCTTTATCTCTTTTGTTCGTCGTTACTGATGAGGTGTTCCTTCAGATCATCTGAGCTCACCACGTCATTCTTTCTGATAAATTTTCATTTTATGTTACCTCCTTCATCATCGCCTGGCCGATCTACTCTTCTATTTAAGTTTCCGTTTCTTATTTATGGTTACTTGATCTCGTGATTCTTACCTTCTACCCAACCTAGCGTTGACCTCTTATTTAAGTTTAGTCAATGGACCTTTCCTATATATATAAAACCCCGAGCTCCTGTATACCCCTCGAAAGCTTACTTAGCCAGTAGTACTGTCTCAGAGCCATCAAAATACATATAACCCAATGACTTGGAAACTTGTCTTGTGTGAATTTCAGCTCAATAATTTGGAGATAAAGTTGATCAAGTTCCCTGCGTCATCCCAGTCACATTACTACTGCAACAATTTGCCTAAGTCAAAATTGATCGAGTTCCCTGTGTGGCCTGATGAAGCAAGAAATCTGGATGCTTTACATGAAACGTCTGTCACTGAGGAAAAGTTCTTAGACTCAGAAGACGAATTCATAATTGAAGCAACTCACGAGTCACATTTCGTCTTCACTGCTTATAAGAGAGTAGACAAAAAGATTCACCCAATCTCAACATCGTTTCCAACAGATTGCCAAGTCATACAGCAAATTCCTGAAGACCCTCTTTTGACACTTCCTGAATTACCTACTCGGCCACCTGAATTCGAACCTACGGCAAAAATTAGTAAGGAGCGGATGGATGAGCTTAATGTCAATTCTCAAGGATTTCTCTGGCCGGAAGAAGAGAAATTGTTTAAGCATATCATGAAGCTTAATGAGAAAGGGATCGCTTTCATTGATGAAGAGAGGGGAATGCTGAAAGAATCGTACTTCTCGCCTTATATTATTCCAACTGTTCCACATATCCCTTGGGAGTACAAGAACATCCCTATACCCCCAGGTTTGCTCCCAAAAGTTTTAGAAGTCCTCAAGCTAAAAATGAAAGCTGGAGTATATGAGCAAAGCCAATCCTCGTATCAATCACGTTGGTTTGTAGTCCTGAAAAAGAATGGAAAGCTTCGAATTGTACATGATCTTCAGCCATTAAATAAGGTAGCCATCTGAGATGCAGGAATGTTACCTATTGTCAATGACTTTGTCAAAGGATTTGCAGGACACCAGTGCTATACAGTGTTTGATCTATTTTGGGGTTTTGATGCTCGGAAGATCCACCCTCAGAGCCGTGATCTGACCGCCTTTATGACACCACTTGGACTTCTCCAGATTACCTCATTGCCGACAGGATACACTAACTCACTGGCGGAATTCCAGAAATGCATGGTGATCGTACTACAGGACGAGATACCTGAGAAAGCAAATATCTTTATCGACGATCTGCCTATCAAAGGTCCTGACACTCAGTACCTGGATAGCAACGGCGAACCGGAGGTACTTAAAGGCAACCCTGGAATTTGACGATTTATCTGGGAACACGCTCAAGATGTGCATCGAATAATGCATCGTGTACATTCAGCTGGTGCAACATTTGCTGCAAACAAAGCACAAATATGCCTGCCTGAAGTACTGATTGTTGGACAGTGCTGTAATACCCTTGGACGTGAGCCAGACACAGCCAAGACTGACAAGATAATGAAGTGGCCACCCTTGATGACACCAAAGGAAGTACGCCAACTCTTAGATCTATGTGGAACAGTCTGAATTTGGATACCTGGTTACTCAAAAATCATCAAGCCCCTCACTGAATTATACCATAAGGATAAAGAATTTATTTGGGATGAATGCCGACAGGCCGCCTTTGAACAAATCAAGACTCTCATAACTTCAGCACCGGCATTACACCCAATTGATTACAGTTCCGATCATCCGGTCATTCTATCAGTTGACTCCAGTTATGAAGCCGTCGGAATGATACTGTCACAAGTGGATGACAAAGGACGTAAACGCCCAGCACGCTATGGATCACTTAGAATGAGTGAAGTAGAATCACGATACTCGCAGCCAAAATTAGAACTATTTGGACTTTATCACGCACTTCGACATTGGAGACTGTATCTCATAGGAGTCAAAATATTGCATGTTGAGGTCGATGCTCAGTACATTAAGGGAATGTTAAATGACCCTGACTTACAGCTGAGATCTGCGATAAATCGATGGATACAAGGAATTCTGATGTTTGACTTCAAGCTTATTCACATTCCTGCTGAGCGCCACCGTGGACCTGATGCGCTCTCACGCCGCCCACCCACCGACTCTGATGTAGCTGAAGATGATGACGATGCTTGGCTTGATGATATTGCATTACTGACCTTAATTCCATCAAGGACACTTGAACCATTTGACATGGAAAAGCCAGCGTCTCGTGAAGAAGCTGAAAATCTGCTACCCTCCTGTTTTGCTACACGACTAG
>MPNV01000244.1:361863-385950 GCA_013376435.1 Cyclocybe cylindracea | reverse complement strand
CTTTCTTATTACAGGGTTCTTGTGGGAATCACAGGTGCTCAAACTTGGGCAGGATCTCGCCAGAAGCCCGAGTCGGGTACCAGCACGAGCTAAAGTCGTGTTGAGAAACCCCTGGGGCATGGTGGTGGTAGTCAGGAGGCCGATGAGGGTTCAAGGAATTCGACTTTGAAGCTCGTGAAAGTGAACGGCGAACAGACGGGGTTGTAGCCTCCGTTTTGAGGGTTCCAAGGTAGAATGATGTACCAGTAGGAGGGTCCCTGGGATCATGGCGGGCTGGTTTTAAAGTAAGGCCACTCGTTCGATACGTTCGATCCGTACGTCCGCTTCAATACGTACAGGCGACGGCGTCCAGTCCAAGTCAAGCACCCCGAGTTGATTCAGGCCATTATGAGCTACTGCCATCGATCTAACTCCCAAGAGAGCAGAGATGAATCGAATAATAAACCAGTTCTAGATGATGGCGAGGGCTTTCAGTGGAGGATACAAGAAAGAAACGGTTGTCCAATTATAGACGGAAGTCTCACCCAATCATAGCCGAGGGTCCATCAAAGTCCAGAACCTCCATGTTCCAGGCTTAGCTTTGCACCACCATCTCCTCTCGTATGCCTCGCGTGCACTTACCACAAGACGCTGGGGAAACAGCAGTCTGGACCAATTCTTTTCTGATATCCTGGAGGCATTTTCCTGCGCTGTCGATCGTCCTGCTACAGAAATACGATTTGCCATGGCATTCTGGAGCTCCGATTCGTCGTTTTCAGCTGTCATCGGTCGTTGGGTGCCTCGCATAATTGTAGACCAGTGGTCTCGAGTGTTCGTTCCTTGTGGGTTCCGTCTCACTCTTCGGCTTGGGCTCCCTGACATGGTGTACGCAGCTTTATCTGTATCGCCTAGATCCCCTCCCCAAGGGCCTGTTCGTTTGCTCGTCCGCCGAGGCCAGATTCTGTATCTCTGCGGCCTGTTTTCGTTTTGCTTTGGGAAAGCCTGTCTGCTCGGGAATGAACTGATCTGGGTCTCTCCTGTTCATGTCCAGGTTCAACTATCATGAGCTCCAATCCAGAAACCAAGACACGGAATGAAAATGGGAGCAGCTCGCCCGGTTCGCAGAACCTCCTAAACGACCATGTGCCGTTTCGAGAGTCGATGAAACACCTGAAAGTCAGGCATCGAGGGGCCGAGCTTGAGAGCGCCACCATTTCTCTTAACGGCTTGAATGTTCACGTTTCGATGGGCATGGGACGAGAACCTGTAACAATGAAATTTAGGGCGTTTTCTATGCTGTGGTATCCTTTTGCGCATGCCAGAGCGGTGCTATTTTTTTTTGCATGAATTTTTCGGTGTGCATTCTCAATCCACCTGAACACTCACCTCGGAAAAACCTCCTTCGGGCCTACTTGCCACTGACACTGCCAGCGGTCTCGAGACCAAGTCACCATGAACGACTCACGGCGCCTGTCCCAGCCTCCAACGTTCACGAGGGTGCTGACAAAAATTGGATGAGAATATCAGCGGATGGGATGAGATCAGTCCTCGAACCGGTTCATTTGACCCGCGCCGGAGCGACATGGCGAGGACCGTGATAACAATACGCCCTGCGCCGGCGCTGCACGCGCAGTAGCAAGCCCCCACGTACTTGAAGCGTGAACGAGGGCTACGCCTGCGCTCGGCCGAGTACCTGACAATCCTTGCGCCATGAGGCCGAGCGATGACGCATACGGCTATCAATGACATCGTTGACTCGACGATACGCGGGCTTCCCAAGCCTGCCCAAAACGGAATGTGTGGACGCCTGCAGCCTGTATCCTGCGTCATCCTCCTGGAGCCTCACAGCAGAGATGTACAAGGATACGCTGTCGCGGAGGTGGATGCGTCAATCAGGTTTCGAAAGCTGGTCCAAGAAGGCTATTTCTGAGCAGCGCTACGTCACTCCGGGCATACTAACAGACTCACGCTGCACGCAGTTGGCAGTGGGGTGCAAGTTGAAGGGGATCGTCGGAATGGTCTGTTCCAAGGTGTCTTTAGAAAGAGCAGGGTTCGAGAAGTGGTTTACAGACCAGAGCTGAGTTAATGTATCAGTCGTTGGCAGGAAGTTGGTGCATACATACATAACGTCCGGTCTGAAGAAGCCAGTCCGACTCTGAAATCAACGCGCTTGATCGATCGTCGAAAGTCTTCTCGTCTTCTTGGAAATAGTAGTTAGTGGGCTAGTTGGCATACGTATCAGCGGCGCAACTCTGCGCAGTCAATCCACAGTCAGAGTGTGCAACCGGACGCACACTGAGTCGGCCGTCGCGTCGCATTTTCACGGGACTATTTGTCAGGCTGGGAAAAGTTAATATTGAGACGTTGAAAGCGTTACTCATCGAGGTACGTATACGGCGCTCGTGCTGTGTCCGCGGGTCAGAAATCTCATCAACATGACTTGCAAAGCTCTGCAAGAAGATGTACATCGGCCGTCTCGAGCTTCATAATCGGCGGCTAGAAAGTCAGCCCAACGGATCACTCGCGGACCCGAATCTTACAATTACCAGAACCTCTTCCTGTTCCGGTTCTAAGTATGAACGGACGACTGGATGGACACCGGAAGCGCTCGCTGCCGGTCGCGCCGCGCGGCCTCTACAGTCCTGCTTTCATACTAAGCACTGCATATTGATACAATGATAAATGGTGGTATTTTTACCTGGGCAATCCATTCATCGAAAAAGCTATTCCGAATCGACGCCATAAGCCACCAAGTTACCTATCAAAAGTCAGGTCAGATCAGTGCTAGAGCTCAAGATGAACCCGAGGGCGGCGTTGAGCCAAGCGTGCATCCCACGCCCGTCGGTGCGCCACCATTTCCACATAGGCGACATTGGTGGCGGGTGCTTGCTTGATTGGAATGTAGTCCGCACCGATCCATGATTCGGTTCATCCAAAAATGCGTTCATATGAGCCCGATATTTCAGAAATGCGGCATTCTGGGAAGTAAAATTAGTTTGGACTGAGTACTAGGATCTTGGAGTCGCATAATTCGGGTCGAAAGTCCAAACGCAAACTTTGTATCCCCGGAAGTTCACTTCAAATTCCAGCCGATGAGTGACCCGAAACCTAACGGATACGCACCATGTGAGTGTCGAGCGCCCATATGTCATTCCTTGAAGTTCGGAGCCGGCACTAAACCAGCCCGATCCCCCGATGTACCTTACAAACGAAGGCTCAGAGAAAATTCCGTGAATAACGCAACTCACACTCACTAGTCGCTTCTGGTTCCAACACACATCGAGCCAGACTTTCTTGGAGAGACGGAGGTATAATAGAGTTTCTCAGGACCGGACGAGGGTGCATTAGACTTTAGAACTTTAGAATGCCCGGCAGGGTCTCCGCGACAGAAAGGATGCGGTGCTGGGTCAGATCTATCCGGATGCTCGACTAAGCTGGAAACAGGAATAAACTCACCACTCGTGAAAAACATTGTGCCAAACCCAGAGTCGAATGTCCGTGGCCCAGCAGTTGCGGTTTTCTAATACTTTGCGATCCTTGTGAGAGCGGGTGTTCGCACCGGAGCGCGACCGCGGTCGGTCAGCGGTCTATGCACTGCACGTCAAAGCCGTGGGTATCATCCGTATGCTTTTTATCGTAAAGGACGACAAGTCGAGGGCTCGAGGTAGATGTACACTGTCATGGATTTCCATAAGACAAGTTTAGAGGCGGAAGGAGTCGTTGTCATTGCGCATGCTGATGGTGAGAATGGAGCCAACTTGGAATATCTCACCCCCAGCTTCTAATCCTCGGACTGAGGTAAATTGCAGTCCATTTGCTTTGTCAATGCGGCAGGGTGAAGAGGGATGAAGAGAACGTCCCGAGGGCCGACATCGCCTATGCGGAAATGGCGAGGGGGTGTCGTTGGACACCCGGATACGGAGTGAGAGCGGCTGAAGCGTGTGTTCGCCCTTATCTAATCTCTCCGACCATAGGTGCGAAGAAGGAGATGAGAAGGGAATGCAGAGCACGGTCTCATGAAATGAGCATAGACTCCTCACATGCAGGACCGCGGTCTTCCTCTCAGACGTCGAACCAGGTCGAAATGTCACTACCGTGCATGCGCAGGAGCAGTCACAGATGTTGGCAGCCCGCGGTGATGTCATTCGCAGTTGGATAAACGAGTCCGAAGAGGCACTCGACTCCTGCCCGCGTCGCAGGTCTGAATCCGACGTTCAACCCGTGTCTTGACGCTTGCGAATAGAGGCGCTGAGTAAAGCTGATGACTACCGCAACAGAGATGGAAGCGCCTCCGCCATCCGCCATCCGAGGTCGTGCGAAGGTATGACGTCTGTATGTCGGGCCGCTATGACATGGGGAAACTGCGCACTGTGCGCGCAGACCCTCTCCGCCGTGCGCGCAAACCCGCAAACCTACGGCAATGCGTATGTCGCACATGGCACCAGACATTCGAGGTCGTCCAAGCGCCTTGTCAAAATTGCGTCCCGAGGAGATGATTCATAGAAATCATAGAGGAATAGCTCTGCAATCAGATGAGGTCAGTTGGTTGAAAATCTTTCCGCGGCGACGTCCTCCGCGCGTTGTTCCATGCCAACCACGCGCAGGGATGAAGTAGAATCGCCCGCAGAAGATGCATTCAAAGACGTACCGCAGCCTCCTCCCCACGACCGTCGCAATTTGGTTCGACCGCGAGCTCGCGATCAGTTCAGCTGCCCAACGGTAGCACGTCGATTTTAGAGTGCTCCAACATGCATTCGTTGCTCTGGCGAAAACTTGTCTGCAGTTAATTGAGATTGTATGGCTCTCCGCCATCAGACTCGCCGAAATATACACCATACAATTCAGGAATTCATTGTGCCGGCAAAATGCCACCTACCCAAGTCCGTCCTTCTGCAACTTCATTGGAACGCTTCTTCATGAGTTACCGGCTCCAGAGCATTCAACACGGTCACCCGTCATCGGTTACACGAAGGGGTAGAGAAAGGAACCCCGTATGCTCACTGCAAGGACCGTGTTCCTGCAATTCAAGGGAGCAAAGCCAAAAATAATCAGGAATCGGCTTGCGCCTGCACTGCCGGTTATTTTCGTACACACGGAAAGGCGATAATGAAGAAGGGTGTTTCCGGGATATGGGATGCAGGCGAGGGCGTCGTGAATAGGCGAACGGTAAGAGGCGGATATTGATGCGACCTATTTTTGCCTTGCGTCATTTTGTGGGGTAAAAATAAACCATCGGGCAGAGATAGATCATCAGTGAGCGAGAGCGAGTCCAGAGAACGCAAGGAAGTTCTTCTAAAGAAAGAAGAACGACATCATGTCTCGCCCAAATCATTCGCAAGCGAACTGTTTAGACAAGAGACGTACATGGGTTGTCGAGCTGGGTGCTCTGAGAGCAGCTGCTATGAATATGTCCAATCGAAACTTGTTGAGTGGCCCAGCGACCAATCAATAATCATGAAACGATTGCCAGCGGAGTCCAGGGAGGGAGAATAACGCGTAGCCGGAGCGGTAGAGGAATGGGCAGCATGCCTTTGTGTAAGTGCCGCAAGTCGAATCGATGAGAGTAGCAATCGAACCAGACGGAGTGCCGCGTGAACAACAATGGCCCACTCGAGCGAAAGCCCTCCGCGATCGTCACGGCGTGCGGCGAAACCCCCAAAGCTTCGGCCGCATCGGATACGCGACATGAGCGTAGGAACGTCGCGGGAGAGCATGGCGAGCTATTCTTAGCGCTCACCTTGCCATAGGTAGGCCAATACGTACACGCAACTGCATGGTCGAATCATGATGAGCGCCGAGCACGGTGGGTTCGGCATCGTTGAACCCTCGAATCCATGATGATCATGGCTGGCGCTAGTGGGGATCAGCTAGATGCAACGAGAAGGACGCACAGAAGCATGGTATACTCGGGCGATGCTTCACTTTCCGAATCCCTGCGGATAGGGGTACTTCAATATGATCTTCAGGAATTCCGGAAAAGAGATAAGAAGAACGAGCACACAAAGCCAACATATGGAGAAGAAATTTCTCGTACGATAAATGGTTAATGACAGAGACTTACAGCAAATTATTCCACTCATACCATCAATACACAGAAACGGCAGTTGGCTTTGACATATCAGCTCAGAGGTGCTGTGCATTCGTGGCTTCGGACGCCAGTGTTATCATAAGCGCTCTTCTCCTTGTTCCAATTTTGGATATCATGGCCTACGAGGCGATGTATGGGCGATCCAGAGCGCAGAAGAAGGAAGAAACGAATGGTGGGCGTAGTCATGGGACTGAAGAAGGTATCCTGCATGGCTTACATCTGCCACGGTGGCATCTCGACGCGAACGCAACAGAGCGCATAACTTTTCCTTTTCTGCGATGGCCAACCAATATAGCTTGTAAAGGTTATATTGAACACGAGGCACGATGTGCACTTACGGACCGTGAAATGCTGCTTTGCACCTTGAATTATTGCCGACCGAATAGACGCCCATGGGCGGGATCAGGGTTGGCTCGGGGCTCTTCGAGACGATGTCATAAAATGCGGGAAACGCGACTGGGTCCACGATAAGCGCCCGAGAGTCGATGTCAACCGGAACAGCTAGCACACCCTTGGAAGTGCCTAGTCATTGCTCCGACTAGTCATTGCTCCGAAAATGTTAATTCACCGGCTCACCTGGTCCAGAGTTCAAACGTCCAGGACGCCAAAATGAACGTCGACGACGAAGCGCCCGTCCGGCCTAGGCAACCCGGCCTATCCTGCGTCAAACAACGCAAAGGAATGAAAGGAGGATTCACCGAGTTCCGACATTGAGTCTTATAACAGAGTATACGAGCTGTTAATGATGGAGACGACCATCACTGTCTCAACATAAGGATCGCCGCGAATCAAACAAAAATCTGCCTCGGGTTCCAAGATATGATCACAATCCGCCGTTGAAGCGAATTGAGCAAGCCCCAGGTGCTCGAGGCTCCCAGGTGTCGTACGACGGCTCTGACTAGATCAAAGCTAGAGTGCAAGCATGGGATCAGGACATCCAAGTAGACACGAAACGGAAACGGACAGCGCACATAGCACTCACTAACGCCCGAACCACTCTGATGATGAACAACGTCCTCGAGAATAGGCGCTAGAACCAAAGAACTCTCCTATCCTATCCTTTCGGGCACGGACGCGATCATCCATCGCCGAGCCGTCTGGCTCATCTCAACGCGTCGAACAAAGGCAAACGATTCGCGCCGCAGCGTCATCTCGCGTCTTCAAAGCAATTAACACCCATTCCGTCGAATAATGCTCGTTATCACATTTCCTACGTCTCACCCACCGACGCGACCCATTGTCCCCTTTTCCCGCGATCATCAACCAATGACCCGAACGGAGTCTGAGATATGATCGCCTCGCCGAAGTGATCGGCTCAGGGCCGCCGACGCACGCGAGTCGGGCTCGGGCCCTGAAAGCGGGAACTGCGCTGCGTTCCGGCGCGTCCTTGGCAACCCGTCGTTGCAACGCGTCCTCGACCAGGGTTGCCTACGAGCCACTGGGAACTTGGAAACGGGCAAGCAACGAGCCGAGGTGGTTTACGAAGGTACGTAAGTCGAGGGTGTTGATTCTTGAGGGTTCTTGTTCTTGGCTGCCAGCACGCCATGCAGTCGGGTCCAAGAGAGACAACGAACTGCGAGGGCGTTAGGGTGCAGAGACCAACATTTCACGAGACAGGAGGTTGCGAGAGCTGTGTCGTATTGTAACCTGTCAGGGTTCGAGGAGGTGCGACGTGTGGAGGGTGCACCAGAATTCCAAGGTGCGACGAAGTGCATTTTCGAAGACGACATTCGAACCTAGAGGGTCGTACGAAAACACCCAGAGTTTACACGCGAACTGAATCGACGTCGCATCGGAGGGTCCAAGGGTCCAAGGCGCCAGGGTTTGAGGTGCGATGACTTGAAGTAACGAGGGTGGAAAGTACATAGAGGATTCAGAAGTCCTTCGAAAGCGACGACCAGCACCCAAAATGAAAGATTGCACAGCTGTGCACCCAGTCAATTAGATAGCAGAGGTGAGAGACGACGTCGGCGAAGCCCTTCTAGCGGAACGAAGGAGGGTGTAAACGTTTATTCGCCAAGTTTCAATAGCGTGCCGTGCGTCGGTGCAGCTAGCGCTGCTTAAGCCATTCCCAACGAAAACACGCGACGTCCGCAACGGTTGCTGGTTGGCTGGCTGGCATTCGTCTCCTGTGGTTGGTCGGTCGGTCGTCAGAGAGGGTGCAAACGCCAAAATTCCTACAAAAGCTCCCACTTGCTTCCCACTATAGAGATTTGCGTTTTTGCTTCCGCACCCCGCAATGGGCTGCAGGGTGCCCGCCGCCGATCCTCGCTCGCGTGGCGCCGCTTACGCCGTTCGTCGAGGAGGGGCGCTCAAATACGAGATGACGCATTCGCTTTACATCGTCATTACTTATCGCACCCTTGCGCACTTGCCGTCAGCGTTTGTTAGTGCGCTATGGGTGCAGAGTGGACCCACAAGCGCCCCGCCTTCGCTTCTTCGACCTCTTCAAGTTGCTCTTGCTCTCGCTCTTGCTCTTGTTCTTGTTCCCAATCCGGTTGGGCAGGGCCCCGTCGTTGCATGAGGGACGATATCGATGCAGAATCGCGATTACGAACGGCGAACTGCGGAGGCGGCTCGCTGCTGGCGGGATTTGAGAGCTCGAGCTCGAGACTAGGAGAGAAGAGAAGGAGGCAACGGGCCACGCATGCGCACGAATGACGAATGCTAGGGAACTGGAGCGGGAGCGGGGGAAGAGCGCTCTGGTGACGCGTACTTAGGAATAAGGAATAAAGGAATGGTTTTTGGGGCGCCAAACGCCGACGACGCGACGACGCGACGACGCTTGCCTTTCTGGGGACAAGGTCGCTTGTGGGTCCTGTCATGTTTGATTCGGGATGATTATGAGCTCGAAGCTTGAGCTTGGATAGCAGCGCATACACGCAGTCCAGGTGTTCGGGTGCGTCGGTCTACCCTTCCCTACCCCACCACACCATCGCCAAAGAGGGCGCCAAAGACGATACGAAAGGCACTGTCTGCATACTGGAAAAGGAACAATGGCGTCGAGTCAGCCCTTGCTTCAAGCGAAAGAAGTTCAATGAAGTACATAAACCTGATAGAAACCACTACTTACATACCTCTGCGAGTGCGATAAGAAAGAAAGGCGGTGCAGGGCACGATGCACGACGCTGCCGACATTCCTTTTCAAGGCCCAGAACGCCACAGTACGTACGACGCGTACACATAAGGCGTTCGAGTTCGGTTCGAATTCGAAAGGGGCAGCGGAAAGTGGAAAGTGGAAAGTGGAAGTTCTCCAAGAAACATTCCAGTGGTTCGTGGGTCCAGGTCATCTGCTGAGTCGACGAACGGCATCCATCGCCCACGGCACTCTTGACGTCGCGTAAGAAGGGTATGATAGGGTTGGGGATGGATGTACGTACGAGCACTGATTCTGTGGAATTCGGAATAGAGTCAGAAATTAGAATTCATTATCGGACCAGAGTCAGAGAAAGTAATTATACGTGTGGAAAGACACAGAACACGCACCTTGACCTACATAATTCTAATTTCGACACTGGAAAGGTCGAGTCATACTTCGATTTGAGTTCCGAAAGTGAAGTGAGTCGATTCTTGATGCCGACGAGCACCTCGCGCCCTGCCTGCAGGCCCTGGCGTCGCGTCGCGTCGCAACGACACAACGACCTTCTCCAACCCTCCGGCTTCTCGATGCCCAACACGCGTTATGAACGTGTACACGCACGAGCGAGTCGCCGCCTAGTCGGGCGGACAAAGGCGCGTCAAGTACTGACGCCAACACGCGTCCAGCGCTAGCACGGCCCTAGAGTATACTAGCCCGCCCCACGAAACTTGAAGGTGGCATACAGCTGCAATATACTCTACACACGACCGGCACGCACGGCACAAGTAACTTGACCGTTGACTGGCGCGGTGCGGCCTGCGGCCTGCCATCAACACGCGTACGCCCGCCCTTGGCACTCGCACTGGCACGACAATCTATCCAAGTGGCCCTGCCCGCCGTTTAGTTAGCGTTTAATTGGGGAATAATGCGCGTTTAAATATGTGGCTGGCTCACCTCCGGCGTTAAACGTTAAACAATGCCACTTTCGCGTTATTTTAATGTGATTGAATTTCGCCGATGGCGTTGGGAATTAGAGGCGTATCGCGCCTACCCTGAGTGAGCCTGAGCGTGGCCAGGCGGACCCTGTGGAGGCTCACGGAGGCGCTCGAGCAATTCCGGAATGGGAATTGAGCCTGGCTCGAAAAGTGGAATAAAGAAAGGCAAGAAAGGCAAGAAATACCGCGTACCTCGCATACATACACTCTATCGGTATAACAATGGGAGTTAACAGGAGATTGGGTTGTGGGTTGTGGGCGTCGGCTAGTGCCATTGACAAGACAAGACAAGGACGCGTATGGGTATGGTATGGCGTTGGTACGGGTATGGCATTGGCGCGCGTATGGTATGGCGTCGTTGGCTCGCGTCGGTGTCGGGGGTAGTATGGCACTCAATTTAGTGAGGTTAGTGCTCTGCTTTGTTCGAGCGATAAGGAAGAGAAAGGAAGAGAAAGAACAGAGGCGAGAAGCCTGAAGGCAACACGGTGTTATACTAATAGCACAGCTCACCTGTACTGTATAGCCTGCACCCGCCTTTCACTTCCTGGAGCGATGAGTGAAAGGACGTGATTGAGCCACTGTAGTTTGATAAAATTATCGCCTCATCGCTATCGAGGTCGAAATCAGCTGCTTTCTGAGCCCATGAAAGGAACTTGTCAACGCTAAGGAACCCTTCCCTCCGAGCCATTGTCATTGTCATTGTCGATGTCATCGTCATTGTCAACGTCGTGCGTGTTCCATCCAGAACGGGTATTCGAAGCACGCGCACGCGAGGTTCCTTTTTCCTTTGGAAAATCGAATTTCTGAGGTGTCTTTTCCATTTTTCGTTCTGCGCGTTCGGTGGGGGGACAACCAACCAACCAACCAACCAAGCTGGCTGGCTAGTGCGGTATGCACGTTCACTCGACGTGACAAAACCGAGCGATTCCGAACGACCGAACGAGTCGGGCATCGCTGTCGCCCCTTGCCTTTGAGCCCGATTTGGGCAAGGTGCGCCGCCGCGTCAATCCGTCATTGGCTCGTCGACGTGATCCCCAAAGCCAGTGCCAGATCCGGGCGCGGTCGAATCTGGCTTTCGACACAACCCTTGAGGTTGGTGCCGATCCGCGTCTACTTAGTACATAAATTCAGAGGTACTTCGATAGATAGACGCAATGCGATGGGAGGCGGGGGCGGCGTGCTTAATCAGATCAGTGACATCCTCTCTAGGTAATTGCATTATTGGAGAGGTGAGGTAGATTTATCACTTAAGTAGAGGAGGGCGCTGAGGTCGGATCGCCGGTTAGTCAGTCAGTGAAAGGATGATAAAGGATGATAAATTTAAAGGATGAGGATGATAATTGGTGGCCCGACTGAGTGACGCGTCGATGACGCTTACATACATAAATTGAATCATATATCACCATTTATCATGCATACTGCGTGTTATAATCATTAGCGTTTGCTGAGAGACACAATGAACGCGAACATGGAGGTGGAATTGCGGAACGAGTCACTGTAAGCTTCCGAATGCCTGTGCCCGTCTACAAGGTGCGATTGGAGGTGAAGGGGAAGAAAAAATCCCGCAGCGGGTGTGTGGCGATGACACGACAAGGAAATATAGATGAACAGGAACAGGTAGGATGGCAGATAGGATGAACTGGTGGGTGCGGTACGTCGAGCGATGGGAGGACAGAGGATGGGTGACAAAAGAAGGCCAGTAAGTAATTGTGATGGACTGGTGATGGGGGCGTCCGTTCAAGGCTCTTGTATTCTATATCGGAAAAGGATCACTCAACTCAAGACGGGCGTCAAGCGCTTCTGAGAGAGATCAGGGAAGATTTCACCTCGCTGTGTGGGTGCAGCTGGATCTGTATCTGATGAAGTGCTATGGCCTCTTATGGCCTGTTGAATGGCAGAGGAGACGCTACTGAGTTCCTGATGCAGACAATAACGCACGGCAGCTGCTGGGCGCGGCGTCGCAATTATTGGGGCTGCGGCACCTGAGCGTGCGTGCGCACCCGAGGCTGGAGTCGGAAGAGCTGCCGCGGGGCCTCGTCGCCGATACGCTACGCTACTGCGAGCGCCTGTTTTCTCCGTGGCACGCTGCGGGCGTGTGTCAGCGGGGTGACTCGGCGCAGTGGGGCACTGCCGAATGGGCTGGGATTTGGTAAGCCGGACGTCTATGTGGGGACGGTCGGGTCGGACAAACTGAGCCGGGCTGGCTCGGACGAGTCAGATCGGATCTGGCCGATCTGCGGATTGACATGGAGAGTGCTCATCGGCTCTCTGTGGCCCCGATTCCCTTTATATAACGCCGCCAGACATGCAGGTCAAGTCCAACTCCCCGCACCGCAATGGCGTCTCCTGCCTCGTCGTCTTCCAGTTCGTCCAGCAGCTCGTCCTCCATCCACCATGCGAGCCTCGTCGATCCCGCCCTCCACTCCCCCGTTCTCCTCGAGCTCATTGAAGTCAAGGTCAACCGTCAGGTCATCGGTAAGTCCTCCCTGCAAAACTCCCTTAGCGCCCCAGCTAACTAGGCTCCAGACTATGTAGTCGACTGCGTAGCAGAGACGGTTGACTATGCCCTGGGCCGGCCCTCTTCCTCTCGCGGGAAGCGCCGCTCGGACCTGTCCAAGTTCACGACCTTCGCCACCAACGTCCTCCAGCGCGCAGAGGTCACGATGCCGACCCTCCTCGTCTCCCTCGTCTACGTCTCCCGCGCCAAACCCCACCTCCACATCGGCCTCGAGCAATGGGCCCTCGAGCGCGTCTTTCTCGGCGCTCTTATCGCGGCGTCCAAGGTCCGTCTACCCCACTCTCTCCTCCGTCCCCTTATACTGACCTGCTTTTCAGTACCTGAACGATTCCACACTGAAGAACATCCACTGGGCGCTCTGCACGGGCGTCTTTGGCAAGCGCGATATCGGCCGCATCGAGCGTGAATACCTCGACGTCCTCAACTTCGACCTCAAGGTCTCCGAGGACGACATCCTCACCCACCACCAGGGCCTCGCAGCGCTCACGTCCGCCACCCTCTCCCCGCGCCAAGTCCTCAAGAGCTTCGCCTCATCATCATCGCCCGCATCCGCCGCGCCCGAGCACGTACACACACAGCGCCGGCACCACTCGCGCAGACGGGACCTGGCCTCGCCGCCCTCGCGCGTCCCCGAGCTCGAGACAGACTCCTCCGCCTCCTCGCCCTCCTCCGACTCATACTACTCCCCGCGCACACCCGACCTCATGGATATCGATTCCGAGGCGCGCGTGCACACCAAGTCCGGGTCCACATCATCCTCGGCGTTGTCATCATCATCGTCTCCCTACCGGCCCAAATCACATTCCCATTCCAAGCCGCATCATCATCATCTTGCAGCGCAAATACACCAACAGGAGCTGCCCGCGAAGAAGATGATGACGGCGGAGAAGTTCCAGCAGTCGACGCTGGAGCTCCTGCGCGCGTTCCCACTGCCCCGGATGCACATGCACTCGTCATGAGCGGGGCTCCGCGTCGCTGCTGTCCCCTCCCTTCTTCCTCTCATCTTCGTTGTTTATTCCCCCAATCTCCATTTTAACTTAACTCGTCATCTTGCCCCGCAATCCCACATTTCGAAACAGCGATATGCGGCCCCGCTCTCTCCTCGCTCATGCATGCACCTGATCCCCAACCCTCCATTCCTACGCAACTTGTCTCACTCTGACTCGTCTCTTGCTCTGCATACATTCTTATACACTGTTTGTTTGTTATTCCACACAATTTCAATTCACAATTCATTCTCATTCCTACAACATGCATTTTCTTCTTCCTCCGTGTCTCGCTGCAAACCCAAGGACATTAATATCCCTTCTTCGAGGTATACCTATAGCTCCAGCATTCTAATCGCATACTCTACGCTACGCTATCTGCCTTCTCCTACTGCTCTTCATGTGGCTCTCTCCACGCTCCTTCGCCCTCGCCCTCGCCCCTCTGGGTCCCTCCCTTCATCCCTCTTGACAGAACCCCACCCTGTTGTAAAAACGCACAGCTCACTCTACTCCGAGCGAGGCTGTTGCTTTCCTGTACATACTCGTTCCCCCCATCTTTTTGTTGTTGTAGTATGTACGTACGTACCCAGAGCCCAGAGCCCAGAATAACATTATCATTATCGGCGTCTCTATAGAGAGCGTTTTTTATTATTGGATCATTTCCGAGGGCTGTCCTGTCCTGGTGTGAACGGATATGAGAATTAAATGCGAGAACTGTTGAGCCCCACGTACGACATATATAGGAATGGGAGGCAGGATAACCTGAAACAAAACAGCGACGCTCGCGCGCCGTCATCGATACCGATACCCACCTCAAGCTCCTAACAGTAATTAGGATTAGGATTATCGTTATGTGGTTTCTAAATTCCTTAGAAACTCGATCGTGCGTGCGTGCGTGCAGTGGCAATTAGGAGGTTGAGCCGAGTAGAATGTTCATGACAAAGGTACGGCGACGGCGACGCACTGCGTGAGGCTGGCACTACCGTGACCGTCTGCGCGCGGGTGTGGCGACGTTGCTTCACTACATAATGCCTTCTGCCTATGTTCCAAGCTCAAGTCGCGTCCAAGTAACTGTAACTGTAGTATTACCCATCGACATCGACATCGCTGATACCCGCGCAGCTCAGGCTGTCTGGCAGTGGCGACAGCCTGATACTGTTATAGTCCGAGTCCGGTGGGGCGCTCGCCGCTCGCCGCTCGCTGCAGTGTGGCTGAAGGCTGTAGCTGGAGGGCCAAGGGGGAAGGCTGGGCCTTAACGCCGTTCATAACACATGCTTTACTACTACTACATGGACGACTCGGAGTAAGAATCAGAGTATGCTAGTCATGATAGGTGATCATGATAATCCCGTGCGAGATGCGCACCCCATTGACGGACGGTATAGTATACATAGTATAGTATAGGATCGAACGGACAGCGGCGAGGGAGGGATCAGTCAGAGTAGAATGAGACACCGCTCTCGTGGCGGCCGGGGTAGGAGCGCCTGCCTGATAGTATTAGAAGTTTGGGAGATAATGAAGGTTATGATCATAATAATGGGATAATGAGCTGGGCTCGAGGGGAGGCGGACAAGAATAGATTCGCGGGCTCTCCCTTCCTCCTTCCTTCCCTAGGCTCGGGGTTGGTGATAACCACCTACTACCCCTCCTTCAGGGAGCATGATCAGGGAAGGAAGGAAGGAAGGAGGAATAAGGAGTCCGACGTCGACGCTTACGGCTGATAATTATGGAGGCGAAGAGGGCTCGTGCGCGTGAGTAGAGAGAACCTCGAAGAAGCCCAACCCAGGTAATTATACCACGAGAGCTTGGGAGGCTTTAATGAGTTGCCTCTGATACGGGAGTGCCTCCCGTGCACGCTCAGCCACGCTCGCTCAACCTGAGCCCACCAGCTGCGGTGCGCTGCGAGGAGCGATCGAGGGTACGCCCTCAGCTTCCCTGTCGGACCGCCAGCCGGCCCGTGGGTGCTTTGAAGCCGGCCACCCCCAGTTTACGAATTCGCACTGACGCTGACAGTCCGGGGAGCTCTTGAAAATGGAATGGAATGAACTCGGAATAGGCGCGTTTGGGTATAATTAGGCCGTGTGCCTGCCGCAAGCAAGAAGTACGTATATATGTAGACAGCTGGGGAAGCATGAGCACGAATCACGATGATAAGTTGGGAAGACAAACCCGGGTATGCCGAAATCGTTCATCATATTATTATGTGGTGTGTCAGTGGAAGTAGGAAGTACGGCGACTCACGAAAGGTCACCGCTGGTCATTGATAGAGTAAATAGTGAGTAGCGTAAGACCGACGGGTAGATAACGCGGACGAGCACGTACGGATTATTATTGTAATAGTCAGCGCCGAGTCGTGTTGTGGACACCTTATTTTGTAGGGATTGCGCCGGGCCGGGTATGGCCGTAGAAGGAGGTTGACCTGGGATAGGTGATTTGACGTGTACACTCACTCACTCGACTACAAGTAAGGACAGGACACGAGCCCGAGTCGGCCTGCCTGGAGGAAGAATGTCGAAAGCGATTCGGAAATAACGATATTCGAGAAAGTCTTCGAGAAAAGCCATTCGGACGTCGACCGTTCACGCGTGAGCGCGTGTGGGGGCGTGGTGGTTGTAGGAAGTGTGAAGTGTGGTTGTAGGAAAGGAAGCATTTTGGACCTGGTTCGAATAGAATTGATTCAGGCTTTGCTGCGAATGCTTATGCTTATGATACCCCAAGGCCTTAATAATTACAATGTCGGAAGGCCTTGTCATGTTCATGGCGCCATGGAAGATTCCTCCCGGAATGCGCCCGCGCGTGTCAACGCGATTGCGAGGGCGTGGGCGCGTGGGGCCAGGTGGAGGCATGTCAGACTTGTCAGCAACGTTACCAGCGTGCGAGGTGCGCACGCGCTTCTCGCCGCACCTATGTAAATACAAGCCAACCGGCGTTGAACGCGAACGCGCGAATCCCACCCAGCACGCCGAGGCGTGGCCGGCAGCTGATCGCGTCCCTCGAGTTTCTCCCGACGTGTTTCCCTCGAGCTCCAATCCCTGGTATACAAGCCCGGTCGGCGGTGCGTGCTCGCGTTCTCGAGCTCAGCACAACCCCCGGCGTCCCATCTGACCACTTCGCAAATGTATCTGTATGAGTCTATGCCTGCGATAAGGCGCGAACCCCAAGGTGCTTGCGGTCGGTGCACCACGCTATCGTTCTCCAAGTCCGAGGTGGACACCGAGCACCAAGCGCAAATGCCCCAGGTCAGAGGTCAGTTGGGACGCACGACCGCGCGTTTCTCGCAGAAGGACGTCTCTGGAAAACGCTCGGAACGAGCTTCGTATGTACCATCTGGCAAACGGCGATGGTTATCGCGCTCCGAATGTGACCGCGCGTGGTGCCTCCGAAGGCTCGAGATGAAAGAGCAGGTGAGCACGAAGACGTACTGTGTATCGTTGGCAACTTCTCCTTCTCCGAACGCGCTGGTTGTGCGGGCCAGCACAGAGGGTAGACCCACGCGTCGACGCGCACGGTGACGGCAACGCGACCCACATGCCAGTGCCCGAAGCCCGCCGTCGGACGTCGCGTCGCCGACTGACCCACCTCCTTCCCGCCTCATGACGTGCGACAGCGCGTACGAGTACACGGGCGGCTCACCGCACACGCGCACCTGAACGAGCGACGGGCAACGGCGAACTCACCTCCGGACCGGGGCTCCGGGGCCCGTTCTCGAATCTCCTTCCTCTCGTCTTCCGAGTTGACCCCACCTGACGCTAGGTAGTATGACGCCCGCAGGAGGCTTTTGCTCGTCCAGCTGAGCTTCGTACGCCGCAGGTACACGGTGATGAGGTGCTACGGAGCATGGGGCCAGAGTGCCCGTGTATGTGTTGCTGGACACGTATGAGACGGGACTTGCTGTCCTATCGCGGCCGCATCAGGACACGAGAACGAGCCATTTTTGAGCTCCATTACGGCGAGCTGGATGTGATAGCGAGAGCGCTGGTGACGCAGCTGGTTGGACTCAGGACTCTATGCCCATCCATAGTCACGCTGGGGAGGGTAATCGTTATATTTTCGGACTCGTCGGACGTACGTGCATCGACGCGTCAGTGGCGCGCTGCATTAAGGATAGGAGGTGGATGTGGCGCACCGGCGACATTATTGCTGGACCAACGCTGAGGCGGAACTCAAGACGTTCTTTTATATTCATCCCAGGCGAAACTGCTTGGGTGCCCTACTATTCAGTACATCAGCTACCTCCCACTCCTGACGAGCGTCAACTAGGAGCTCTAGGAGAAGGCCAAGCATTGAAAATCCCACCTGTCAATGATAGAGGGATAGGCGTTTCCTCGGCGAATAGCTCTCTATTTCGCGGTATAGCTGGACTGGTCGAGCACGGATTATCGGTGCTCAACGGGCAGATACTGCTCATCTCGGTGTATGATAGGACCTTGTGGATGGTCACCCGGTTTACCTGAGTACTTGGTGGGGAAGAGGAAGCCTGAGTACAAGCTCGCAAGTCGTGAAGTTTTTGGGTTCAGCCACAGGAGACGAACCAGCGTCGACCCGACTTCAGACTCGGAGTAGGAGTGCGAAGCATTCAAAAGAAAGGACGCCACAGATGGGCCCGCACCGAGGTCGCTGTGGACGACGGCCCGGGACCTCGGTGTATTCATTCAGCCCGTATGTAGGAAGGACGAAAGTTTTTGTGTCGTATGGTATGTACGTATCATATTACTCGTCGCCCGAGCATTTCCGACCTCTTATAACTTTTTATGTGCACAGTGAACCTTCGAGGAAAACGGGACGAGGAGGAGGCACTGCAGCGTGCGCCACAGGAATCAGGAACGCCGGCCCGGGTTTCCCAGCCCCTGAGACTCCCCCGACCTCCGACCTCCTCGTCCCGACTCCTTTTCAAGCCTATCAGTTCACGAGCACACGGACGCACCTCAACTGAACTGCGTCTTATACCCGTTGCTGATTATATTTTTCGCGGGTTCTCAGGTTCTCAGGTTCCCAGCGACTGTCGTGGGCACGTCGGGCACGGTGAGAGCCAACGGCCGTGCGGAGGCGCAGGCGCAGCCCGAGGCCGCCTCGTGCGTTACTCGTTCCCTTGAATGTTACTCCAAACTCTCATCGAATGTCAAAACGCGCGTTTTCCAGAAACCTCGAAGCTCTTGACGGCCCTCCGAGCTGGGGCGGCCCTCGCGTTATCGGGAAAAATAGAAAATAGTAGGTGGTTCGACTGGCCCTCCCCCACACGTTCCTGCAACTGCAACGTTACTGATACCTAAGACACCTCCTTCGCGGTCAGCGACTGAGTAATCCTTCGAGTTTTCGCACTGATTCTCCCTGATGGTGGTGATGATTCACGATTCGCGGTTCGATACGGCTACTATCGATGGAAGCGCCCATGCCTCGAGGTGCTGATACTCGAGGTACCGATACCTGTAACCTGATGCTCCTCCTCTTGGCTCAGCTCCCCTTGACATGCTTTCCACCTGCTGATCATGAACGTTGAATATTGATGCGGGCACCTCTTGTCCGAGTACAAGAGCAAGCAAACGTGGAAAACGTAAGGCGTGGGGCGATGGCGTTTGGCGATGTAGACGCTTCACTCCTTCTCGCCTGAGGCCCCGGATTTTACACCCTCGGCGGCTTTTCAGTCTGGCGCAGAAGTCTAACGCATTCCAGTACGGCCTGAGAAGGCATGTAAGTTGGAACTGGCCCGCGAAATTGCTTGTCCACTAGGCTCAAGCTTTGATGGAATGTAGAACGCGAACGCGAAGGCTTGCATATCCTCCTGGGCTGCTCATGATCAGCGGATATCGGGTTCTGAGGGCCAAGAAGCGTTATATCACTGAGCGGTGTCCTGGAATGAGGAAGCTGATTCAGATTTAGAATAGATTAGGAGTTATCGTGCGTGTGTGTCCGGTCGTTAGGTGGTGTGTTCTGAGAGACAACGTGTTTTTAATCGGTCGGGGTGAGGAAGTGAGAAACCGTGTCGCCTTCGAGTGAGGCCGGCGCTCACTTGAGAACGTGAATTCGGAGACTCCGTCTGACTGTTCACACTGAGTGGACCAGCGGACGAACTGGTGATTGCCGTTTTCTGAAATAGAATGTCCACCGGAATAAATTAACCTCAAAAATATCTGACAGCTGGAATTGTGGTACTCTTATTTAATGAGGGCCTTTACCGAATGATGGTCGGATAGATAACTAGACAAGAATAAAGAAAAAGTCAATGATGGCTGTAAAGGCAGGTCAGAACCGACCTAGTAATCACCACCACTCAGCGAGTTAATACTTAGTCTTAGTTAAGGCCGTACTCTTCGTACTCAGCTGCAGCACATTGCAAATTCCGACATTTGATGTGTGAATGTGAATAGTGGCTGTAGGTTCCGAATCCCGACGCCCCCGCAGACGCCATCGATTGGCCCCAAGCCTCAAGTCTAAAGGCATGAAGTTGTGAGGGTAGAGGGCCAGTGATCGCTGCTCAGCCTTTTCATGATGGTGATGATAAGACCTCGTCGGGATTTGAGGGCCAAATGAAAGAGGCACTACTGATCAATACGGTTTAGCATGGCCTGTCGAACCCCGCCAAACCAGAAGGCTTGGTAAACATAGCTTCGTAGAGTGCAGACGTGATCCGTCGAAATGGTGCAACGCACGTCTGGCGATGACATGGGACAACAAATTGCAGTTAAGCGCCCAGGAGCCCGTGGGTATGTCTCGTAGAAATGAAGGCACTCGAATACGCGAGCGCCTGGGCCGTTGATGACAGTTTCAGTTCTTCGAGACACTCCCTAGCGCAGCTTCGAGCATTGTAACATTGCATGCATAGAATGAGGACAATGAGTTGCATGGGTGCCAGGAGCTGGAGGCTTCTCGAGCAGATTGGCGCTGTGGTCTGCAAGCGTTTCAGTGTATAGCAGTGCGAGCGACCGCGCTGAGCATAATGGTAGGTGCGTTTATCGCACTCTGCATCACAGAGAAGGAGCAGTTCGCCTTGCATGAGAAGGTTGCGGGCACAGCTACATCGCATATACGAGGAGCCTACTCGAGAGGCCCTACACTGTTCTGGCTCTTCCGCGGAGTAATATCGTCGTACTAGGGAGAGACTCTCCAAGGCGACAGTCCTGCTGATTTCGGAGGAACCGTCCACTGAGTTATACTGTGATTGCGATTAGAAGACCGAGGCTATGCGATTAATTAGAACTGCCCCTACATGCGGGGTAGTGCTGTGCTATGCCTCGTTCCCTAGGATCAGGTAATTCAATAATTCTTTGAAGGTGATACTCACATACGAACTCCAACCGAGATCCGAGGTCATGTACTCCTCGTGTTCATGGCTATGACTCGCTACGAGACAACTGTGGGCGCTTGCGTGTGTTGGATGACTCGACGGAAGTGTTGGATGCGTTTCCAGTTCAAGTGGTTCGCCTGTGGCTGCCGAACAGCCTTGCCGCGGCATCTCAACACCGGGTCAATCCCGGGCCGCTAAGAGCCGTGCCGATCATTCACGAAAGCGGCATTGAGCCGATCGAGGCGCGTCATTCCGCAATCACGGGCTGCCGCAGCATTGACGCGTCCCCAGCGTCGTTGATGCCGTCCCCAACGCGTCTCCACGTCGACATCCACGCAGCACGACACGAGCCTGGTCTGGGTCCTCGGGTTTCTTGGATTGATTCACCGCTCCATCTTTGGGGATTTCTTTTGTGTCCGGTTTGTCTCAGAGACTCGGGCTGGATGAACCAAGCCGCCCAGGCCCCCTTGGACGAACGTGTCAACACTCCGTACCCCTAATACTACGCCACGTCCATCCAAAGACCGTAGAATTTGTTGCCCAGGAGCCTTTGTGCTACGGAGACATTGCCGGAGGTATCACAGGTGAGCGCTGGATTCAATTGAGAGATGTTCACCCCGAATTCAGAGCGACCAGGCTAGCGTGAACTTGTTGAACGACTTGTCCTTTAAAAGTTCAAAACATGTTTTGAAATGTTCCTCAGGGTTTGTGCTCTATCGGCTCACCGGCACCCTTTTGCTCTCATGCCTTAGGCTTTACCCTCCATGCTCAACATCACGGATAGTTACACCCCCCGCCGCATAGGACGGCGATGCACCAGCACCTGTCGATATAGTTGGCAAGGGTAATCCACCACGTCAACTCTAAGGTCCTCCATATGGCTATTTTTACTTGGGCATGTTACTATTTCCTGACATAGGCATATTTCGCTTCTAGTGGATTGCGAGGGCCGCTCTAAGTGCGATTAACTCGGATGTCGCAACATTCTGCCTGCATCGGTAGGTCTTTCTTATATCCCGAGTGGTTTTACTGGTGGACTGACTTGCTTCGACGATAGGCCTTGTGTTCTGAGGTCGATATGGCGTTTATCTAGGGTTCTTGACTTAAAAATATCCTTAATGAAGTGTATCAACTGCGGTGCGATAACAGTTCGTTCCCTTCACTGTCTTCAACGAGTGATTCGTAGGGGAGCACGCTCAATTGTCAAGCCGATTGATTCGCCCTCGTCACCACGCGAACAACCTGGATATATCAGTTTCAACCCCTCATTCGCGGTCACGACACCGCGCCCATGTTTGACATGGTTTGCGTTGGCACAACGTGGACGGGCGCGTTTCCACTTCCAACGCTCCTTTGTATCAACCACTTCAAAATCGACCGAAAATCGAGTTTCACCTACATCTTTCTTCTCGTGAAGTTCAGGGCCCCCACGAAGAAGCTTTCAGCGCCACAACCCCCCTGAGCGTCGTCGGCACTTGGGTTAACGAAATTGCAGTCTAAAATTCAAAATTTGAATATGACACGATGTTGAGTACTTCCCTCCTCCCGTCTTGGTAATTGACTAAGTCTGAATGTTTGAGCTTAGAGATCAAACGAGCAGCACGGGCGCTCGCTGGGCGAGCGGTTGAACCAGACCGCGTGCGGTACCGTGGTCCTTCAAGTTGTAGCCCTTTGTAGCCGCATGCGCCGTGTCCGAAGTCTTCGTGCTAAGTACCAACGGCGCAATGGGACAGTTACAATCATCCACCTGCAGACGATCCACGTACAGCGCCGTCCGCAGTTTGCGGATGTCATCAGAAATTATCCGAACTGTAGTCGATGCATGTTCGTGCGTGAGTCGTCTGCGCTCGTGAGCTCATCAGGTGAGTCTCTACTGCCTCCAACACAGGAATTCTTGCCATACTAGGTGCCGCCTTGCCGCGTGCGCCTGCGCGCCGGGGAAAATAACCCAGTTGCTTAGTCGCAGCCTTTCCAAGCCCGAACCCCGAGCGGAAGCATTGGCTGATCGAGCCGTGGTTGGTTAACCGAGTTGCCTCCGCCCCACCCTCCGTCTGTCATCCTGGCTCCGTCAGCAGGCGCGATTGGATGGTATGGATTGGACGACGAACGCAGTTGGTTGGATGCGTCGCCGTAAGTGTCGAGTGGACAGTGGAGAGTTCGCGGGATGACTACGCTGCTCGCAGCAAGACCAAGCCAGGTAGCCAAGGTCGCCAATGCCCAGATAGATAGGTGAGCGGTCGAATTTCTCCGTTCGTTGTTGTCCGAGTTTCTTGGGACGCTGATGTCTTAATCAGGTCCTAAAATCAACAATATGTCGTTGTATGTCTCTGTGTCCTGGATTTAGAAAGTTATCTCTATCAAGGAAGTGAGTAATTATTGTTGAAAAACGCGACGACATGACATGGGAGGACGAGCGCTAATAGTATGCGTGCCTGAGCTCGAGGGTTTCACAGCTCCTTTCAACAGGAACAAGAGACAGCGCCCTCTACGCTCGATTCGGATTGAACAAAAGAGAACGGTTTCTAGAGAAGAAAGCGTTTATGAAATGAGCTGTATGGAACTGAGGTGTGGGTCCGCTCTTTTTGTGTTCAAAGACAATAAATAGCCTGAAAGTTGATAGGGTAGTGTAGAGTCTACCATTTCCTCCAGTCACCTGGCAAGGCAAGACACTACGTTGAGTGACTACACCACAATAGACGAATATATTTGTGGTCGTACTCAAGCGGCCATAGCATGAAGGCAAACCGAGTCGCCGCATCTGTTCCGTGTCGGCTTACGCAACATCGAGGAACGGAACGGCGTTGACCTCGGAAGCATGCACCGATCACTCCGACCCTACTGTGGCGTCCTCTACTATTAACCGATAATCTATAAGCATACGTATAATCATGAGCTCAGCGCTCAGCGCTTGATCCCAATAATCATGAGGTTGGCGTTGTCTCGTACTTGCGGTTAATCCTAGCCGTACATCGTGAAATGGTGCTCTTATCACCTCTCTTCGTCCCGTACATGTTCAGACGAGATTACTACCTTCTTGAGCCGACCGTTTCCCTCCGGCTCGGGAATCTGTGCCTACATCATTCCTAGTAGATGCCTACGCACTCGCGCGGCACACGTATGAGCTTTTTTATCCTGTTTCCGTTTCCAAGCGCTCACAGTC
>MPNV01000244.1:203782-360970 GCA_013376435.1 Cyclocybe cylindracea | reverse complement strand
GCGTCTGTCGGCGCTCTAGACGCGTTTTCTTCCCATCTACCGGAAGGCGGCCTATCTCTGGTCAGAAAGTCGGCGCCCACTCCTGCCTTGCGCGGGTAAAACACAAGACGGACCCCAAGATGATCTTGGGCCTTTTGGTTGAGAGGTGCGTCAACGAGTTAAGTTCTCGCGTCCTCGGCAAAGTCTGACTGGCGCGAATCAACGGATAGGCTACTATCGTCCAAGTGAATTGAAGTCGCCATGAGGGAGCGGCTGGGAATGACACGAGGGACAAAGCGGAACCGGGAATGACGTCCACTGTGGCCTGAGACTGATATTGAGTTTGATAGGTTAGCAACAGCCGTCTCGAGCCGATTACGTCGGGACGACATATCTGTCTGAGCGTGCCATGGTGTTTTGAAAGCATGTAGGTGAACAGGGCTCAGAATCAAGGAACATGCGCAAAAATTCGTACTTGTACCTTTCTACAAAAATCGAGAAAACATGTGGTGATGCCAGGCACTTTCCCTGGGCTTAAATCCGTGGATTCAGCAAGGACAGGAATAAGATGACAAGAAAAATTACCGGAACTGTTCAAATCAGACGATCCAGCACTTCGTACGTTCACCACTCCCTAGGAAGCCTTCCGTACGCTCGAGAAACGGCTGTGCACCGCCCGCACACGGAACACGCCTGATTATGTTGCAAGTATGCTGTCACTGTTGTTTCTACAGATTCCTGGAACTTGTACCAGAGGTACAAGAGAATCCGGACGGAAGGATAAACCAACTAATGCGTGTTGCATGGCGCGCGCTTATCGACCTATCGAGACCTATCATAGGTGCGCAGTCGGCGTGTTGAGGCTGTTCGAGAAAGACCTGAACGAGAGCCGGCTCGTCCTGGTGGCTGTAGTATGCTGTGCCAGCATCGACGTATACCGTCGGCTAGCTCGACTCGGACGGACTTCTCCGAATGCATATCCCACGGCGATCGGGATTTATTCGCACAAACGATGTGCTGAAGCGAGCGGCATAGTCGACAACGTGCTGACATCCTGCCGCGAGCTTCAATTATCCCTACCTACATTATCTAAAGAGCCTAAACCCGACGCCCCGCGTGTTAACAGACTCTTACCCACGAGTCACGATGACAAGTTGCGTACAAGCAATTTTCTCCAATTCAACGAGGTCACGTCCGTTCGAAGGAACACGCTTGCCAGAGGGAAGATCGAAGGGACAAGTGGCACTTTAAGCCTTCCACCTCATCGTAGAAAAGAGCAGGTGGTACGATAGAGCCTCATACGCTTCAATTGACGCGTTGCCGTTCCTGGGTGTAAGGATGACTGTGGCGCTTGGAACGAACAGGATAAAACTCATAGTTGCCGCGCGAGGTGCGTGCATCTACTAGGAATGATGTAGGCACAATTCCGAGCCGCGAGGGAAACGGTCGGCTCAAGAAGGTAGTAATCTCGTCTGAACATGTACCGACGAAGAGAGGTGATAAGAGACCATTTCACGATGCGGGCTAGATAACGCAAGTACGAGACAACGCCACCTACTGATTATTGGGATCAGAGCGGAGCGCTGAGCTCATGATATAGTATGCTTGTGTATGCGGAGAGATTATCGATATTCTCCCGTTCCGGACAGTTTGTCGGATTCTTTCCAAACGGATTCGAAGAAAGATGATTGGCGTTACCGTAAAAGGTGTTTTCCACCCGTGTATTCCTTCCGTCGCGATTTATACCTCGCTTGCTGGCCACATGATGATTCGAGTGAAAGAGCACAGGAGACGCGTGACCGCAAGGTCTGAAATATCAACCAGGCGTCGAGGGGGGTATTAACGTACTTACTCCGCAGAAATGGCTGGCACTTACCCAGCTCCTCTAAGCCTACTCAGCGGGTCTGGTGGTGGTGATGACCACAGCAAAACAGAGTCGCGATCTGATACCCACCGAGAACGGGGCCGATGGCATTTACCCACAGTTCAAAGAAAGTTGGTTGATACGTACGCTAGCTCAAGCTGGACTTTCCACTAGCCAAGGTCAAGAGAATGGACAAAAAAAGCATGCCCCCGCTTTCCATGGAACCGATCTAGTAGATGAACTGGCTCTGACAATTATGCTCATGGAGACGAGATTCATAAAAAGAGCCTGGGCTTCTCTTCTGTCAATCAACCTCTTTGGACGGGCGCCTCTGCTGGCTGAACCGAAAGTGTCTGGTCAGTAGACAAGCAATCGGAGCCGTTCATTTGGAACGAGTGATAAGCCCTCATTTCGACATTTCTAAGGAGTCGATAAGGATAAAATGGCACTCAACGAGACGATTATCAGTCTAGTAACGGCGATATTAAAGTCTCAACATTCCGACGCACCCGAACATGGCTACGAGCTTAACTGCTTGATGAGTTATTTCTCCTGAATCGCCAGAGCACAGTCTACCTACTCGATGTGGGGCTACCAACCTTGAGAAGAGGGTTCGAAGTTTCCTGGACAGCTGTGATTAGCAAAAGAGTGCAATATACCCCTTGTGACACTCCTGGAGCAGTTGGGGTGTCCCCCTGCTGAAGTCATATGGGCGGCTATACAGGCGCTTGGATTGATGGGGACTTTCAGAGCTTGACGGAAGCTTCTGTCGAGAAAGGACACGGGGCTTATCGGCGCCTCCGATGAGTAGGCACGGATCATCTGCGCAAGCGAGCCGATTTCAACAGCTGGTTCGCGCTTATATTCTGCCTGCCCAAGAGTACGCCGATTGTCGCCCAGTGACATAGAGTTAGACACGATAAATTAGCGAGACATCATACCCAGGACAGTGCGCTCAATCATACATGAACGGATGGCACTGGTGACCGGTGCCTTAATTCAGGACCCATGTGTGGCGGAGTGATCTCGGAACCTGAGCGGACGAAGTGAATTACTGTTTTGGGAAGAAGGAGAGTGTTATAACCGGATGAGCGTGCCTCTCCGACGATAAATTGCCGACATTGCGTGGTAGGGAGAAAATTGAATAACTATTGGCCAAGCGCCCGGTGCCGCTCGGTTCGTGGACAGCTAAAATGAGTTGATTTATGCGCTCTGGAGCTAAGTTGTCCCGTGCAGTGACATCTCGGCACGACGAACGGCAGGCTTGCAATTCAACGGAGAATGGGATGTAGAAAGTAAATAAATGAACTGTGAGAGATAAGTAAGACTTCTAATCTTCATCTCGCCTTCGCTCCACCATAATAATAGTTTCTTTTTTCTTTTGCTAGAGGTGGCAACAACATGTTCCAATTAAAGCATTTCGGCATGGTCTAACCCCTTATGAAGTAATCTCCTCCATCCCATGAACACTATGTGCGGTAGGTGGCGCAGTCTGAAGAGGGAGCCCAAAAAGATCTCAAGGGTCCTTTGCGAGACGAACAGCACTTTATATTATGCGCCCTTTTTTGTCTATCAGACTGCGAGCGAAGGTCATCTTGAGTTGCAAATTGTGCGCACGTAATTGCGATTGTCAGTCAAATTTGAATCGATCGTGATCTTCCCGAACACGCATGTGAGTTAATGGAAAAGTGTAAGCGCCCGTCGTTGTCGTTGATTGGAAGATTGGCTCTCTGGCGACGATGAACACCTCAGCGCTCAGCTTCAGCCATTTCTCGAACAAGTGGGTCTATTTATATACTTCGACACTGGCGACCAGAACTTGCGTGATTCGAATTGCCAAATCCTTTTTCCATCTGAATCCCGCAACGCCCGACCTTCCCTCGTTTCACAGAAACCATTCGATGTGAGAATATCGCAGCTCACCCCTGTGACAACAATTTGTCGGCTAGCTTGGGCTGCCCTCCTTTGGGCGTGCCGGAACCGTTGGGAAGTTAAAAACGAGGCTGATAATATCCATTCGAATTCGCCGTTTGTGCCTTTTCATGCCACGTCTTCCACGCTGGGTTGGAGGTAAGTGCTTCTGTACTCTCTTTACTCAGATTCGTTAATCATATCGCTGGCCACGACAAAGGATCTGCATTCTTAGCGAATGGAGGGAATTGGCGCCAGATTAGCGCCCGAAACGTGGCCATCCGATATCGTCGACATCATTGTTGAAGAAGTCGCGTCAAGTACTTTTGGCGATGATCAACTGCGAGACCTGAAAGCCTGTGCTCTCATCACACAGACATTCCACTTTTCGTCTCGAAAATACCTGTTCTCTAGTATTAAATCCAGTGTCGACGATTCGACACAAGCATGGGCGGCCAGACTTTGTCACGTTCTTCAGATAGATAATGGTATCATTGACAATATCACGTCCTTCACGTTGTTTCTTGAGCTATCATTCACCACGGCAGCCCGAATATTTCCCCCGAAGTGCCGTCAGTCTGTCGAGGGAGAAGAGACCGAGGAAGCTCTTATAACTCACTGGAACGAGTAGCCTTCAGCATTGTGGAATTCTGCGGGGAGCGTGACGCTGAGGACATACCTGCTGTTGCTATATCTCGAACATTAAGGTACTCAAGGGTTTAAGCTGCGCCGAGGATAACATTCAGAATCATGGCGTTCGCTGCGACCTCCGAACGCAGCGTCGCCGTATAGCGGGCTGGGCGGGGAAAGGATATCGAAGCTTCGAACGACGGCGAATTCGCTAGTGGGGGCCATGATACCCGGGACAGTGCGGTGCTGTATTGCATACAGCACCGCTCTAGGCTTTGGAGACTTGATATAGGATTCAATTTCGTGCCATGCCTGGGAATGGGCGCCTCGCTGGGCTCAGGCATAGTGCTGTCACATAGGAGGAGGTTTCGTAAATGATCACGCCGCAGATAATTTTTGTCATCACCCTCGTGAAGGCCGACCGTCGATTGTTAATGCAAGTCTACCCGTTGGAGGGCCGGAAGAGGCACCGTGACTGGTCTCAGTGTCAGTGGCAAGTGGCACCGAAGGGTTTTTCCGAGGTGAGTGCTCGCGTCGATTGACGATGTACACGGAAAAATGCATCCAAAAAAAATTGTACCGCTCTGGCAAAGCTCACCGCAGAATACCACATAGAAAATGTCCGGCTATTTATCATTGCAGGTTCGCGTCTCATGCCCATCGAAGCGTGAACATTCGAGCCATTAAGAGGAATCGTGGCGCACTCAAGCTCGACCGGTCGATACCTGACGTTCAGGTGGTTCATCGACTCTCGAAACGCCGCATGGGTCGTTTAGGAGGATCTGCAAACCAGGCGAGCTGCTCCCATTTTCATCCGGTGTCTTAAAATCCTGGATTGGAGCCCACGATAGTTGAACCTGGACATGAACAGGAGAGACCCAGATCAGTTCATTCCCGAGAGACAGACAGGCTTTCCCAAAGCAAAACGAAATCAGACCGCAGAGATACAGAATCTGGCCTCGGCGGATGAGTAAACGAACAGACCCTTGGGGAAGGAATCTAGACGATGCAGATAAAGCTGCGTACACCATGTCAGGGAGCCCAAGCCCAAGAATGAGACGGAGCCCACAAGGAACAAACGCCCAGGACACGATATGTTGGGTGTGGAGATGCTCGAGACCACTGGTCTACAATTATGTGAGGCACCCAACCACCGATTTCAGTTGAAAACGACAAATCGGAGCTCCAGAATGCCATGGCAAGTCGTATTCTATAGCAGGACGATCGACAGCGCAGGAAAATGCCTCCAGGATATCAGAAAAGAATTGCTCCAGACTTTTTCCCCCTGCGTCTTGTGATAAGTGCACGCAAGGCGTACGAGAGGAGATGGTGGTGCAAAGCTAAGCCTGGAACTTGGAGGTTCTGGATTTTGATGGACCCTCGGCTATGATTGGGTGAGACTTCCGTCTATAATTGGACAACCGTTTCTTTCTTGTATCCTCCACTGAAAGCCCTCGCTATCATCTAGAACTGGTTTATTACTCGGTTCGTCTGTTCTCTCGGGAGTTAAATCGATGACAGTGGCTCATAAAGACCCGAATCAACTCGTGATGCTTGACTTGGGCTCGACTGTACGTATTATGTAATTGAAGCGGACGTACGGATCGAACGTATCGAACGAGTGGCCTTACTTTGATTAATCTTCAAATACAGCTCGCCATGATTCAAGGGGCCCTACTACTGGTACATCATTCTACCTTGGAACCCTCAAATCGGAGGCTACAAGGCCGTCTGTTCGCCGTTCACTTTCACGAGCTTCAAAGTCGAATCCCTTGAATCCTCATCGGCCTCCTGACTACCACCACCACGCCGCAGAAGTTTCTCAACACGACTTTAGCTCGCTCTGGTACCCGACTCGGGCTTCTGGCGAGATCCTGCCCAACTTTGAACTATCTGACCAACAGCGGCGCGATTCCCTCCGACGCCTGTACGCCCAATTAAGGCGCCTCCCTGACGATGAAGGAAACGGGAATCAGCAGCAGTGATACAGCCAGCGCTTCTACAGATCCCTCAATAAATCTGGCTCCGTCACCGGAGGGGTGCCTGCCACGGTCGCGTGCTTCTCTGCCAGATCCACGACCACTTAGGGTGCTGTTCCTGCCTGGAATGGGTATTCTAGCTGGCGTGGTGGCTCTTGGGTCAATTTCCGTCGGATGTACAAGCTCAAGCAGCAGTTACCTGGATCTGGGGTTAGATTGGAGGAGATAAAGGCTAATTTGAAGATATGAAGGCGATAGATTGCCCGAGTACGCCTCTGGATCTTGCCTGCCCGTTCATTTTTCAAGCCATGGGCTGGTTCGTCTCTCTGACGTTCAGTCGTCGCCATTTATCTATGCGACCATTTGGATTCAAGCCTAAGTTAAAAGCGACTTGGCGCCATGGAGTGAGAGGACACAGTTGACACGCCCCGACGAAAGCAATTTCGGTAAGACTTAATTTTGAAATGGTGTCCGTGAAAAAGAGGTTATTGACTTGTTATTGACTGAAGGTACTTATTTTGAATTCACTATCTCTGCATCCACTGATAAAGCACACCTTACGAAACTCATCAGTTGTCAGCTATGGCTTTCAAACCTGCCTTGATATTTTGCATTGATTATACTTCTCGGCACAAGTTCTTTCGTCGTATCCGGTCACCGATGGCCCCGACACCGCCCTGACGTGTCAAAGCCTCCTACCATATCGACGAACGGTCGCAAAGTGCCGACACCCAGCTCAGGATCGGGCTAAGAGGCTCACAGGATATCTAAAAGGCGAAGAGTCAGTCAATTATCTCCTCCCTTCTCTAGTTGTTCTTGGGGTTGAATAGGTCGACCCCATTTCTCCCTACGCCAAAAGGGCCAATCATTGGTACGTCTTCCATGAGGTATCTTTCAGATATGGATAATGACGCCCATGGTTCCTTTAGAACCCCTCTACACCTTGCCACGTCGAATTTGGACAATTAGCTCTTAGACACGAGAACTGGATGTTTTTATGTGTAGCAAGTCATTTCACGAAATTCTGGTCCTCGATGAACAAACTCGTCCCCTCCCTCGGGTACTGTCGACAGTACAGACCCGGTTTGGACTCCGCCTTGGATTATCTGGAACTCAAATCGGTCCTCTGTACGTCGATATCTCCTCCTCGAACTTCGATCTAGAAGCTGATATAATCTATTCATCGCCGCTCTCTTTGAATCTTCGTTTAAACTCAGCTCTCTCTTCACTCGAGCGCCCCGTGATGCAAGTGCGAGAGTGCCTCGTGTTGTCCATGTTGATGACACAGCACAAGCCACTGCTGCTCTATCTCATACCCATCTCCCTGCAAAAAAGCCTGTATCATCGACATGTCTTCCAACCCGGAAGGGGCTTCCTCATCCAGGGTATGTGGATATTTCTCCTGGACAGATGGTTTATGAAGAGCCTGACAATGATCGCCGTCAGATCGATGAAGATCAAGGAATCGTGCTCGAGAGCCCATACCTTGCTGTTAGAAATCCATCGTACGTGCCTCGTTGACGGCCCTCATGTCGTACATCGGCCTGACGATTTCGTTGTACAACCAGTGGTTCATCTTTGCGACCGCGATTTGAAGACGGTGGGGCAGTGGTGGCAGAATCGTTTGGTCGACGACTTGATCTGTATGTCACGATCCCCATCTGTGCAGGAGAATATAACGATAATTGCCCTATCTTCTAGCAGGAATCCCGACGGATCTGTCTCGGTGGCCCACCAGGAAGAAACATCAGTAATCAGTCGCTCGGATCCTGCAACTGGCCAGGTCGGCTCATTCTATCTCGCGATTAGTGACTGGACGATGACCGACTCGATATCAGGTCGACTATCATATTGAAACGAGGTCTTCGCTTTCTGCATCAAGTCGCTCAGACCCATCTCGCGCCAGTGGCAGCGACCGAGCGGAAAGTACAGAAGTGCAGGGAGCTACTAGGCTGGTTGTCGCTACGACCAATGTCCCAGTCTACAACTACGGTGATGGTGTTGTGAATACTAGTAACTGGAACAGTGGCAACACGACGACGACGATTGTCAAGAATGTGGTTACGAATCATCATTATTATGGTTTTTCCCTATCTTTTTACCCTAGTTAACAGCACTCACTCAAGATAACCCATCAGCGCCGCCTCCACCACAGGTGTGCAAGCACTGTTCTACAGCGATATTGTCGTTTTTCATTTTCCGCAGAACTCGCCACCGGGTGCGTCTCAACCAGCCCAAAATGAAGCTACCGAAAGCTCCGCCTCCGAGGATGAGGTTCAGGGTCCTGAGAGTACACAAAGTACGGAATCTTCAAAACGGCCTCTAACATGTTATCTTGATCGATTTTTTCACCAGATTCCTCAAAGCCTGCATTAGCCCCGACACAGTCAGATCCTCCCATCTCTTCCTCAAGTAGCGTCAAGGGGTTTTTCAGGGATTTCTTATCGTCTAGATCGTCTCGCTCCACACGAGAAGGTAGGCCGATTGGAATATTCAGGCGTAGTCCAAGGTATTGATCTCAACGTTTAGTGCTCGGCGCACACCTCTATCTTCAAGGATTTGACAAGAAGGCATGTCTTCTACCGTCCGTTGCTACTTTTGCAGACGTATTGAAGGTTTCTTAGAAACTGCCCAAGTTCACAGACAAATGGGTCGAATACTACGTTCAAGGCTCCCAGATTGGGTCTTTTTTCTCTAGCTTGGCGATTCCTCTTTTTGTGCCGTATCACCCGCGAAGCGACAAATATCCGTCTGACCAAAGGTTGACGTTTCCTACTATTGGCGATGTAGGATTTTTCGACGAGCTCGGGGGTTTCACAACCCTATTCAACGTACGCTACTCCAAGAAGATCAATGAAGAACTGTGCTTTGCCCCTCCAGATGGTTTCCAGCCAATCCCAGAAGGTGTACTTGAAGGGAAAACTATATCACATTACAAGGCCGACTATCCGGACAAGAATTTCGAACTCGTCGAGAACGACCAGTGAGTAGGTCCTTCCGCCCTTCAAGATTCCTTAACATAGCTGTCCGACACCAGAGACGCGGACTCTTCAACATACTTTGGGCTCAAGAGATCTTCCCGATCTGGGGCCATCCTCTTTACACCTGATGGGTCCTTGAAGCGTTTTTTTCAGGACCCGGGCCGACTGAACAACACTGTCCAAGAATATTTTTCAGTGCAAGTCATTGAATGGTATCGCCATCTCCGCAACAACCTGGGGTATGCTAAAAAAGGAAACGGCGACCTTCTCCTTATTTCAGGTGCTTACCTGGTGAAGACGTGGGCGATAGCCAGCTTCCACGCCGCCGAGAAGATGCAAGTGCCCTTCAAGGTCAAGTTGCTAGAAGTAAAAGATGGGTTGCCGCGTCATCAGTGGGTAAACGCGAACAACATGCATTACGCCAGCGGGCCAAATAACGAACACCCCCACCATGACCAGCTTGACCCTCTGGACAGAGACTACAGCGGCTGCGTTGGAGTAGAGGTCCTCTCCATCGCTTGTGACAAGGAGATGTGGCAGGCAGATTTTGGAGGCAGTCGTGGTCCATCTAGCACAGGAAGCATCTTCTCAGCGGGTAGTAGCCTGAGGTCGGCTAGCTTCCGCTCTGGCTCGAGGAATTCACGACAATGATGATGCGTCTGCTCTTCATCTTCATTTGTACATGAGATCGTGTCCGCAATATTGGTAAAATGTGCGTAATCGTCAGTCGTGTTGTCTATTAGCCTGCTTTTCATTCGGGAATGCTCAAGGTTGGGAGAAGTGTTTGAGATGCCCTTCACCTCGTGCAAGTAGACGAGGAATGATCCTGACCTCCTTCCTTCTGATCATATCAGAAGCTTTCCCTTTACTTTGTTGGTGTTGACGGGTCGAGAGAGCTTCTGGGGGTTTCGGACGATTTTGATTTCGTGCCAGTGTTAACACACCTACATATAGTACCATAAGTGGTTGCATCATGACGAAGAAATAACAGGATGTACCTTTAACATGGTGAATATCATACTGATCAAACATGCTTATGAGCAAGGAATTGAGGCTGGGCATCGACAGATTGCTCAAGCAAATCTCCTCTGTCCAGGGTTCAGTCGGGTCGTCGGACTTGAGGGTGGTCTTATTGGTGATGATAGACAAGATGGAGTCATGCAGCAAGAGGCATCGGGCTTCAGGAAACTACTTTGGTGAGCATTGTAGCCACGGCAGCAGACGAGTGTCTTACTTGGGACAGAACAACTTGGGCCACGATGTCTGAAGGATGAAACGTATACTGTCGATATTCGGCATCTGTTAGAAGGCAAGCCAATTTAGAACAATCTACGCTCACCCGTTGGTACCGTTCGAACTGGCGCAGGCGCCTTTCCATCGAGGATTCCCTTTCGCGCCGAAGATATGACTTTGCTTTTGCAAGCCATTGCGAGCCAGATGCAGGAGGTGACGAAAGAAGTTCTACATATGCCATCCCCTCATCACGATGATCTTCAAGATTTTCGATCCAAGTGAATCCTCCTAGGGAGATCCTCGTGCCTCGCAGGAAGATGCAGGAGGAAGCACGGTCTGATTCATTTGGTTTCAAGCTTGCTGAGCGGTTTGAGTTGCAGAAACTGTTCGGTCTCCATCTTCCATCGTTGAGAAGCACTTTCATACTGCCACCTGTGTGGTGGATCACTGGCGGAAAGGTAGCCAAACACCATTTTGCTGTTTTATCGACACCGGTGACGACGTAGATAGAGCCGTTTTTGGTGCCAGAGCCAACGTAGTCATTGAAGAATTGGTACCATTCTATTGCATTCTCTATCGCATACGCGTGAATTCTATCCGTGGAGAGAAGATCTTCACGAGAAGCGCCCGAAGGAAGTATCAGAATTGCACCTTCTCGGGCTGTGGGTGAAGCTTCAGCGGTAAGATTCCTGCATGAGAGGAAAAGACTATCAGAGGCTTGTAAAAACGATATCCAAACGACGTACAAAGGCGAAGCCGATTGACGTACGACATGGATGCCTTCACTATGTAGGACAGTCCCAGGGCGAAAGAAATCAGGCTGCCTCCGGATTTCAGATGCATGAAGAGCGTCTAGCGGCGTGAAGTTCCGAGGCAACTTTCGGCCTCGATGAAGAGGATGTTCGGCCGACAAGAAGATGTTGAACGAGAAAGAGAAGTAACCATCTGCACAGAGTTCTCCTACGTCGCCAATAGCCATACCGTCAGGATGTAGGACAGAATCACATCCAGGGTTCGACATCGGAAATCCATGTCCAAGTCCAAGAAGAGAACGAGTGTAGATATAGGAATCGATGGTAGGGGTCGCAACAGAGACAAAATACGGGAAGCCAGATACGTGGTCAGGCTCTTGCGAGAATGGTGGACGGATAATTTCTAAAAAAAAAGTGTGTTAAAGAAGAACATCTGTTTGAAAGGATTGACACGCCTGGTAGCACCCCCTCCCGATGAACTGGGTCCATCTTGTCCAAGTATTGTAGAGTCAAGCCTCTAGAGCCGTCTTTCACAATTCTTGCTGTATTATCCTTGAGCTTGAGTGCCAATGAAGGCGAGAGAGACTTCGCGAATGCAAGATTGTGATTACGTCATTCACTTTCTGCTTGCCAAGGTTCAGTCCAACTGCCGCCTATGTTCGTGCTTTCAATGTTTCCCTATGAACTATAGAGTAGTCATCTACACAAAAACGCAAGTTATATCAAGTAATAGTACTCGGAAATAAAGCAAAATTATATAATATGTAGACTACTGTTGGGTCGCAGCATGCGGAGGAACACCTGTTGTCGTCCCAGTGCTAGAACCTGCCCCCTTCTCCTTGCCTTCATCAAGCTTCGAGGAAATCTTCGTCAGGACGTCTAGAGTGAATTTCAGGCCCTCCCAAGTTGTCTTGTATAACTGTGAATTCTTCTCCTGAACAATCATCTCAACGTCCTTCCGCACCTCGCCCATTAAAGGCATCATACTTTCCCGCAGAGACTCTATGAGCTGCTCCTCAAGCGACTCGAGAATCGAGGGATGAAATTTAGGAGTGGCGGGTGGGGATGGAGGTCGCGAGGTGTATGCCTTGAGGGCGGTTTCGAGCGTCTGGATTGCGCTTACGTTCGCCTGACGGGCATTGGAAAAGTCCAGGAGACGCTGCTCCACCTATTGCAAAAATAAATATATGGGCCCTACGATAAATTAAGGAAAAACAGACCTGTAGCACCCTGTTGTAGCTCTCCTGTCGCTCCTTCGTCTTCTCCGCCAACGTAGCCTCCAACTCGCCGACTCTGATCAGCATGCTGCCGATCTCCTCCGCCAGTTCTCCCACCTGGTCACCCATGAGCTCAGTGTCCTGTGCGGCCGCCTCAATCCGGGCGTTCCAAGCTTGTTCAGCCTCTTTCTGTGGTGCCTCCCTCTCCTCCCTCTCTTTGGCGAGCCTGGCGTGAAAATCATCCAATCGTGCCTCCAGTGCAACTTGAAGCTCATCTTGCATATCGCGGTCGTGCTCAGTGAGGTCATTTTGCAAGGTTGCCGTAGCACTTTCAAGCCGAACGAGACGGTCAAGAAGTTTGTCCAAGTCTTCCCGCGTTGGCAGGTCGGACTCGCCGTCAACATCGTCCGTTGTGCGGCGTCGTTTACGGCTGCTGGTGGGCACGGAAGGGCCTGCATCGGCTGCAGGTGGTCGATCAACGTCCATCGCATCTTCCCCGTTCTCATCAGGTTCAATTGGAAGGGTTGGGGGTGGTTTTAAGCTCGTGATGCTTCCGAGTTCCCGTTGCATGGCCTTGACCGTGGTGTTCAACTCATCGATGTATCGCACGATTTCCTTGTGGTCTTCTCTCGTCTGTTCTTCCAAGTCTTCATTTGGGTCAGGTACAGGCGCAACAGGCCATGAGCCCGAAATGCGCAGTTTTTCCAAGATTTCCTCGTATTTGGCCGTCTCTTTCTTGTCATCATCCTTCATGTCCTTAAGCTGTTGTTCGAGACGTGTTCTTTCAGGGCCAGGTAACGACATGGAAAAGGTGCTAGAGATGCCTTCCGCACGCTGGATTTCTGCCTCGAGATCCTGGTGGCGTTGACGAGACAGGACTGCATCTGCAAGATGCCTAAGAAAAGTGTAAGCTCTATGATGGTCCCCAGAGAGAAAGTAAACGACGTACCTCGTCCTCTCTTCCCATAACGCACGTCTCCTCTCGACGTCGTGCTGTTTGTCTTCCTCGCCCAGTTCTATTGTTGCGTCATGCGACAAAACCTTGGGTGGGTCAGGAACCGGGCAGGGTGGTTGGAGAGGCGCTGAACCGCCTGGTGGAAGGGGTTGCATGGGCGACTGAGGATTGTAGATGGGTGTGATGGGTGTTGGAGGTACAGAGGACGCTTCTGCAGCCTGGATGGGACGTGTCGAAGGACCAGCGACAAGATCAAGGGCCATAGAAGCGCGTGGTGGGAGGGTCGCCGGCATCTTCGCGTATTCTGCATTTGATGATGTAGTAGGCGGCGTCGGAAGAGCAGGAGGCGGGTGGTCAGAGGCTGGTGCAGGCGCGTTCATAGCATTTTGAGCAATCGTGGGCGTCAGAATTGGCGATAGAGCCCATTTGGTTGGACTGTTGTTGTTGCTCTCTGCGACAGCAACAACCGAGGACGTGTCGAGGCCCATCCTTTCGATAAGATTGGACTTTAACGGGTCGTAGGGTTGGTTTGACGGTCCACTGTCCTCTCTTTCTCGGCGTCCGGGAGAGTACGAGCGCCTGGATGATGCTATCGAGGAAGACCGTCTGCGGCCACGATGCGAAGCGCCCGTTGGACTCCTGTGAGAGCTTCCCCAATCCGACCAACTGTTCTGACGCCGTTCAAAAGAGTCGTCCTTGTTATGGCCTTTGAACCCCTTGTAGTAGGGGGAAAGTACCGCGTCGTCCCACTCTGCGTCCTCTGGATGGACAAACCTGCAGGATGTGGAGCGTTTGCATCCACCGTTTTTTGGCCTGCCATTTGAATCGAAATGCTATCAGAAAAGCCAAATGGACACCATCGTTCCAATCACAGGAAGTGCCGTAAACGAGTTAGCATAAAGGGGTCGGGTAAAGCAAACTTGTGGGCGTACAAAACATCGCACATTGCTGCGATATGATTTCTGATGACTAGCCATAGCAATGTCTGCTGGAAATTCGAGGATTTTTGGGTTGGCAGAACAATAATAGTATCACGGAGTAATAAGAACGTTAGATATTGTGGCTGTGCAACTCATTCAATTATTTAACATTAACGTCAATACCGCAACGACAAAGGATATCCTCAATTATGCATAAGCTACAGTTATGAGACTAGGATACGAAAAGAGATTGGATTGCGTTAAGATCGACATCATTATACCACCTCTTCCAACCGTGGCACATTCAACACACCCCTGCCATAGGCCTCCGCAACTGCCTCGAAGCCGCTCTCTTGCACCTCCGACAGGAAGATGTCGTGTTGATCAGCGAGATTGAAATTGTTCTGGCGGATCTCGCGGATGACGGCATGTTCTCGAGCACAGTCGGGGCATTCAGTCTCGTTCTCGGCGATACACCTACATGGGAAGGCTACCGTCAGTAGACCATCGGCGAACAGCGAAAGGGACAAAGACAGACCGTTGATGATACGAATGGTTACACATGAAGTGCACGCTAGGAAGATCCAGTTGCCCAAGGCACCGTGTACACCGCGTAACATGGAACACTCTTGGCTCTTCTGTGTTCGTCAAGTCAGCGACTTGCTTGAGTTTCGTTGCTGACTCTAATCGATACGAGTTCGTGAGGTTCTGGTCCTATCAAGGCATGGCATCGTCAACAAGAGCGACATTGAAACAAAAAAAAGGAGGCGCATACATTCTGGATCTCTGCCCGACTCTCTTTGATCCTCTTGATCAGCCACTCTTTCACAAGGCCAACACTCGCCACTCCGTTCCTGCTCAACACCTGGATGACGCCCAACGGTGGTATCAATCCTTCCTCATCAATGTACTCCAAAATGCCCTTCAAGTCCTCCTGGTGCCGATTCAACAGCTCCGGCGTGCTCGTCAAGAATCTCAGGACAAGAGGGTAGAGCTGTGGATGTTCAGCACCGTAGTGCATAAGGTGCTCGAGGACTTTCGCCGAAGCACCAAGAGTGTTGCCCTCCTTCTCTTTGTCCATCCAGAATCGGAGGACGTCCTCGTACATGCCCATCTTCTCCCACAGCAGTACGAGGCCTTGGGTAAATCCATGTGTCGAACAGAGGATCAGTGCATGTGTCGTGTCGTAGGGTATCGTCGAACTGTGTAGGACACGCAGAGCCTTATCTCGCATCGTCTGCTTGTCCAACTTCTTCGCTGAGGCGTTCTCCTTCCCTTTGGCCTCCTTCCCGTTGACTTCTGACTGAGCCTTGGCTGGCAAAGTCAAATAAAGTTCTAGCAGGGTATTCCACACTGCGACTTGGTCCATCTTATCAATCGCTACCTCATCTTCGAGCAACTCCACTTCATCGTTCAGGCCGATGCTTTCTGCTTTCACTGACTGCGTGGTAATAGGTCCTCCAGGCTGCTGGTCCTCCACGCTCTGCCCCCATCGCCTGCTCGCGACTGTCTCAAGGAACACGACGAACTGCTCCATATGATCCACGAAATGCGGAAAGTATATCCGTGGTGATAGACGTTTAGGTTTTGGCTCGGGTTGGACGAACGCACTCGTCGTTCCAGCGGTACCTGGGGGCAATCCACTGGGTGGTTGACCACCCCTCGTTCCAACGAGCGACGATACAGTTTGCGGGGGCGGAGTTGATCTGGACGTTGAGGGTTCGTCGACGTCGTACGAAACAGACTCGCCGCGCCTCGTCGACGCATTGTCTGCTCGTACGGTCTTGATGGAGGGGGAAGGTGGTGTGGCGGTTTCTGATGAGACAACTGTCGCTGCTGTCGACACACGGTTCAGAGCGAGGTAGGATAGGTATGACGGTGCTGGAGCAGCTGGTTTTGAGCTAGATACATTCGCTGCCGAGGACCCAGAGACCTCCGCAGGCTCTTCTATGAGGAGTGGACCGGTTGATGTACACAGATCGATGAGAAGTTGGGTCGTCTCAACAGGTAGGCTGTCAAGCATAGCCCGACCATACCTTGCGAGGTTGCTCTCAGCCTACAAGATCGATTCTTTCTCCAGCACAGTATTACCCAACCAGATAAGAACACTCACCGCCTGAGGGCCCAACTTCCTGAGATACGCCAACGCATCTGCAAACCTGCCAGCATCCTCGATCTGTATCCGCAAATAATCCTCATGCCGCTCATACTTCTTCGCCAGATACGACGCATGATCGAAGTATCCCGCCTGTCTGCACACGCGGATTGCTGTCTCAAGGTCGAAGGGGAGCTCGTCGCCATTAGCTGAGCCGCGTTTCGATTCAGTCTTGATAAAGCTGTCGAGGCGCGAGACGTCTTTCAGTTTGGTGTACGTGTTTAGCAGGAGTGTTGTGTGGTCGGCATTGGCGAGTCCTAAGGAATGGAGCTCTTGGAGGTAGGTGACGAGGTTATGGATTCGTTGTGCATCGAGGTACTATAGGAAGGCGGTGTCAATAAGGGCAATGACGAAAAATAGCACTTCATACCTTCCGAATCACATAACTGGGCTGAAGATGTCCGATAGTCTGAACATACTGCTGCATCGCACCGTCATAGTCGCCCTTCGTGTATAATTGGTCTCCGTATTGCCGATGAATGTCAGCAACACTAGCATCATCCAATTTCTGGGTAGTCGCCAAGCTAAGGGCGAGTGTGTAAAGCGACTTGCGGTAGAGCATCTCGAGCTTTGCTGCCGTCGACTTTTCCTGCAGGCAGATCAACTACAAAGAAGGCTGTGTCAGAGACATAAAATGGAGGACGGAAAATCCCAACGTACATGCCCATCACTAGAGAGGACGTATATGTTGCCCCACTGCGAAATCACCTCCCGAACGCCTTGCTTGAAGATGCCAGTGTATGCAACCAACTTGTTCTCTGGATCGAAGACGGTAACCTTCGTTACATCGGTCTCTGTGACATTAGGTGTTCGCGCGACAAGGTTCCGAACTGTGGCAGAGTGTGAGGTTCCAGTGGGGAAGAAAGGTGGCGAGACGATGACAAGATATGTTGTATGTGAGTGGATAGATGATTTATGGCCTAAGGAGAGGCTGCAAGTCAGAGATTCCTTTCAAGAGGACGTCCAAGCCATAGACAGCACGCACCTTCGTAAGCATAACATGGTCCTCGACCTTCAACCCCGCATAGGTAAACCGCCTCATCTCGAGCAACGACAATATTCTTTGCCTTCAGGTCCATAGTCACACACCCAAGACCGGCACCGATCTCGTCCACCACCGTTGCAGTACCACCACTTCCTCGTCCCGCGGCTTGATACGATAGAACATGGTTGGTTGTTACAATAAAGAGGTACGTGTTGGGTGAATCCTCTGTGGGTTCGCGGAAGCCAAGGCCTGTTATTGGTTCGGTAGGCGATTCGTGGACAGTGCGAACTTTTGGTAGAGCTGTGAGGGATGTTGAAGAAGCGAGGGATTGGTCGATGTGTCGGTAGAGAACAACGGTGCCATCGCCTAGACCAACAGCTAAGTGGGCTAGCGTAGTGGAGAGGGCCACCGTTGTAACCTTGGGATATAATTCAGATAGATTAGAGTCTTCGAGAAAAGAGACGTACGGGATGGGGCCTATTGCTGAGTTGGACTTTCGTCGACCTCAGCAGGTTTGGCGCGTTCGTCTTCTTGTCTTTGTTTTCCAGATCCCATATTTTGAGCAGCGGAGACCTCACAGCGTCTTCTTCCTGTCAATATGTCAGCAAGCTCGTCGACCAAACTGGATGAAAGACATGACCCACGCCCAAAGTTATCAGGACCCCGCGTCTCTCGACCATATGCGTCACCCTGCCTTCAACATGAGCCACCCAGCTACTGATAGATTCGAATTCTCGATTCAGGAGGTGGATGCTTCCGTGTATGTCTGCGACTAGAACGCCAAAAGACGATGCTATAACTGTAGATATCTCTGGAGTTGACTGCAAGGTACTTGTAAGCAGAGCAAGGATTTGAGCCAAATATTGGACACACCTTGAAGACATCCGGAGTACTATCCAAGTCATGGATGTCCTTGATTGTCACAGCATCGAAGAACGTGAATTGACGCCACTATTCGAGTTCGCAGTCGCGTCGTTAGCACTTGGAGTAGCTACTCCTAAGTCCGAAAGCTTACAGGAGGTGGTGCACCGGATGCTCCTGCTCCAGCAGAGCTAGCTGCATTCGCCGCCAGGACGCCCAAGTTGGAAGACATTGTTCAGGTGCGTAGAGTCGCGTCGGGACTCTTGAACGGGAGTTCCTCTCGATCCCCAGAAGACCAAGCGTTCCAGTGAGCCGCTGGAGGTTTGAGAGCTTGAGACACTCTCAAGGGAGAGAAAATAAGAAATTCGGGGAAGCCCTGCAGGTTCGAACGAGCAGCACAGTTGCGGCAATCAATGCCATGAAGCAGTAGGTCAGAAAAGGCAGGTACTTCCCACGACCACCAGTCAATGCAAGCGGTCTCGCCCGACACCTTCGACCACATCTCCTTCACCGACCACCTACAGTAAGTTTCCTCATTTTATGCAACCAACCCCGGACTTATTCGACGAGTTGTAGACACATCTAAAACGTAAATGGCGTTCTTTGGATTGCGCAAATGGCCGACACCTGTACATTTTTTTCCTTCGACGTGTGGGCATGGCTGACTAGACTTTGGCAGATCGTCAAACCCTTGTGGCCCTTCATGGTTGCTAGCACACTTACCGTGTACTTGGTCTCGAAGGCTCAGGATTCTGGAGTGAGATGTACGTGGTTAACCTCTTGTTTACGAAACGTGTTCTGACCTTGGTGGTGCTCTCCTACAGCCGTGGAATGGCGTAATGACCCCCGTAACCCCTACGCTGCCCAGCTCGCAAAGGAGGCTTTACACTAGTTGCAATGTACTCTTTATTGAAGGATGCACAATAGAAGCAGGGGCTGTTCCCTCTCCAGCCATCCCACCTGGCAGAGTAAAGCTGCTCTATATCACAGGCAACAATGGCCCTCCATTTTTGTCCTCCTCAGTTCCACCTTGAAACGCGGACAGGTCGGATTTGAACCCGCCGGAGAGTGTACTTTCCTATCCGGTTACTCGATGTTCTCACACCAGGCACAATTTTGGTGACCCTCGCCCGAATTTCCTTTCGTGAGCAGGGCCTGGGGGAGAGTCTCACCTTTCGACTCGTTTGCTGTCAATTGCATTGATGCAAGTGCGGCAGAATTCTAGGGAAGTACGAGCAAATTCACCCCTAATTCATAAAACGATAGATTTGTGCAGAGGCTTGAGATGACGTGCATACTCTTCAAATACACCGCAGACAGCACAACAAGCTTCATAGCTGAAGAGTGTCCTATAATTCAAGAGAGCGAGGAAAGAAGAGTTTTGTTATAGTGAAGGACGAAATCATGGACAATCCAACTCTTTCCTAGCCCTTTGCCACAACCCGCAATATCCTGCGTCAGTTCGTGCGGTGATCATGAACGTCCGTTTCGATAATTGGCATGCTGCTTGCAAGGTCGACTCATGACTCCGTGCGTTATACTTTGTTCCGCCTTGAGCTTTTGGTGACGTGTGGATGAGGATCCGACTGATGTACCCAGCATGTCCGGCAATAGCCGCGTTAACTTCTAAGGCTCGTGCGGGCTGGCAGCGATTCTAGGTCTACAAAAAAAAAGAACAACCGGAATCAGTCTCCATATTCCAAGTTGGAGGCGGAAAGCTTATGCATTGATTTGACTTACAAGAGAGCGCAATATTCATGGGCGTCTCCTACGAACCACATCTACAACGGCGTCCAGACTGTGGACAATAGGAACGTCTATCAGGTCCTCGTCCTCGTCTTGACCTCTATGCGCACGTTCTCCTTCAAGACCATGTCGGCGCAGTAACAAGGCCTGGAAACCTGCACCGGTAGCGCCTTTGTAGTCACTATGGTCGAAATATCTGCATCAGTCAACGATGAGCTACAGGTTCGGTTGCGGACATTTACCAGACCAATTCGTCTCCTACGTGAAGACACTCGGCAGGTTGGATATGCTCTTTGGGCAACATTTTCAAGTTGACGGCATCCAGTACTTTCATGAAAATCTTTGGAGAAGGTTTCTCAACGCCTTCTACGTCGCTCAGGACCATTGGGTCAAGCGTATCAGGAAATCCGAGGGACTTCAGGGCATAGCCTAAAGGTATAAGTAGGTCAGGTCGTGGACGTAAAACTTGCTCCAGAGAAACGACGAACGTATGCGAATGTCTCCATTGCTAATTACAGCCATTCTGACTCCTAGCTCGTCGTGGAGACGATTGACTGATTGAAACTTTGAGGCGCAAAAGTCTTGGAAAATACAGGTCGAATGACAGAACTAACTTGTGCGAATAGCATCGTCGAAGGCCTTGTAGCCTTCTTTGGAGCTAAATCGTTCCATGAGGCGAGGCAGTATCTCGGACAGTGACGCGTCCAATGCTAAAAGACGGCATGTAAATGTGCAGATCGTTGCAAGGAAAGCGCAGGGGAGAGTACCTTGCTGGTTAGCTCCTGCTCCGAGAGCCGTCCTCCGAATAATATCTCGCCACTTCTCCTCCGAGCCTCTAGGATTAGAAGGATCTTCCCTTTTGATTGCCTTCCATGCTGTCCAACCCCGTCAACGTCAACAACCATCGCCTTCGAACCATGGCGATCGCTCACCCTCTTTGAAGGACATTTGGATGGCCTCGGGCTGCAACACGCCTACATATGGCGCAAATACTTGCGAGTACTGCACATGAACGGGATAACGGAGGGTAATGAGGGTGTAAAGGACGTCAAATGTGACCAGACGGATTGGAGACATGGAGGAAAGTAAGAGAGAAAGTGTCCGGCCCGGAAGAGCGAGCCGGCGGTAGGTTATGAACGCAATTCCAGGGAAATTTCTTTCATGATTACCTTCACCTCCAGAACTTGCGCTCGTCGTGCAATTCATCATTACTTTTCCCGTCGTATCGGCCAGCAGAGTTTTTACCATGTACCACAGAAGGGGGACAAAGGTGAGCTTGTGAATAGTGCACGTCATCCATCTCTGTTGCTTACCGAAACATTAGTTGTGGTCGGAATGTCGGGCGGGGTAGACTCCTCAGTATCCGCTATGCTGCTCGCACAGGGGGTCCGTGAATTCCAATTTCTCTCATGGAATTGCTACAATATAACTCTAGGACTATGACTTGTCCGCTGTCTACATGCGAAATTGGGATACCAGAGACGAATCCGGGACGGACAAGGGCTGCGAATGGGAGAAGGACTGGGAGGATGTCCAACGCGTTTGCAAGAAGCTAGACATACCGTGCGAGCTAGTACGTCTCTAAATTGCTTTCAATTTCTTCTGTTGACGAACCACCACTCCCGTCTAGATCGACCTGTCGCGAGAATATTGGAATCGAGTCTTCGAACCCTCACTACGGCAGTGGGAGCAAGGCGTCAGTCCGAACCCCGACGTTTGGTGCAACAAGTCAGCGTTCTCTCAAGATCTCCGGGTACCTCGCTAAGTCAATCGCCTCAGAGAGATCAAATTCGGTGCTTTGCTGGACAGCATACCGCTAAAGCGGCACGAAAACGCCTGGTTTGCTACAGGTATGACCCTTTCCATCGATTTATTTCTCGCTATTCACGATTCAGCAGGTCATTACGCGTCAAAATCTTGGTCAGAGTCACCAAACCCGCGGCCGAAGCTGCTTCGCCCGGCGGACCAAAATAAGGACCAAACCTACTTCCTTTCTGCCGTCTCAGAGGCTGGTCTGAGGAAAGCTCTCTTCCCTCTCGCATGTCTCACGAAGCCTGAAGTGAGAATGCTCGCAAAGCAGCATGAACTTTCCACAGCGGAGCGTCCTGACAGCGTTGGCATCTGCTTTGTGGGTGAGAAGACAAGGTTCGACCAATTCCTTTGTACGTTTAAAATTTATCAACCTAATTTTGTTGTCCTGCTAATAGTAATTGTCATAGCTTCGTATATCCCTCCAAACCCTGGGCCAATTGTCAACAAGTTGACCGGGAAAGTTATTGGGGAACACTCTGGGCTCTGGAATTTTACAATTGGTCAAAATGCTCGCATTCCTGGCATGCCGGAGAAAATGTTCGTCGTCTCAAAGGACACATCGACAAACACGGTGTATCTTGTTCCTGGAAGGTTGGTGATGCTGTCCCGTGTCAAAATCCGTGTACTCAACAGTGTGTGCATTCCTACAGCACGCACGAATCCTTGTTTAGTCAGGTTCTTCATGTACCCCAATTCACTTGGATATGGCGTGACTCCCCTCCGCGAGCCATAGATCAGCCAGAAGGCGCTCGCTTGTCTCTCATGCATCGATATCGTATGGGTCGTGTTCCATGCACAGTCAGCAGGTACGTGCATTCTTTTTCCTCGTTTTCTTCTTCTCATGTGTAATTCAGGACTGAGAAAAATGGTTTGGCGATCAAATGCGACCACCCGCAGCATGCTGTTACTCCTGGACAGGTTGCAGCCTTGTGGGACGACGACTGGTGCCTCGGCTCTGGAGTTATCAGTGAGACTTCATGACTACCATAGCGGAAAGTCCTTTCTGCCCTCTCCATTTCTTGCCTGTACTATCTGCATATGGACGCATATAAGCAAAATATGAGCAAAATATGAGCTCAATCTTTTCGCCCTGTAGTCCTGAACGCGACAGGCACCCACGTGAATTACGTCACGCGCTTTGGAGATGGCACAGCCAAACACAAACAAGCGCGTCCGTTTATTTCCCACGCACGGAAGTCACAGCAGTGCGCCTCCGCCGGGCTTGCCATCGGCGGCACAGTCCCCAAGAACATCATGCCAACCTCCGCGCGGAAAAGTAGCCTGGGTGGTGCAAGACGCGGTCCCCAGAAGGCTCATATCCCCTATCGTGGCGATAATCCCGAAGTCGGTAAGAAAACCGGCATTACCGTACAGCACGTTGAACCCAAGTCGGATGGATTCGAGCCGTTCGAGGAGGTCATCCAACAGGCGGACGGTCGAACCCCTCCTCGACCCAAACGACGGAAGAAGAGCACAGCTACGCCCCGCCGAGATGACTACTACGATGACGAGGACGGAGAACAGTCTATGGATGTGGACAGTACGTTGCAATGCCAATTAGTTGATAACTCCTCACTCATATACGCCATAGGCCCTGTTCAGCACCTCATAAACATGAGACCGCCCTCTACGCCTACCACAGCTGGGCGAAATCGTTCCTCTGGGCGACCTGTGGCACGCACCTCAGAAGTCGACTTCGACGAGATTCCTTCGCCGCGACCACTCGCTTCCTCTCAACGGACAAAGAAGAATGGTGGCCCAGGTCCCTCCAACCTGTCAAGGTCGACACGCGCTCGTGAACCCGAGTCGGAGTCTGAGTCGCCGGATGAAGGCCCGGGGGACTATGGAGGCGGAGACTATGGAGACTTCGACGACTATGGGCCTCAGGAGAACTCTCCTGAGCAGCAGTCACCGAGGAGAACCAGTTTTGGTCAGATAGAGGAAGACGACGAAGAACCGGAGGAGGAGGAGGAACCTCAGCAAACGCCGAAAGGCAAAGGGCGACAGGATAAGGGCAAGAGACGAGCGGAGAGAGAACCTTCGGAGGAGCATGAAGAAGAGGAAGTTGAAGATGAGATTGCGCAGGGATTGGAGGATGTGGATTTGGGAGCCGAGACTGACGAGGAAGAGGAGGCCACGCCGAAACCACCACCCAAGAGGGCCAAGGTAGACGAGAAACCGAAGAGGACATCTCCCCGTAAAACCCAGAGTCGATCCAAGAAGGAGAACAAGCGTAAGTGGTAGGTATTCTTTATGTTGATCTCGCTCACTCTCCTGGTGCAGCGATTAGAGAGGGTGTGCGGAGAAGCCGAAGAGAGCATATTCCTCCCCTCGAGTACTGGCGCGGGGAAAGATATATCTATGGCCGATCTACAAACTCAGGATCCATCCTTGTTCCTCAGATCAAGCAGATTGTCCGAATACCCAAGGAACCCCCAATCGCTCTAGGCGCGAAGCGGAAACGTGGATCGACACGTCCAAGGAGTAAGAGCAGAGGGCGTGATCATTCCGAGGATCATATTCCTCCTGCTCTTCCTGTCGCCAACCCAGAAGAGGGGTGGGACGACGACACTCAAGCGAAGTGCATGGTCCTTCATTACACTTCGAAGGAGGAGATTGAGAGACGTGAGTTCTACTTTGCTGCGCTTTACTTCAGTCTAAGCCATTGTCTATAGGAATTGCTTGGACGGCGAAGATGGTGGAACCACGAATGGCAGCGAACAACAATTGGTCCTTTGATAAGATCTTCGGAGACGACGAGTTTATCGCTGCTGGTCAGCTCATTATTCCACCTCGCGGTCGTAAGCCAAGTAAAGCGGCGAAAGATAACACATATGTCTGTTTCGAAATTGCTTCACATTTGGTTAAAAGCTGACTTGGCCTTCAGATATTCTACGTCATCGAAGGTGCAGTTAACTTGAAGATACACGAAACATCCATGATTCTTGCAACGGGCGGAATGTTTATGGTTCCTCGAGGTGAGTATGTGGTGTGTCTTCCCTCAACTTGTGGCTCAAGATATCATAAAGGCAACACATATTTCATCGAGAACATCTGTCAGCGAGATGCCAAGCTATTCTTCACACAAGCACGCAAGGTCGAAATGAACGCCGAGGAGCTAGCGGCAAAGCAGCACCATGTTGCCGAGACACAGAAACGCCAGAACGTTATCGAGACACAAAGGCGCAAGTCAGCCGTTCGCTCGTCGAGTGTGGGTGCAAACATGTCGGTTGCACGCACACCCCCGTCGCAGCCACTTGGACGAGCAGCATCGATGGCAGCTTTCCCTACTTCGAGGAAGTCTTGACCGTTTGTTCAAGGGCAGGTTTTACTCTTCGTTCTCTTATTTAGTATGGGCCATTCAATTCTTTGTACCACCTTAGTTCGTTCAATATACAAGCATAATTCCGTCTTAGCGATAAATATATTCCCTTGTCGCTTATCCTCTCCCTTATTCGGGCCAGTCGCGCAGCGAACGGCTGCAGTAATACTTATACGACTGTCAATGTAAAATGTATCATTGGTGATCACAACTTGAAGAGAGGATACAGATGGCTCACCGGATCGTTGACACCAGACCGCATATTGCGCAGGCTGATATCATCTTCAATCGCGGTGTAAGATACAACCACGGGCTTGACAATGATTTCTTTTGTTCCGTCGTCTCTTTCGCAGGTTACGCCCAAAGAGCTGGTCCCAGCAACACGGTTCGCCTCGCTAGGGTTCGTAGAACGAAGCAACTGGACCCAACCGGGCATTCGCTGCAGTGGCACTTCGTCCATGCTCTCTGGTTTGAAAACTGTACTTGGAATCGGCATAGCGAGGCTGAAATTACAGTCGAGGTCTCGTTCCGCCAAGGCGCGACGGACGTTATACGCAGACTTGATCAGGCGACGGAGCATACCAGCCGCAGGATCTTCCGATTTGAGACGGACGTCCCCAACCGCGAGGACAAGTTCCAGCTGTTGCAGTATATCCGATACCCATTCATCTAAATCGGGGACATGAGTATTCATTTGGATGACATTTTGAGGACACTTCAGGTCTTCGGAAGACGTTGATTATGAGATTTTTTCATGAGTCATCGATGAAGGAAAACTCACCGACGTCCTTATGCCCAAGGTGTAAAGCGGAAAGGTCGAGCAGCAAGTCTTCGAAAGACCTTTGCTTTGGGTACGAACCTTCAATGATCGCGAAGCACCAGTGAAATAGGAAGACTTCCAAGACTGTCTTCATGAGCACAGTATACTTAACGTCGCAGGTCTCAGATTGCTTGACCAATAACGATGTCAGTCGTTTGCCCAGCAAGCGTTTGGCATCCTTTTGGAGCTCGACAGGAATGGTCTCCGGCTTCCATCTTGCGCGCTCCAGGTTGTCGCAACAGCGTTGGGATGCATCCTGGACCTCGTGGTTGAAGGCGGAAATCGCTTTGATGATCTTCGAGCTAGGCTCCCCGCTCAGCCTTGAAATTCCAGAACGGAGAGGCATGCGTGAGTTTTCGTCTTCACGTACCTCCTTCAGAGCTCTTGTTAGGGTGTCCTGGGCCCGTACCCACTGTGCCACTGCCTCCATTTCTTCCTGCATCTCGACGACCTGCTCCTTAAGCGCGACATTTTCCTGGCGCAGCGCGCGGATCTGGTCTTCGGCATCCTGTAATTGTGAGCGCGCGTCGCGCGCATAGTCTAGCTGTTTCTTCGTCCACGACTCGAATTCTTGTATTTCGCTGGCCTGATGGCTCACGAGTTGGAAACCATCGCTCTCCTGCGCGACATTGATGTCCAGTTTCTTTCTCTTTTCATCCAAGAACCTCTCCAAGGTTGATTCAATCTTCTTCAACTTGTTCGCAGCGGTATTGAGTTCGTCTACGCTTTCGCCCAATCGACTTGGGGTAATATCGCCTTGTGTTTGGGGTGCCGTGGGTGACCGCATACTTCTTGAGAGCCGAGTTTGCATACCGAGTAGTTTTGTGCAGAAGAGATGTTAAAGAATGGTGGCAGGTGACAAAGGCTCTTTCAACAGGGGCTAATGGACGCGGCTAAGTGCATCATGAATCCAATCGGATTAGATTAGACTCTGGGTGAAGGACCCCAGAGACATGTAATTAAATTTATAGAATTAGTAGATAGGTAAACGTAGAGGACAAATCGCTGACGTTGTAAGGGAATGCGTTACAGCTATAGAAAAGGATGTCTGGGAATTAGATATAACATCTGTATTGGGAGACGCTAGGACCCTTCCAGCCAACTGAAAAATTCGAGCGATTAGCCAACAGCAGGCAAAAGATCCAGTGGCCTTACCGCATTGCCAGCAATCAAGAATATGATTGGGATCGCTAAATTTATATTTAGTCTCCGTTACCTATCAGTCCTTCTACACTTACTATTTGTTCTTTATCTGCAGCAGCTTGTCATAGTAAGGGCCATAGAACGACACTATTTCAGAAGGGCGAAGTCAGATGTAAGTAGTGTCTATTCTGTGAGAACAGAGAACTCGCCTTTGTAATTTGGTTCATGAATGTCAGCCTCGTTCTGTCGATGGCCAAGTCAATGAATTTAGGCCCAAGAGTCAGCAAAAAAAAACGAAAACACTGACAAGGTACGCCCCAGAACCTGGCGTGATGTCACGCAGAATGTTGGCCGCCTTCGTCGACTGTGCGTACGCACCCTGGCGGTCCGCAAGTGTCGAGCTAAAGAACCATGTGTTGACTAAAATAACCTGCCAACAACGGAAGCTGATCGGATTTCCAATTCAATTTATCAAACAGGCTTGGCACCTACCTGATATAGTGACTTGCGCCACACAGGATTAACGCTCGTTCCGGAACCATCTGTGCCTTTAAAGCCGAAAGGCGTTGTCAAGTGGATTTGCGAAAATATGGAATTGGAGAAAGAGTTCATCATGGCGTCAACGAGTTCCGCTCGGCCAGCAGCGGTCCGGTGGTTCTTCTCGGGAATCAACCGCGAGGTTAGAGCATTTGGAAGGCCAACAGCCTGGCAGAGGTGTGAGATATTTACTTTAAAACAGAGTGTTATGACATACGTCCTGTATCACTGCCAGATTATTTCCAACGAACTGAGCGTACCACTGGTAGAAGGAATTGAGAGTGGTAACCGTGGGGGTCCCTCCAAGCGCAGCCGAAAGATCCACGAGGGCTTGAGCAGATTTCTTCGCGGATACAGCATTAAGATTCGGAGTCGTCATGACAAGACTTCCAGTTGAAGGCTAACCATTTACCATATCGGTCACATTATTTGGAGGCTGTGAGGAAGGACCTACGGTCAAGTATCCACCCCAGCCTTGTGTTGCCAGAGTTGTCGCATTATCGACGAACAAGGTCATAATTTGCCTCAAGTTATCGTCATTAATGGGCCAAGTAATGCTGGCACTAAACAAGATGTAAACAACAGTGCGGTTTGAACCGTCCACAAGGCACACATGAGGACGCACATTTGATATGAGCGGGCAGGGGTCGCCAAAATTGTTGCCTCCGTGACAATGCCAAATGTCCCGCCTCCTCCACCGCGTAATGCAAAGAAGAGGTCGGAGTTTTGGTATGCGTTCGCGGTACGGTAAACTCCGTCGGGCGTTACGACCTTGAATTGAAGCTGTAACGATGCAAATCAATGATCAGAGGCGGCCCAAAAGGATGCCCAAATGTGCTAAGTGCTTACAACACGGTCCGCGGCCATGCCCGCTGACGGAGATATAGACGAATGACCTCCACCCTGAACCAACTTCAGTTCGATTGCGCAAAAGACGAACGAAACGCGACGGACCTGCAAGAATCCTCCCGCGGCGCCAACTGTCTCGTCAGAGCCGCCCACTATCTCGACACCGTGGCTATCGGCGAATCTGTAAAGCTCGTCGAACTGGACTCCGGCCTGCAATAGCACAACGATGAGAATAAAGAAGAACGAAACTGGACAGGGCGTACCCCAATGGTGATAGCTGTCACACCAGATCCTTTAGCGCTGCATTTTTCCGGTACAAATTTAGGAACGAAAGTCATCTGGAAATGAGTTTGAGCGAACGGACGCGCTGGGTCGGATGTTGGTCTTTACCGATTTCAAGTGGTGCATCTGTACATTTCAACCCATTATCCACATACTTTTCAAGGACTGAACAACGAGCGAAGACCTACCCAAAGGGCGAGAGAGTCGGGAGACGAGCTCCTTCCCTTGAAATCATGTCCAGTGTTCTTGATGACAAGGTTGACACCGGTCTTTCGAACGAAGTTCAAGGTAGCAATCACATCATTCTCGTTCTTCACGTCAACCTATAAACATTGCGGGCCGTGATTAGAGCTGCTAATCAGGCCTTCGTCTATCAGACAGCGAAGGTAGAGAAGGGCTGACGTAGAGTGGCGGTACGCTTCCTTGATCGCATGTTTGTGGGAAGGTGAAGGCAGCAGGATTCGTAGGGTTCGTCCAGTCGAGCATGCACTCGTCGCCGGTCGACATGCACGCCTCGAATTGGAGCTGAAGAATAATCATGAGCAAGTCCTGGTACGCACAAAACCTGGACATACCGCACTATAACCACCAAAAGCGTCAGCTCGAGGCTCTGAAGGAAAATCGTAAGCAACGAAAGAAAATAACGGCGGAGCGGATGAAGAGACTTGCTATGGACATTAAAGTAATTTTGTTGAACGAATGCACATTGGTCGGGATCAGAGGTGACGGATGCGTTATTATAGACACTGAAGCAAGGTTTAGGCCAAGGAACCCCAAAGGCCAGTCGGCCGCCAACCGTGGCGTTGAATGCCATCCATGCGGGTGAGTTGACCTGTTTGAGGAGGCCTTGCGCCGAGACTCCATAGAGGAGAGCAGCCAGCAGAGCACCTATGGCAAGGGGCGGGCACATGTCAGCTGGGTGAGATTGGTGGCCCGCGAGAAGGATAGAAGAGCACTTCTCCAGAACACACCATCATTTATATGCCCGTCGATTCAGAGTTCTCCGTGTCGGGCTTTGTAGTCTTTTGGACCTGACCAAAAATGCATCCCATTTTGTCCGCGTCGGTTTGTAGACTGCGTGGGATTGAGGCGCACTCGTCGCTAGGACGGCCGATCATTCAGACTGGCGTTCAACTGTGAAGTGCCGAGATACAGCATGGCTCTACCGGAGTAGGCAAATCAGTCAACAAGTGGTGGGGCGGCGCGACCGGATTTCTCCTCCCGAACGTGCATCAGCATCGTGAAAGAGGGTTTTTCTGGCAGATTCTAAGTCGCCGTGATAGTCTGTGTCGGAAAGAACTGCATACATGTCCATCATGAAGATGTCTCAACCTGCGAAAGGAAGCATTGCCGTGTGAGACTATGTCGGCAGATGGACCTGAACGAAAGGAAATATACTCCATTCGTAAGTTGTAGTTGGCAATTAAGCCTCAGGTATCACCATGGGTAGGGATTTCAAAATTTGCATAGAAATGGGTAGAATGGACTGTGCCTCGGGCTAAGGTCAAGCACGAAGCCGAAGGTTGTTGATGCCAGTATCAGCTAGTAAAACTGTTCAGGGTTTGATTGTAGGTAGCAGATTCGTTCTGACAATGATTGATCGGTAACTCGGGGGAGAGAAGAGGTGGCGTTACATGCGGGCATGGCACCTGACAAGACAATATCTCGCCTCAACCCGGTTTATGTGCGAAGGCTCGATAACTTCAAGTCTTCAAACATCGGATGTCGCGCGACGTAGTTACCCCAGGGCACAAGATCTCATGGCTGCTACGCCTGTTGCTTTGGTCTGATTGTTGCCCACTCAAATGCTCAAGTGGATGGAATTCAACCTGGAAACTTGATCAGCACTAATTTGTGACGAAGGAGACGCAATGCGCGTGGCAAATACAGGTGGAGTACAGAAAGGACCCAGGGGCCAAAAGGCGTCAAAGCGGGGTAGATGCGGTCCATCCGCGCGCCTTCGCGCCTTTTGGATTAGTGGAACATACGGGAATCATGCCTGGTAATAAGTTACACTGTCGACGCAGCAGTCATAAAAAATTTGCAGTTGGAAAAGCTCGAATGTTCTTGGGAGTATATCGGTCTATTTCTCGTCTGGCACTGGATAGATATAGTTGCATCAAGCGTTTGGGCCGGAAAACCGAGGAGAGGGTCGTACCTTGGTCGTACCTAAGGGTAACCTACGAAGCGTCAAGTCAGTGACTACGACGACGGACACTCAGAGTGCTTGAAAGTGCAGAGATGCACGCATATAAAAGGCTCTGAATAAATTGATTGTGTTAGCTGGTAAGGCCTTGAAGCTTGAAGCTTGAAGCTTGAGGCCTTGAGGGCTCAACAGCTTTTTTGTCAATGGTGGGTCGGCGAAAGCAAGAGCGAAGTCGGAATTTGCCGGGAACGTTCCCATTCCCCAAGAAGTCAAAAAACTGAGCACATAACTTTGACGATGACCTAGCAGTCCGAAGCTACCAAAAATACAACTAAGTGTCTTTACTGTGGATCATCCATGAATTATAGAAAAAAATAATATGACTCAGCAGAAATTTCGACGTTCAGAGACCAGTCGACGGAAAGTTAATAATGCATTCATCGTTTCTACTAACTTACAAATCTCAAAAGTGCTACAAGAAAGTCCCAATATGCGGTATGGTATATTGTGGATCATGATCATGAACGTTACCATCTCCTCCGCCAGCCCTTGCGAGGACGTCGACATTACGTGAAGGACAAGATCATGCATTCTCCTTGAATGCACTCATCAACGCAACCCTCGACCTCAGAATTATGACCCGAGAAGCACTTCCACCGCTCGAGCCCACCCGCTGCAAACCCAGCCCGCTGGTGCCAGCGATGTACTCCGCCTCCGTCGATGTCCTTTTCACAGGCGCCTTCTTCCTACCCACTATCTCGTGGGCATTGTCCATGTACTTCGACAGGAACACTGTCTCGGGTGAGAAGGACATAATCTCTACGCCACATATATCCTTCTCTGCCATCGCTAGACGGAGCTCGTACGCGAGCTGGATGAGGGCCTTGACTTTGGAGGTGAACAGACTGACACTTGGTGAGCGCATTTGGACACCTCCTGTCTGAAGGACCGGAATGAGGTCCCTAATGACGTCCGTTGCCCAGTTCTCGAAGCTTGGTGTCTTGACCTCGGGTTGGAGGATCTGGACGCGCCTTCCACAAATAATCTGGGTTCCTAGGAGTATATTAGTCGCAAGACAATCGTCTTAGGTAGAACCACACAAACCTGTACTAGATGCAGACATCGTGCGTCCGGAAGAGAGCTCAACTAGCACATCCGCGAAGGTCTGTTGCTTTGGGTACGAAGCATCGATGATAGCAACGGACCAATGCACGAGGAAGACCTCCAGCACTGTCTGCATTAGCAGCAAGTGCATCTTGGGCATTCTATCCCTCGCCTGCGCCTCTAACAACGCTAGCACCTTCTCGCCCAGCACCTGCTTTGTCCTCGCAGGGCTGGAACCAATGAAAAAGGATCTGTTATTGGGTAACCGCTCCAGCTTCTCCGCTAGCAAGCTCGCTGTCTGTGACACCTCCTCGTTGAACTTGATGACCGCAGAGAGGACCTCGCCACTCATCTCCCTCGAATTCGCAAGCAGTTTGCTCCGTCCCGTGGTCCCGAATGCACCGTCCTGCCGTGCGTCGAGCTTGGCATGTGTGAGGTTGTCGAGGTGTCGCATTCGGCGCTCCGCACCGACCATTTTGTTGTGCATCGTGTCGAGCTGCTCCTGCCACGTTTGCTTCTCCTTCTTCAGGGTCAGCACCTGGATCTTTGAATCCTTGAGCTCGCCCTCGACCTGCGATAGCCTGTCCGCCAGCCTGTGTTTGTCTAATGCTAGTTGATCCACTTGGTCATTTATAATCCTAAGACGGTCATTTTCTTGTCGGTGCTGGTTCTTCTCTCGTTCGTTAGCCTCTCTCGAATCTCGCAGCTCTCGCAAGGCCCGATCGAGTCGTTTCTGAAGAGCCTGCATGGTCTCCTCCATCTGCGCGTAACGGGCCAGCTGTGTCGTGTCATCAGCTTTCTGTTTGAAGCGAAGGTCTCTTTCCTTGTCGAGATCGATAGCCAGGCGTTCGTTGGCTTCTCTTGAGTCTCGCAGTTCGTGTAATGCCTCATTCAACCTACGGTGGAGAGATACCAATGACGAGGAATCATTTGCGGGAACTTCTACGTTTTCGGTCTTGGAGGAACGGGCGGGCAGTGGTGGGGCAGTGGTCGTAGGAATTGTTGGGACGGCAACAATTGGAGGAATAGGTTCGGATTGAGCTCTTTGGTGATTTCCGGAGGACGGTGGAGCTGGTTTAGGTAGAGCTAGAACAGGAACCACCGGAGGACGGGCAATTTCTGACTTTGACTTGCCGTGCTTGACGTCGATATCCTGTAAAGACTGCATTCGCCTGAGCTTTGCTCGCTCCGCGATTTTCTTCGCAACATCTTCGTCCACGCTGTAAGCACTGTTTCTGTACGACGCAGGCGATTCGGATAGCTGAGAGCGGAGCCGAGGGGATGGCAGTGAAGGGGTATAAGGAGGAGGAGAGAGCGCATCGGCGGATTCTGCAATGGACTGCAGCATCGCGAATGTGGTGTTCTGGGGTCGGCGCCGCCGACGTCGTCGTTGTTCTTCATCGTTTGGGTCTGCAGAAGTGGATGGCGTAGGTGGGGAGAGGGCGGTTAAGTGTGAGAATGAGGGTAGTGGCTTGTTCGACGCCGCTGTGATGGTATCCGGACTTGGCTCGAGAAGAGGTGGCACTTCTGATATCTCTAGTGCGGCTAGGTTGTGGAGAAATGCTCTTGGAAATGGTGGATATGCGATCGGAGCTGGAAGAGTCGAAGACTTGGGTTTATCTATAGATATGAACCCAAGTTCAGAGTCGTCTGGGATGGGTGGGAGGCCTTTGGAAGAGGAAGGAGGTCGCTTTGGCGCTGGTGATTCCATCGTCGGTGGTACTGCAGTTGATTCTTCATCATTCCTGACCTGCGTCCGATCCTCCTGGCTGATTCCTTGGACAGCCGATGGCCTTGGGCCTGGGGTTGCACTCGGTGATATGGCGACTTGCTCGTCGCTTGCAGCCTGCAGAATTTTGCTGTCCAGGTTGAGGATTGATGTCTGCATCTTCAAAGCAGCCTTTCTGCTGAAAAGAAACATCGTCCTGGGAACGAGGACAGAGCTGAAAATGGTCTGCGGAGGAGTGTGCTAGTCACGTTGAAGGAACGTGCAGCGATAGGCGCCCGCACCGCCTTTTCAGGCCTTTTGGCAGAGCTGGGAAACGGCAATGTCAGGAAAGAAGAAACGGATTTCGGATTTCGGCTGATATTCTAGAGGTGAAAAATGGCTGTACATACCTTGACGAAATAAAAGAGACTTTGCGATCATCGATCTTGCTTCAAGCCTCAACTTTTATGAGCAATTTGAGGTTGAAGGCCGGGCAATTAGTCTGTAAGTTTCAAAGGAGTGGTACCAATTGCAGTGCCGCACTGTTTGGTCGCCGGGTTGTCGCTCTTCTCGCCATTTTGCCACGCCAAGTTGTGTAAGTAAACAGTTGGGAGGAGGTTTTGCCATCAACACTACTATCTACTACCGCGTACGCGACTTCTTTGAAGACTTCAGAGCCTCATACTTTCACTATCAACGTAAGCTACGTGGAATCCATACCGAATGCATCGTCATGGCATGCGAGAAAGTCTAACCTTTTCAGTGATTGTAAGTTGATTTTGCCTCTTAACCCCAAAATTAGCGCTGACAGTTGACATCGGCCTATAGGATTTCCGTAGTCAGTTGCGGTCGCTGGTTATCATGCATATATCCTGCTACTAGACTCCCAAGAGCAACACCTTTCCTCGTCCTCCTCTGGCAATGTCACGATCCAGCTTTGTCGTCACGTCTCTGGACAATACCCCTCCAGAAAGCATCAGCCAGTTTCTGGTTATTCTCACGATGATTCGGCACCAGGTACTCCAATCCGCGAACTACTCCGCGATACTTGTCTTACCAGCGGAGAATGGTGCGATATCGTCTTCTCTACGCCCGAGATTTGGGTCTGCCTCGACATGAACGTCGATTCCTCCAGAAGCTCGCAAGCAATACGCAGGTACATAGAAAAGTGGCTGGAACGATCGAAGCAGCATTCCTTGAAGACAACCCTTTCTGTTTCCACGGATGGGCCAGACGTTCAAATTGGAGGGGAGAAAAAGCGTCTTGTCGGTGGCGCGGTGTTGCCAGGCCAGATTCATCAGTGGCCCGAATCGAATCTTTTGCTATCAAACGACGAACGCCCAAGGACCTTGACCAACAACCACAATAGAGAGAAGGCGGTTCAATTGGAGACGTCATCGATCGCAACACCTCCAAATCGACCTGAACATCGAAGCGATTGGTTAATCAAGCTCGTGAGACAAGCCCCTCGAGCACACACCACGGCATATTCTTATATACGACTCTCACACCTCACGACCGTCAAATTAACCCCTCTACTACCGATATCGCATGCCTTGAAGCTTATTGAGAGTTTTCCGCTCGTCGAAACTCTCCATGTTGGTCTCTCCGGCAGTTTGCACACAGGACATATCTCGGACCCACCGCCTTCACTTCCCGTAGTTTGCAACGCGCAATCTCTCACAGTGATTTGCTCCGGTGACACAACTCATTTCTTCTCTCGTTTACAAGTTCCCAACCTCAACGATTTCGAGTTCCACATTGTCTCCAAGCCGCCCAACCTACCCGACTTCGTTGACGGGCGAGGCCTCATTTCCTTCCTAAAGAAAGTAAAGGGCCGATTACTCGACTTCGCAATCAGGAACATGTTCATCAATTCGACTACTTTCCTCCAGTCTCTCCGCATGCTCTCCCCGCGACTCAGAAGACTTCAAGTGTTGATGGGCGCCAGGCCTATGCCCCTCCGACCTTCGCAACATTGAGAACTGCGCCGAAGAGGTCATTCGGGCATTATATTATGATCCTAGCCTGCTGTCGTCGAGGGTACTGTGCCCTCGATTGGAGAGCCTGACGTTGGATAGGTGTGTCGATACGGAGGATCGGTCGGTTTCGCGGATGGTCAGATCCAGATGGGACGTATACTGTCAGCGTAAACATGGTCAGCAAGTAGAGAGGCCTGAGCTCTCCGGACTCTTTAGATTCAATGTCATTTTTCGATGCCATTCTCATCCGGAGGATCGGCGGCTGTTGGACGAGATGCGTCGGGAAGGACTGGGTGGACAGACGGACTTTGGCATTTCACATAGGATGAACTGATGGTTAGTCCATACTTCTATTTGCGGCACTATCCTACATTAAATTGATTCATTCCATGAGCAGAACGGGCGCTCTTCTGGTCTTTCACCTTCCTTTGTACCTGTATCCAACCCTATCTCGGAGGTGTGGTAATGTATTCCTTATCCACTGTATGCTCCTTTTTTGTCAGTTCTATTGATTTATACATGCGCTGTATCTTGGCTACGAGCTCCTGCCAGACTTCAGATGTTCAGGTCGGCAAAAGCCTAAACACCCAGCAACTTTTCCGACTCTTGTGTTGCATCGGAAGACATTGGTGTCTCCGCCAATTCACGATACCACGTCAATCCACCAAGAGAGTGCTTACTCCCCATCATGGTCCCTTTTATCTGCCCAGAAGAGAACAGGTCTGGCTCCGTATACGCCTCTTGCATCACTTTGTCTCATAATAATTGCACTCTAGGTTTCTTCGCCGTCTTTCCCGACATTTTACCTTGGCACGGGCCTCCATAAGCCCGATAAATTACCCAATTCTCCACTTCACGAGCAAGATTCCTGGCTGGAAGTGGAAGTCGAACCTGATCGATTTTAGAAGGCAGCCCCTGAGCAATAATGCCACAGCTCAGCAACTGGATCTTGCAAAGCCATGCCTTTGACCATCTAAAACTCTCTTCATGGCTGCTTAGAGACATCAGGATGCCGGTATCTTGATTTCAAGGATTCTTATGAGAGCGCCCAGGAGCAAATGAGGCATGGCATCAGTATTGCTCCAAAAAAACCTCACTTGTCCTGCGTAATGCCTGGATAGCCATGCCTCCCGAGGGTGTATAACTTAGGCCCCATTCGGGATCCCGGTTAGGGCTGGGTTAGGTGCGGGTTAGGTTAGGACCCTCCAAAAGCAGATTTTGGTGCATTGAATCCGAAGCTGGCATGCCAGCGAAGAGGATGACCATTAACGAAGCGCCCAGTGGGAGATAACATAGAATAAGAAAAAGAAAGCAAAGAAGTCGTTAACGGAGAACAGGTAAGTTATGGAAAACCCCTTCACGTACCTTTGCTGACATCTAGATATGCGAAGCATGAGCTTCGGATCGAGCTCTTCATCCACCGGTCCCAGTGTCCGAGTCATCACCCTCCAAAAGCTTAATGAGGATGTATCCGCGCCTCCTCGAGCGAAGAAAAGAAATATTGTTGCAGGAATTGAACGGGACTCACTTGTGAGAAGCGTTCCATATTTCGGCAACGTAAAAAAAAGGATATACTTGGGAAATATCACTAGGCTGCATCCTCAAACACCAGCCATACATTCACCTTGACCCAAGAAATGTACCTGATTTCAAATGGACAATAGAACATACTCACATAAAATTATAAATGACGCGCCACGATTTTTGCGATTTTTGCTACCCTTCGCATCGCGTCGTCTTCCTCACACCTCCTCGGCGCTTCCAACGCTTTTCTCGCTGTGTATCCGGCCAATGCAATCATATTCACCGAGGCTCACAAGCGCCCTGATTGGCGTCTATGAGCGTCTATGATGGTGGTGTCAGTATTAATGTCATCGCTTCGACAAGACAGAAATAAGTTGATCTCCCTTGCCAACGGCTCTAACGACGCCAGCAACAAAGTTCCAAGTTCGTTCAACGTCTCTTCCATCTGCTTCCCGTTGTGGGACTCAACATGCATGAAACCTGGAGCCACTCAGCCAATGGTATTGTGCCTTCAATGGTCTAGACATACCGTGCCCGGCCCGGTAACGGGTCACGTTAGCATTGATACAAGCATTACAAGGGCAATATCACATATAATGTTTCTGTTAAAGTTGCAATAGAATCTTGGACATGTATTGCACATTATTTGTGAAAATAAGGAAATTAGAGGCATTCCTTGAATCTGGGTGAATTTATTTTGTTGACGACTGCCAAAATCCATAGAAGCGGGTCACGTGTTACTAGCAGATGCCATCTTATGGTGTTGATCTCGAAAACTTCCTTCAACACCGTCGCTCGGCCTCTTGTCCAACATCCCGAGCCCAAATGCAAGATTAGATCCTACTCTACATATCCACATCATATTTGAGCACAAATTAAGCTCCTGTCGTAGCTGTTTCAGTGCCTTAGCTTGTTCTATTTTTGGAGTCAGGCAAGTATGGCCGAAAGTTGGGCTTCCACAGAGGATGAAATACAATGCCTAAAAATCTGAAAATTTCAGGACAGCTTCTCAATATAATGTTTAAACTACGGATAATTTTTTAGAGGACAGGGGCTCCCCGTCATCTAGCTATGGCATTGCCATTATCCCCTCCAAACAGCTCAGGTGACCACTTTGATGCCAGCCTAATTCAGTGGCTTCCGACTCATCCAAGTTGCGGATTGAGTCAAAACCTTTCCAAGAAACTCTAGCAAGATGTATCTTTTCTTCCTATATGCAAAAATGGGGGACAAATAGAGTTTTTTGGCTGCTAGGGTCTGAACTTCAATGTGAAAAACTGATCATTTTGGCACTACACAAGGGATTCCTTGAGTTCTAGCTGGAATTTGGTCATTTTTGGCACATATGAGTATCACATTATGTAGCCCACTACATACTCTCTGCAACACAAAAACCCGTTTGGAAATCACCCAAGCCGTTCTTGAGATAAGGCGATCTGACCCGTTACTCTGGACGACCCGTTACCGGGCCGGGCACGGTAGTAACGGCCTCTCTGATGCCGTGTGATGGTGACCACGCGTTTCGGGTTTCGGGGAGAAAGGCGGGGTGCGCGCTGTGCTCATTCAATTGCCTCATGTGGCGGCCATCTTTCCTTTCGACCACATCATCTAAGCTTATTCACTTCACGGTCTGAGTGCTCCTGGAGATGTCCTCCGGCCGTCCTCGCTGGGTTGTGGTCGACGACACCAACACCGACATCGTTTACACCGGCTCCTCATGGTTTCAAGACACTGGTAGTCAGGATTCAGCGGGCAATTTTGGGCCGGCGTATCGCAGTACATTGCATGGGACGAAGGCGAATGCGAGCCTTTCATATTCCTTCAGCGGTGCGTCCCATAATTGTTCTTGTTTCACCTGGATTCTTACTTTGCTCGTTCGTTAGGTTCTCGGGTAAGAGTTTGGGGTACGAACAACATACGGAACGACAGTGGGGTGATAGATCCAAAGTGGGAGTGCTTCATCGACCAGATCAGCATCGGCACCACGAGTACATTCGCGTTTGCCGAGAACAACTGGCTCTTTTGCGAGCATAATGGACTCGTCGATGGGCCTCATGTGTTGACGGTCAATGCAACCGTAAACCGCGAGCAGACGTTCTGGTTTGATGCCATTCACTATGTTCCCTCTCCGAGCGCCTCACTGGACAAGGCGGAAATTCTCCTTGACAATCGGGATCCTGCACTAGGATACGGGCCTCAGTGGCAGTCATTGGGTGCTACAGCAAATATGACGACTCGTCAGGGCTCGATTTTCGACTTTGACTTCTACGGTAAGTGGGATTAACGACTTGCGACGAATCGTCTTTTGAACCCTTTCTAGGTGTTTCATTAAGCTGGTATGGCTTTATTCCAACGGAACTGCCTCACGATGCCACGACGGCCACATATTCCGTGGACGGGGAAACTCCAGTCAATTTCTTGCTGAAGGGCCTGCCAACGGATAACACTATCACAATATACAACCAAAAGTTCTTTGAAACGAAAACCTACCCGGCTGGACCACACCATCTTTCTGTCGTCTACCAGGGCAACGGTCAAAGCACACCACTCACACTGACCCATCTCGTCATTCAGAATGGCACAGCATCATCAACGACGACATCTGCAGGATCTTCGGGCACCGGTGGAGCTGGAAACAGCGGGAACTTGAGTGGAAACGGAGGGAACGCTGAGAGCTCGACAAATGTCGGAGCCATCGCAGGAGGTGTCATCGGTGGTTTGGTCCTAATCTTACTCGCCGTCCTTGCATTCGTTTTCCTTCGCCGCCGACACCAGCGACGCCAACGGGAGATCGACCTGCAGGAAGAAGCTCCACACATGGTCGAGCCTTTTGGATATACACCCGTCAACCCCGAACTCCCTCCAAACCACCCTTACCCATCGTCTAACAATCTCTCATACCCATCTGGCCATCTAACCTACCCATCTAACAACCCCTCTTACAACCAACAATACCCGCAGACGGCGCAAACCGGCAGTGGATTCGCGACGAGCTATGGCTATGGGAGTGGACACCAAGCATCGACGAGCTACAGCAACTCGGAGATGCAGTCAGTGATCGCGTCGAGCTCGTCGGGTGCCGCCGCAACGACGGGGCACTACCCCAAGTCAAGCAAGGCGCAGAGAGAGGCAGAGGCTACTGCAGCTGCACTCCGAGTGTCGAATAGGAGCGGGCAGCCTGGGTCTGGGCGCCCGATGTCGCCGCCGCTAAGTGATGTGTCCGCGAATTCGCGGGTTATCATGCATGAGGACAGCGGGTTACGGTTGCCTGAGGCGGACGTGCCGGTGGTAGAGGTGCCGCCAAGATATACCCCGGGTTAGAAGGAGCGCCCATGTCATGACTTTCTTATATCCGCTCTCGTTCTTTGATTTTTTGGCATGTGAGCAGCGTCTTTCACTTGGTTTTCGTCATGAACGAATTTCTAATCCTCTTCGCTTAGATTGTATACTGTACATTCTTTTGCAAGGACAATTTCAAGCCTTTGATATTATCTGGCCGTTCAATCTTTTGGCTGCAAACTTATCATGATGGAACCAGGGACCAAGCTCGCGATCAAGACAGTATCACCGACAAAGCTGGCAACTTTAAACAGTCGTTGCCTTTAGAGCTCTATCGCCGTCTCCAAGACACGGATGCCATCGCGCTCGAGCATCTCAGGCCCCGTGTGGGGCAGTATTCTGTCGTTATCTGCTTGGGAATCGTCTAATTTTGGACTGATTTTTTTTCGCGGTGATTTGCAGGTAAGTTACCTCGAGGGCTGGTGATTGAAGCAAGAATTCTCGGGGTGTCCATCGTATTAATAACCCCAAGTACATGATGCTAGCATTGCCATCAGCGTGCCATGGCTCGGTCGTGGCGGCAGCTCAGGCATCGGTCTCAACTCCAAGACCCAACCTTTCCGGCACCCCGGAGAACGACTTGACAAATACCGGGTACTCTTGTTCGAGTAAGTTTCTTTGTTACTCCATAACATCCATCAGTTTCATGGACATCTTTTCCCCTTGGTCCTAAGCTGGCTGTATGTCCTGTATGCACGTCTTATGACAAGTAGGCTGATCAAGTCTCCAGGTCGAATTCCATCCACTTATGTAAGCATTTGAGTAGGCGACAATCAGACCAAAGCAACAGGCAGAGCAGCCATGAGACTTTTGTGCCCTGGGATAAAAAGTTGTTATTGAGCCTTCGTACGTTGTCAGAGCAGGAGTGCGTGAGCAGATTTTTCTTTGACCTGTTTTTTTCTGCAAGACTTCCCGTTTGGAGGGTTTCTCGGTCAGTGGGCATGGATTTCTTCGATATTCCGACATCCAAGACCCGGCAATGTTCAAGACCCGGCAGTGTCCATATTTCCATGGCCCGTGCGCACTTTTGTTGCCCTCTCACCATCCGCATGTTGTGCGCATCCACGTCCTGCGACCAACCCAATTACAACAAGGAAAGTCATTGCCCTGTATGAGGGCGGCTTCACATCGGCTTCTTTGAATGTCGACTATGTTACACATTATGGATGACTTTCTTATTGCGTCAAGGTCTTCATCTGATTGGACATCAGTACTCAGTGTCCACAGGATTCTCCCAAAATTCTGGCACTGATAGAGAGGCAACGTCTAATTTCGGAGTTCTTCTGTCCAGGTGTTTCATAGCGAATGAGGCACAATCCGTCGCCCATGGTGGTCGTAGACCAGCAGACGTTCCCAAACGTTAACTCTGGCAATGACATGCTGTATCATCACTTCCTGCGATGATGATCAGCACTCGCACACAAGCACTCATCTTTGGAACAAAGCCCCAGCCAGAAATTTACATCCAAGCATCGGTCACCCTGTTGTCTCCTCGATCCAAACCAGCAATGGTCGACCAGCTAGACGTATTCATGCTGTCGTGTCATCAGCATCGGCCCAACCCTCCTCAATAATTCAAACACCCAGCGTTATAGCGTTTACCAGCGTAGTGCCGTTGGTCAATATGAGATTAGTACGTCCCGAAGGTGGTCTGACTGCATTCTGCGTGCCACAGATGTGGGCGGTCTCTGCCTTGCCTACCAGAACTCGACTATCACTGTCAGCATACTTCGAAAATACGCAAGCCACCTCGGTTTCTTTTTCCTGCCACAAGGCTGATTTATGAAGCATTTTATCGATGGTTTGATTGAGATGTCAATGTCGGATCGATGGCAGCCCTTGGGTGTTCGTGCGAGTGGTGTGTCAAGGGCATCAGGAAGCAACTGTCAGTGGACCCACAATGGTTGCAGGCTGTTTTCATGGGGTCTCCTACATAGACATGGCTCGTTGACTCCCTCTCCCACCTTCTCGCAATGTCATCCCCCGATCTACAGCCTACCCGCCTGATTATTGTCGATGACACGGATCCTGGTATAGTGTACCATGACGATGGGTGGTTTCGAGACCAAGGCAGCCATGATGGCGACGGATTATGGGGTCCTGCGTTTCAGAGCACATTGCACGGGACAATATTTAATTCCTCATTCTCATTCAGCTTCAGCGGTAAGTCTCCATTCTGTCAGCAAATCCACGTATGTTTATCTTTGCTTCGTAGGGACCTATGTACAAGTGTTGGGCTTCAACCAAATTCGAAGTGACTCCGGCATAGTGGACCCGACTGTGGAATGCACCATCGACGACATTCCCGTGGTATCAAGCGCTCCAAGTGCCCTCGTAGCAAACAACTGGCCCTTCTGCGGGAAAGAGGGATTGTCTGATGGCATTCACAACTTGACCGTCAGGGTAACCGTTACGAATCGACAAACATTTTGGTTCGACGCGATCCGTTATCACCCGTCGGCAGATGTCCCACTTGACGATAAGACCATTCTAGTCGACTCGAAGGACCCTGCCTTCCAGTGGAGCGACTTCTGGCGGCCATTAGATGGGTTTGCAAATATGTCTATAGAAGAGTCCGCGTTTGTGAGGTTCGAGTTCTACGGTAAGCATTCTAGCTCAAATTAATCCTACAGTAATTTCAAACTCTTTGCTCCTATTTTCCAGGTGTATCTATGAGCTGGTACGGGGTCAGGGTTGCCAGCGCGTTATCTCGAGACGCTTCCACCGGTTTCTACGACCTCGACAACGGAACCTTGGTGGCATTCTCTCTCAAGCCCATCCCAGCTGGCTCGCAACGAAGCTACAACCAAAAAATATTCGAAACCTCGGTTTACCCGCAAGGAAAGCATGAACTGTTCGCAGTTTACGCAGGAATCCGCGATCAATCTCCTCTTACCCTCGACTACGTTGTCATCAAGAATGGCAGCACAAGTACGAATAGCACAGTGACCACCGTCACTGCTCCCTCGACAGCAGATCCCACTGCTCCGCCTTCGAGCGACATCCTTGTTTCCGAATCATCCGGGAAGTCGGTCGATGCAGGCGTCATTGTTGGCAGCGTTGTGGGCACCCTGTCCTTTGTCGCGGTTTTCCTCCTTTCGATTTGGTTCCTGCGTCGGCGAAGTCAAAGACGACTCCAGCAGCAAAAAGAAGCAGCGCTGGCAAATCAGGCGAACATTGTAGACCCATGGTTCCAACCTGGCCCAAACCCCGACATTGAGTGGATACCCGAGATGCAAATTCTTCTCCGGCCCGAGTCACCCTCAAACACGTCTGACAAGAGTCCCAGCTTTAAGTACCGACCTCTTATCAATGCCTTTGGTATTAGCGAAGATGGAGCCTATGATCCACGCATCTCACTTGTCGATGGCAGCCAATATGCTAACCAATTTGGACGTACATCGGAACAGGGAGGTTCTTCAACGTCGAGCGCCAGACGAGATCAGGAATTCGCAAAGCATTCAAAGTCTCCTTTGAGATACGATTCCCCCTCACCCACTCCTTCACGGCTCGTTTTGCACACAGATAGCGGCGTTCGTTTGTCTGCTCAGCCAGATCAGAACGTCGTCGAAATACCACCAGTCTACACCCCTGGTTGAAGCTCCTTACGTACTCAGCCTTCGTCTATATACCTTCAACAAATTATCTTTATTTAGAATTATACCCTACCATGAACGCTGGGCTCGCCTAGGATCTGAACAGCTTCGTCTTTTGTATTTTGAGATCCATTTGCTCTTTGATCTTACTCTGAACTACAATGCCTTGCGCACTTCAATTTTAATTCCTGCCTTCGTTCTTCACCATGAATAGCAGTGTGGTAGCGTCCTGTCGCCCACAGTTCGGAAATTCATTTATACCTGCTTCAATGTGTGAGGTTTTAAAGAAGGTGGTGGCAGGACAACGCTGGATACGTCAGCCTGGGTGGCCTGATCACGAAGCTCTTTAACAGCCAATCCAGCTAAATCTACTGGAAATGCCTCATTCTTTCTATAACTCTAAGTTGGAAGATCCGTTGCTGCCGTTCTTTGAGTCCGCGTCGGGTTTTCGGCCCGTGGCTTTTCATGAACAACAGCAATTGTGATGTGTAGAAGGTAAGAGCCAATCTCAGATATGGCTTGAATAAAACTCAACAGCAGGAGCGATGATGCGGGTCACCGTCTACAGCTATTACAGCGCAAGTGTCAAGATGGTACGGCCAAGTATTACTTCATCTGAAGCTTTAAGCGTCTCATCAATTGGGCCGGCTTTTGACTGTAACATATCATGTCAGTATCAAGTGCGGTCGAGCGTCAAAGAATACATTCAGCCATACTGTATCCAGACGTATCGTCGAAGCATAAATCCGAACAAGTTTGCTATCACGTAGCGAAGCATGAGGCCTTCTAAGCTTGCCTTTTCATGATCATGGTGACCTGAATAGAAAGAAAATACTACATTCTAGGGAACAGCGCACGTCGATTTTGTAGCGCATCGTTAGTGACCGGGGGGTTAGCGTCCAAGAATACAAAAATGCGGCATAATTGCGACTGGTAGAACTAAGGAATATGGAAGGAATCTCCGTAAGAGAATAAAGTTGGAAAAGAAGATGCGGGAACTAAGTGGGCGTCAGGACGATCAGCTAAAAGACACCACACACGGCTCGTGAAGGCTCACCTAGACAACCTCGTTGACGTTCGTGACGCCCTTGAAGGTCTGATTAGCCCACTTCTTGAGTCCTCAACGGCGGCTTTGCAAAGACGAGCGGAAGGACGGCGACTTATGCACAATGGGGGCAAAGCGTGCACTCTGCCGAGGTACTCTCTCCTCCCAGCTGTATGAAACACTCGGTCAGTGAAATGAATGGCCTTCTCTCTGTTTTTTAATGATCTTTTAACAGTCCTTGTACCTTCTAGCAAGTTAAAACATCGATATAACTTACCTCATGATGGACACAATGACACCCTCATTGATCACTAGCTCTGTGAGCCTTCTGCATCCCTCCCTGAACCTGGCGACTGTGCATCGCCTTCAACAACGTCGACGTCATGCTAGGCTTGTTGTATCCTAGCTCTTTATTCTCATCGCTAGTACATATAGCCTGTGCACGTCGATCTTCGCGTGATGAGTCGATGCCGCGCCCGTAAAAGCACGAGGAAGGCGAAGTCGGAACATTAGTGACGAGTCGGAAATTTGGAGGAGTATGGCAAGGTGTCAGCCTCAGGATGTGATGAGCGAGTTATGGGTCATAGTGATCTTGTTTTGCGTAAGTCGCTGCGTATTTACCAACGCTTGCTTTCAACTTAGAAATGCTAAAAATAGCGCATTTGATCCCGTCAGTGGCTGTGTACGTATCATTTAGCGCTCGAGCCTAACTGGGGAACCTCTGATCGGCATCACCCTCACAATCTCGGTGGACCGTAAATGTCACGTTTATCGAAAACATGATGGAACTTAGAGTTAGGTCGTAATTCTCTTGCTCAAGAAGTAAGAGTGACTGCAACTTGTCCAGTCACTAATGTTCAAAATCACGTTTCGGGTCTAGGCAGTCGAACAGGAAAATCCACACTCCGTTGGAGCTGAAGCTGAAGGGCCACCCTAACTGGCCGCGCTTGCACTCAACCTAATGAAACACTGTCTCAGAAGTACATAACATGTACTTCATTTTACTCTCGTAGCTACAACGGGCGTGGGTGGTTTGTAGGTGAAAAAAGCGCACGGGTACGAGCACCGCCGCTTCCATCTCCTCGGCCTCGGCGTCTACGTCAAGTTGACCCCATGGAAGGTGGTCACGTTCACGATATAGGTTGTTTCTTCAAGTATGTATCTGCTCTGCGAGGGCCTTAAATCGAGCGAATTACAGGCGTCAGCGGACTGTTCTGCGAGGTTGAGGAAGACGACGACGCTGTCTGTGACCAGGTTGGTCTACCCTGTATAACGTTATGCTTGATCATGCTATCCCCTCTTATGCTTTGTTCGTAATAGTTGACGTTAACCATGTCCCTGTCGATCTCCAAGAGTGCGTCAAGTACTTTTAGCCTCTCGTTAACATCACCCTGTATCACGTTATGCTCGTAATAGTTAACGTTGGCCATGTTCTTGTCGATCTCCGTAAGCACGTCAAGTATTTTTAGCGCTCTCGTTAACGCCACCCTGTATAACGTTATGCTCATGCTATCCCCTCTTATGCTCTGTTCGTAATAGTTGACGTTAGCCATGTCCCTGTCGATCTCCGCGAGTACGTCAAGTACTTTTAGCCTCTCGTTAACGCCACCCCGTCGAGATCATGAACCTCCGCGAAGCCAATCTGGACGCTGACAATCTAATCCCGACCCTGTCAGCGGACAGCCACAAAGTATGGGGGTGTTCCAAATACACCACCCATTCGCTGTGTGATGCGTCTTCATCCTCCTGAGACCGTCCTGGTAGAGGGTTTTTTCACACCTCTCGCGCTGCGTTCGTACACCATTGCGATCCAGGTCTATCCGAGCAGCGCAGCCAACTGCCTTCCGAGGAACGCACGTTGGGAAAGGGTTTCGCAGGGCGTTGAGGAGATCCGTGCAGAGGATGAACTCAGCAAGCGGAGTTGAGCCTTCGAAGGACGAAAAGGAGGAGGTAGACGGAGCGAAAGAAGCACAGAATACAACGACAACTTGAAAGACGTATCTCATGATACCTCGGTCGTGGTATAGTTCGTCGAGTACACAACTTCGAGAGGAGGCCAATTTGGACGGTACTGTCTATCCCCTACACGGCGCACCAGATATCACGGATACCACCGCACGCTGCCACATTCATGTACAATCCCAAGCCTCACCCAATGCCAGACCACGATAGGCTAGGAGTTGCTCATAAGCCCGCATCTGCTAGGAAGACGGTCCTTGCTTAAGCTTGCTCGAAGACGGTGATGTCCGAGGACGCAGACTCCTGCAACTTGAATTCGGCAGTGGTCACAAGCACACATAACAAATGCGAGGGCGAGCGGGCGCGGCCGGGAAGGTCCGCTCCGACCAAGAATGGAAGTAGCAATTCGGGTACTACACACCAGTCAAAGGACGGCCTAGCCCTGCACCGAGTACGAGTTAATGGAGGAGGACAAGGATTACTGATAGTCATCAAGTTCGTGTATGTCAACGCTGAGCGATATGATAGCGGCCCTACAACCACCACCAGATATGAACCCTGAATAGAGCCGTTGCTGGAGACGTCTTCTAGAGAATCGAGATATGATGATAACCAGGGAGTAGAGTAGATTCATACCAGGGAACAGGTGCGTAGTACTACCGACTTCATGGGCTCGTTCCTGTTCGTTTGCTGCTCAACCCGATGCTGACAGGTTGAGCTGGAAGCGCTGGGCGGTCATCCGTGCTGGAATTCGGGTTCTCTGTTGAACCGAAAGCGGGTTTGTTCGAAAGGGGTCCTGGCGTTGGGTCTAAAATCTGCCAACTCGTTCGCGTATCGCAGATACAGATAATTATCAGATAGCGCGGTAGCTCTCTTAGCGGAGCGATTAACGTTTTTGATTTCTTTCAATGGCGGAGATAGAAGGAAAGTCGACATTGGGCCGCGAAAGTGGTCCTGACAAGCTGCTAGATCTTCGAAGGCAAACACAGGGTCCAAGAGGGATCTGGGGTCGAGCGAGAAATCAGGAGTATGGAAGAAAACACAGAAAAGGATGTTGAGGTTCTAGGCGCCTGTTTGGAGGGTGGTCGGCGTAGGAGTGGGAGAAGAGGCGTGAGAGAGGTTGTAAAGTGAATAACTTCAGGTTGCTCGGCAGTCTCCGGTTTGATGCACGGGTTTGAGCCAAACAAACTCGCACTGGCCTCGTGAATCCAAAGAAATCTCTCGAGTACTACTTATATTTCTCGATCTATTTCTAGGCTTTCCAAGAAGCATTGCGAGCGAGAGGAAGGCGCTCAGTAGGTGCTAAGTCTTGGCATTCCAGGCTGCCTGCGGGAAGGCAACAAATTCCGTCTGAGACTCTCAGTCCACTGGGCGGACATTTTGGCATAAACTGTGGATCGAAGAGCAACGCGAGGGGAAACGTTCTAATGTTCTGCAATAAGCCAACAACTAGTATTATTCTATACCGTACGTAGACACAGCGACTCGTTAAATTAATCAGAACTTATAACCTCCAGTCAGTCCCATAATATTCTTGGGATCCACAGCTCGTCGTATCCGCTTCAACTGGGGGACGTTAGATCCATACAGTAGGTCGAGCGGAGTATCGTTGAGAGCATAGTTCGGGTAATGGATGTCGTCCCATCGGCTCTGTCCTTGCTCGACAGCGAAAGCCTGAATGTCGTTGGACATCTTCCGCAAGAGGGCACGGAAATAATCCACATCAGCATTGTCGGAGAACGTGATCCAAGGGTTGCAAGGCGTAACCTGGCGGTCGGGCGAGTGAGGGTACGCAGAGCGCGTTTCGTGATTGAAGGCGCCGAGGAATGGCTCAACGCCCAACAAGACGGCGATGACAGAGCGGTTGTCGTTGATGGCTTGCTGGTAGGTAATATTGATTTGCCTTTGAATTTCCTCGATGATGGGGAGGGTATACTGCACGATGGGTATTACGTTTGAGAGCCCACCGGAATTTCTGGTGAAGAGCATATACGAATGAAATCAGATATGAATGATTAATCACTTACGTCGAGACGACATTAATTGTCGCCAACAAGTCAGAGAAAGCGCGGACGCCGACGTTGCTCTCAAGGGCTGGAATATCCAAGAATGGCTGGTAAACGGGTGGTATGAATCCTCCGTCGTAGAAGAATATTAGTTGCCATATGGCCTTGAGGAAGCTGGTCAGGAATCCTTTTGTGAAACGATTCAATATTTACTTACCTGACCAGAACCGGTCTGAACATAGGCTGCAGCAAGCTGGGCTTTATGATCTGTATTGTGCAAGCTGAAATCCGCCACGGCTTGTGAGATCTGAGCAGAAGGAGCGTAGTTGATAACTCCACCCTGAGGTAGTCGATGTCAGTGGAATGAAGTCGCGTATCGTGATGGACCAACGTACCCAAACGGTTCCTATGGGACGGGCATACATTGTCACTGAACTGACAATTCCGAAGTTGTTTAATCCTCCTTTCAAACCGAAGAGGATCTCGGGATAGCTGGTGTCACTAACGGTGACAAATGTTCCGTTTGGCATGACCAGATCGAAGGAAACGACATTATCAACACCGAGACCGTACTGGTCCGCAATCCAGCTGAAACCTCCTCCGAGGATCAGACCAACGCCTAAGAAAATATAAGACAAAAGAAGAGACGAAAAAGAAAAGACTTGCCAACGCCAGGTACCCTACCCCCAGCAACTGTTACGTTGTCTTGTTCTAGGATAGTGTAGATTTCATCCCAGGAGCGACCAGTTCCAAACGACACGGTACCAGCATCCTGGTTATAGACGACCGAGGTGAAGCTCGCCATCGAAATAAGAACCCCAGTGGTCGAACTGAACCCTTGGTTGGTGGCATGCCCACCGCTTTTGACCTGTACTGGTCGTGAGTGAGGGAACAAAGCAATGAAAAGCAGACTGACTGCGAAAGGTGAGCGAATGTCATCCCGTCCGATGATCCTGATCTGCGGAGCATTCAACCTTAAGATCGTTGAAAACTAAGGGACGGCCTACGATTCTCGAGAGATCTGCAGCGGAACTAGGCTGGACAGAACAAGTAGAGTTCTCCTGCGAGGATGTCTGGAAGTGGGCCATATCTTCCAGATACGTTTCCGTTCCTGTTTTGAGCATTTAGCGTGAAAAAGAAGTGCGAGGAAGGAGAACACTACACTTGCCAGGATAGAAGACCTTTCCGGGAAGTGCAGACTGGATCAATCTACACGCTCGCGAAGCGGGCGTAGGCCTGGCCGCTGAAACGGCAGTGGCGGACAAGAGGAGCAGCTTGAGGATGAGTAGGAGAGTCTTCATCTTCGAGAGAACTTTGTTGGCTGCTCTTGTTGCAGGCGCGCGTTTTTATATGCAATGCCTCGTACTCGGGGTTCGTGCTTGAACGAAAATGTCATGGTGTCATATTGGAAACACAAGTACGTGCAGGGCGGGCAACGGAGGGACTTTCCTCGACGGCGATCCAGGCACTGGACATCTGGTCCACGTTTTTCGACATTTGATTGTGTGTTGGAGAGCTGAGATTGCCCCGAAGAGATATTTGACGGATACTTGACCCTGGATTATACCTTAGAAAAAAACTGGTGTTTCAAGTATTTTCAGCATTTCGTGCTTCAGGTACTTGAGAGCACAAATTTGAGACCGGTGACCGACGATATGTCGTGTCAAAACTAATTCAGACCCACACGGTCGTGCGCCGGGTACGCTTTCGGCGAGTCTGGAATGATGGAGTAGTGGTAGCGTCGTAAGGTCGTTGATGCGTTGTCAGTGAAAGGCGCACAGTCCGACGCACCTCCCGATCTGTTTCATCGTTTAATCTCGATGCAACCTTGCCCCCAAGGGAGAAAGACCAATACACCTCCTTACTCTTGGAACTTGACATCTTGGGATTTGTTCCGCGCACATGTCGAGAATAAAAAAGTGTTAGTCGGCTCTTGGTGGGTGCTTGGAACACCTTGAGCTCTCGCATGTAGGGCCCGAGGCGAGTCTAGGGCGAAGGGCCGATGCAGCAAGCGAGTGGCTAATTCCAGTGACCCGAGCGGACCAACAGGAGATGGGTAGGTACGGTCTTTAGGGTGAGGAGGTCGCCGTCGAGTCGAGCGAGATGGGAGTTGAAGACAGGTGCACTTCACATCAAACATAGACCGCTTCCTTCGGCGCGGTCAGCGTCACATTGCATGGGAGATAAAATATATTCAATCAAGTTCATCGTCCCCGACTTTCTACTCTAAGCCAACAACGCATCCTGTATCATACTCTCTGGAATTCTACGCTTGAAAGTTACTCTGAGGTGAGGCGGAAAACTGTAATTTTATTGCCGCATAAGTAGATGTCACGATCTGACGTCGTTTACTCACCTAACCATGGCATTGCTCCATTCCATCGGACTGTCAGCCGTAAGTTTATTTCCGTCCTTGTCGACTGGGTCAGTAATGTCGTAAGCAGTCAGGATGTGCGCTGCCATGACCCAGAGAGTGTCACGCGCCATGACTGAGGGAGACAAAGAGCTCAATTAGTATTTCTGGAACGGTGCAAGAATAGGGATGGAACGCACGTCTTCCGGGACAAGCGCGTCTGCCGAAGCCAAATGCCAAATCAACGTCAGAAAGATCGGGCCCAGGTGCGTTTGCGTCGTCCTTCATGAATCTTTCGGGAATGAACTTGTCGGTATCTGGGCCAAAAATACTTTCATCGCGTAGGATCGCCCAAGAATTTGCTATCATATAGGAGCCCTTTGGGATGAAATAGCCGTTGTATGTATCGTCCTGGTTGGAGGCATGATAAATCGCGAATGGAGTAACTGGGTGCCATCTAAGGACCTCGTTGACGACTGCAGCAAGATATGGTACGCTTCCGAAGTCACTGAATTCGGGAAGACGTTGGCCTGAAAGCAGATCGTCCAGGACCTTCTGCGCTTTCTTTTGAACGTGCGGGTAGAGAGCCATTGCTGTAGTGAAGTTGTAAAGCGCGCAGACAGTCTACGAAAGTCACCGTCAGACAAGAAGGCCGCTCAACGGGATGATAACCTACAGTGTCAGCTCCACCTACAAGAAATAAAATTCCATGATCAGGAGGAGACTAGAAAGCAAAAAAATCTTACCGAGATAAGCGTTGGCCATGACGCTACGCATGGCATCTATTTCACTTTCGGGAGTGTCCGCGCCTTCCTGCACTGCATAGAGAAAGCGAGACGCAACGGACGAAACTGCTGTCCCATTTTCCTGGCCCACGGATGTCAGCCCGGAGAACTATCGGAGAGGAGGTAGTCCCATATACTGACCACCTGAGATTTAACCTCCTTGTAGGGACCCATGAGGAGATCTATCGCTAGCGCCTTGCCTCTTTCTCCGGTCTCGTGGAATTTGACACCGGGGAACCATTTCGGTAGGTACTTCAAAAACGGAAACGCGTCCACTATAGAACACGTCAGTGTTTTAGCGTATTCAAATGGGATAGACTCAACCCAAATAGCCTCCCCGAGCAACGTCGGCGAATATCTCGTTGATTTGTTCCGGGGTGGTGATAAATGGGTGCTCGAAGTTCGTGGGGGTAATACCATAGGTGATGGAAAGAATCACGTCGACAGAAGCCCTGTCAAATCATTAATACCACCTCAACGACGAGTAACTACGGCTCGACCTACAATCTGAGTTCTCCTTCGTGATCGGACGAAGTCAATAGACGCTGGAGAAGTCTTCTCGCGGCTTGGACCTCGTGATTCTTGTTAGCAGAACTACCCGCAAGGTTGTCGAATTCTCGTCGGAAGAGCTGGCGATGCTCTAAGCCAAACATAAATGAGTAGACTGACGCCTGAGGTGAATGATTAACACGACCTTTCCATTTATTGTCTTTGTTCATGAACGGCATCAACCAGGAGGTCCCAATCCTGCAGAGAAGTCAACAACGAATGGAGTCGGATACTAGGACAGGGCTTACAGCTCGTCTAGCATAGTGGAACGCGGTCTATTCAAGTTGTTAAAAAAATCCATGGAACAGAAGTTGGTACATACGCACCTGTCCGAGTAAATGTTAGATCTCCGGACGAGCAGGTCCTGGATGACCTTGATCGAGTTCAAGATGAACATAGGCTTTCCACCTGCGTTCATGTACAGGATTTCACTGTCTAAAGAAATACTCAGCGAAAAAAACCGACTCGCATATGTGAGGAACGTACTATACTGCTTTCCCCAGTCGAGGTAAACTTGCCATGACTCTTTCTTTGGGATGTCGAAAAGGTTTCCAAGTACCGGCAGCCCTCGGGGCCCTGGAGGAACTGGACGCTTCTTTCGAGAGAGGGACGCGAGCAACAGGACGAGCGCGAGAGCGGCCAAGCACGAGTCAAGCAAAGAAAAGGCCATGACTTGTACTGACAAGAAAAGTGAACGAATCACAGAAGGGCGAAATCAGAGCCTGTTTCTTTTAGATGGGGCGTCGTCCTGGAATCTCCTTGTCGGAAACGCAAAGGGAACCTTGAAAGCCACCAAAGCGAAGCAGATGCTCTCACCCGGCGTAGACTTCACAACTAGTTTGAGATGCGGTTAGCTCATGCGTTTTGGGTGATCGTGTCAATCGCAGATACAGGTGAAATGGGGCACGATCTTAGTCACCGGGACCTTTGGACAGCAGGCGATTTACGTGCAAAAATCAAATAAATAAGGTGAACTTACCAATACAAGTTCAAGAACTCGTCGATACTCGGTGTAGATCAGAACACCCGCGAGCGCGGTACAATACACTGCCTGAGGATAGCCATCGGTTATCGATTATCTTTGAGTCATTGACCACGAACCTTCAAACGAAATGATACCACCATCAGGTCGATCTAATATTGATCTTGACGCATATGGACCTTAAAACGCTCGCGATCTGCGCCTCCAAAACGACGACGCACAAAGAGTCTTGGGAAGGACGCACCTTTGTCGCTTCCTGATGCAGCGCTCGCCGAGATCGGTGGAGAAGCTGAAGTCCGTTACCCGAAGCGTCGCTTACTGTGCGTGACCCAAATATGGAAATTCATGAGTATCTCCGGATTTCCACAATACTCATCTTCGTCTGCGCCTTTGGGCGGTATAATTATTTCTTCTGCTGTTAGCGACGAAGCACCTCTTTAATCTGCATTTTCTGGAAAACGTAAAATTTCGCGCTCGCATTTATGATAATCAAGGGTGGCCCATCACTGCGACCGTTGCAGAAGTTGTGGTTAACGCCACTTGCATTCAGAGGCGACGAGTAATGATTCAAGCATGCTTGGTAGGTGCTGCGGTCAAATATTTTCCTCTTCCTATAGAAAAGGGTATTGTTGTCGTCGCTATCCGATGGGTCTTGTACTTTACTCCATGGGAAATATTTCTCCTCGATTTCCTCCATCTTACTTAGAATCTTGGCCTAAGCGCCCCGCATCCTTGCAACTCGACAGACTGCTGCGCAGTGAATTCGTTACACTGTATGTAGCCTCACTCCGGGGCGTCCGGCCCATACTCGCCTATATGATATTAAACCGCTTGGACCCATCTCGAAATCTGCGGGATCGGGAACTATATACGGATGATTGAGACTAAATATAGGCAGCATTACACTAAGACCTTCCCACCTGTCTTGCTCCTTTTGTGGGAATTCTCGCGTTAACCACGGAAGCCGCAGCGGAAGACACAGCTAAGAAGCCTACTCGACGATAACGCGGTCTGGAACTTCTCTTATCGAATTCTCAAGGGACATCAACCTGACATTCATCTTGGCGCATAGATTCAGCCGACCGCAGCTGAAAGAAGGAGCTTCTATATCGTCCACAATTTCTCACTCTCAAGTTCCTTGTCACCAGAAGCGATAGCTCTGTCACTATCAACCACACAATTGTGATATCTTACCCGGTGCAGACGTCGTTCCCACTTGGAGCGCCTTTGTGGGCTGAAAGCCAACATTCGACCCTAGCTACATCCCGATGGGGGAGAGCGTGCTGACATTTTGGAAATTTCGAGAAGGACATGAGGTTGAGGCATGGGTTGTGAAGTCCTCCAAACTCGACTTCTCTTCCTCTCTCTTTCCTTTGGAGACTTTAGATTTAGTTGCCACTGAAGCAATTTTTCTTTACAATCGGTGTGCCATAATCGAGATGACTTAATCGAAGTCTCTGATACGTGGTTACTTATAATTAGATCGATAGAAGTCTTCGAACCGGTATATAATAAAAACCTTAAGGACATAGGCTTAGTTAGTACCCTCAACTCGCCATCAACTTGAATCAACTCCGATATGTCCTTTCTCGCTGCAGCTCCTGCTCCCCCTACCCCTCTCGGTCGCTACCGTGCTCTCTCCAAGCATGCGTCTATCCATGTCTCTCCCTTGATTCTGGGTGCCCAGAGCATTGGAGATCAATGGCACGCCATCGGCATGGGCGCTATGGACAAGGATTCCAGCTTCAAGCTCCTCGACGCTTACTATGAGGCGGGCGGTAACTTCATCGATACAGCAAACAACTAGTAAGTGCATGCGCGCGCATCACAATCCTAGTCTCTTTGGGCTGATTTCCTTTGAAACAGTCAAAACGAATCTTCGGAGCAGTTCCTCGGAGAGTGGATGGAAACGCGCGGCATCAGGGACCAGATCGTCCTCTCTACCAAGGTTAGTCTGAGTTACCACACATATTTGACGCGAATTCACATTTCGTATTAGTATAGCTTCAACTACAAGCTAGCGGACCCCAGCATCAAACAGAAAATTCACTATCATGGTAACAACGTCAAGTCGATGCACCTCAGTCTCGACGCGAGCTTGAAGAAGCTTCGTACGACTTACATCGACATCTTCTATGTTCACGTATGGGACTACCAGACGTCCATCGAGGAGATCATGAACAATCTTCACAGTCTCGTTGTATCTGGCAAGGTTTTGTACCTCGTGAGCCTCCCCTTCTTCGATGCAAGTATCACATATGAATAAGCTTCCACAGGGCATCTCCGACACTCCTGCCTGGGTTGTCGCCCAGGCAAACCAGTATGCGCGCGATCATGGCAAGACGCCCTTCGCTATCTACCAAGGATGCTGGAATGTCCTGGACCGGGCTTTCGAGCGCGACATTATCCCTATGGCCCGCGAACACGGCATGGCGTTGGCGCCCTGGAACGTTTTGTGTGGCGGCAAGCTCCGTAGCGACGCAGAAGAGGAGCGCCGCGAGAAGAGCGGCGAGCAGGGCCGGGATCTCAAGCTCAACGACCACGGGTGGAAGCGCACTGAAGAAGAGAAGAAGATGTCCCACGCGTTGGAGAAAGTCGGTAAGGAGGTTGGAGTGAATAGCGTCACTGCAGGTAATGATCCTCAAATCGTTTGTCAGCCATGCTGCTTGCTCACTACTTGACGTCTACAGTTGCTATTGCGTATGTGATGCACAAGGCCCCATACGTCTTCCCCCTTATTGGCGGTCGCAAAGTCGAACAGCTCCAACAGAACATCGAAGCTCTCAAGATTGCCCTTACCCCAGCCCAGATAGAATATCTGGAGAGCGTTAAGCCCTTTGACCCTGGTTTCCCTCACACCATCACCGTATGTTGCTCTCTGTTAATCATTGCCCGTTAGCTAATTACACACTGGCGCAGGGAGACGGATCCAAGCCGTGCGGAATGTTCGCCATGGCTGCACAGACTGACAGGGTTGCATTCCAGGCTCCGATCATTCCGAAGAAGGATGCTTAGATGGCTTCACTAACCTCGATGTCTTCCACTTCTCCTGTACGGACAAAGCGCGCGTGTCTAGACACATGTTTTTACCGAATCCGTCTTCATACTTGACTGCAATATCGATCAGCGTTTTCTAATCTTAAGGGATGAACGTCTGCTACGTTTTCCGTCAAGGCGCACATGAACGACTGAACATCGTAGTTGAACTCAGGGTCACTCGGTTCTGACTTGGGGTGGCGTAAACCACCGGTCTTCAATCTTCTTTCGGATTGTGATAGAAAGACGCCAATCGCGTAGCTAGATCTGTCAGCTTCAATTTGTAATGGTGCGGTGTCAAGGGGACTGCTCGAGGAGGCTCTTCGGTGGCTGTCAGTCCTATGGAGCTAGCGGATATATTTTGCCGCGGGTTCGCCGCTCGAGTTTGATGGCGCGGGCCCAAGCCGGGATCCCCGATGACTTCTAGGTACATAAGGGGCAATTTCCTTGATGAAGGGATCAGGTTCAGAAGTTAGTTTGGCGTCGTTCTTCATTTAAGCCGGACTTCTCCTTGATTGGGATCACGTGTAGATATCTGTCCTCAGAGCTGTTGATTTCTTGATTTCTATGACAAGCATCGTCTCGCCCTCTATTCATCGGCGATAGAAAATTTCCCAATTTCCCATGTGAGATTAGAATCAATTGACACATACATTGACGCGGTTCCTTGAGCAAAAGAAACATCAAAATTCTTCCAGTTCACACCATGATTTAGGGTCCCGTCTCGAAATACAGCTTAGTCCTGATCCAAGAGTCTTGAGTGCGGCGCCAGGGCGCAGGTTAAACTACTAAAAGAGGAAAGTTATGTCAGAATCGGGAAGCTTCTCCACGTGGCATCGGATACAACCGAGCTTGGCGGCGAATTCGGTCGATCGTGATCGATCTGATCATCGACGGTGGCAATAGCGGCAAGTAAGGATACGGTAATAGTGGCAGAACAACTAGCTCAAATAGGCAAACCAGCTATCTAGTCTCCACAGCCGGTGGAGACGTATCGTTCATCCGTCTGCTTGCTGAGAACCTTTTTCGCCGTTATCCCCCTCAGTAGCGCCCGTGTCGGCCGATTGCCTGATTGGCCAAATGGAAACAACGGAAGCCGGTGCGATCATGGCACGGAGACAGTGCAAAGAAGCTCGAACTCCTTATCTATTATCTATTGACAATGCTGAGAAAATCCGTCAGACAGCGTCTTCGAAATCACAGCTTGAATATGATAGCCCTGAGCAGTAGGCCGGCCTTCTGATTCCGAGTCGGATTTGGTAGGGCAATGCGGAAGAGGAGGACCTTCTCCAGTATGGGCGGAATTTCGAAATCGCTGATTACCTAAATATAAAGCTGCAGGCAGATTAAATATATCACTTATATCAGACAGTCGTGAGAAATGGAGTTTTGTGGGGCGCTGAGGAGACAAAGGACTTACTTGACTCCGCTCGTGGGCTTTCTCTTGTCGGTTCGTGCTGGTATAAATCAGAACGGGTGATCTGATTTCACCTAAAAACGGTGTAGTATGCATATTATCAGCACCACAAAGGATACCGGGGGCCGCGCTCCCGCGTCGCTCAGGCTAAGACAAAAGAACAATACAGTAGGCCATCGTTTCATGAGTGTATGGAGGCAAGAGATGATAATTTTGATCAAATGCAATGCAAAAGCCGACCTCACTTCATCTAAACTCCACTCCCGGAATTAAGAAGAGGCCACTGCGGAACGTGTATGGCCATGCGGCACATCCCCGCTCCCATAGGATTATTCAGCGAGGATTATTCAACTTCGTCTCATTCACGGAGAACGAGGCCATGATTCTGCTCTCTGACACAATGCATTAGTTTCACCATGAAGGGGCAGAAAGGTGGTGTAGTGATATGAGTAAAGCGAGAGGTCGGCGACCGAAAAAGGAATGTATTGATGTCGATGTCCGAATCAGGAAAGTGCGTGGCGTGTGGGCGCCAAAGGCGAGCATACCCACGTTGCTGAGCCTGAATCATGACGAAGAGGTAATTAGTAAGACCAGAAATTTGCGCGGAGGCCAGAACTTGACGAGCGAATCACTAATTCTTCCCACAGTAGTTACGTTCGTGTGAACGTAGGTATCGCAATTATACTTGTTTGAGGGAGCGGACGTTTTGGTGTTCGTGAATTCAAGCTCAGGGGTGGTGGGCGGCGATGGCACAGCAGGTGAGGACGGAAATGTAAAGGTAGAGATCTGAATCTGAGTCCGATTTAGAAGAGGTCGAGGAATGACAACTTGACAATTGTTACGTATTTGATTGAACATGGATGGCCGTCACAGTAGACAGCAAGGCTGATTCTTAGCACTGAACGAGCCTTAACCATATCGTCTCCAACCGAGATTGTAGGCACAATAATTGGGTGTTTTTTTCTGCACTTATATATTCAAAAATCAACATGTAACACAAGGACACTATCACGAGTAGATAAGCGGGCGGAACGAGCCGACAAGAATACAGATTGAAGGCGAAAAAATATCTAGTTGAGAATGCCATCGTGGATCATGTTCTCCGGAATCCTGCGCTTGAAAGATACCTTGAATTTCGGTGCGAAGCTTGCATATCACGCAACGTGAGCAAGATATGCCGAAAAATCCGAAGTCTCACACATACCTGATCATGGCATTTGTATACTCCAGCGGGCTGTCAGGCGTAAGCTTCTTTCCTTCCATGTCGTAGGCGTCAGAAATTTCATAGGCCGACAAGATCGACGCTGCCAAAATCCAGATGGTATCGCGAGCGATGACTGAAATTTTCCAAGGCCGTCAGTTGTCGAAGTCTTTTGAGTTAATCACTCACATCGTCCGGGACAGGCACGTCTACCGAATCCGAACGCAGTATCGACGTCTGTGAATTCAGGTGCCCTCTTTCCGCTGGTATTGGCCATGAATCTCTCGGGATTGAAACTGTCCGTGTCTGGGCCGAAAATATTCTCGTCGCGCAGTACGGCGTATGCATTCGGAACCAAGATAGAGCCCTTGGGAATGTGGTAGCCCTTGTAGGTGTCGTCTTCAGTCGAAACGTGATAAACCGCAAACGGAGTGACGGGGTGCCATCTGAAGACTTCATTGACAACTGCCGCAAGATAGGGGAGATGTTCGAAGTCAGAGAAGTCGGGGAGGCGGTGGTCTCCGTTGAGGTTATCCAGCTCTTTTTGAGCCTTCTTTTGGACCTCGGGATGAATTGCCATTGCGAGAACGAAGTTGTATAAGACGCCAATGGACTGGAATATACCCCTATCAGATAAAATAATCTTTACGAAGGAACAGTTACTCACCGTGTCAGAACCAGCTGTAAAGAGTTCGAAGAGATTTAAGTAATCAAGCGCTGAGCGCATAGAAGTGCCACATACCAAGATACGCGTTTGCAAGTACATTACGTGTTGCGTCTTCTTCCTCCTTCGACAGCTTCACGCCATCTTGGAGCGCCGAGATGAAGCGAGATGCAACAGACGACACAGCAGTACCGTTGTTCTGAACTCGAATTAGCGACCAGACGAGCTCGCAGGATCAATATACTTACCACTTGAGCTTTGATTTCCTCGTAAGGGCCTGCGACGACTTCCTTAGCATATTCTTTGGCCGTGTCTGCGATATCGTGGAACGCGAGGCCAGGGAACCACTTTGGGAGGTACTTCATAAGCGGGAAACGGTCAACTGAGCAGTACGTCAGTATCATGAAGGGTCAGAACGCCAGAAAAAATAAACTCCACTGAAATAGGCTCCCCGAGCAACGTCGGCGAAGATCGCATTAATTTTCCCAGTGACTTTGATAAAAGGATGTTCGAAGCTGGTGGGAGTTATGCCATATGTCACAGAAAGAATAGAGTCGACAGCGGCCCTAGTAGGAGATTGAATGAGCGTCTATTCATTGCAGGCGCGCGAATCAGCGCACAATCTGAGCTCGCCCTCATGATCCGAGGTCGTCAGAAGACGACGAAGGAGCCTTCTCGAAGCTCGGAGGGCGTGAGATCTGTTCACGGGAGTTGTCTCGATGCTGTCGAATTCTCTTCGGAATAGATGGCGATGCACTAAAGATAGACATTGAACATGAGCGGTGTTGAGTGATGAGAATGAGGAACGGGCTTACATTTCCACCGTTCGTCCGTGTTCATGAAGACAATCAACCAGGTAGTTTTAATACTGCGGAGCTGTTAATAACTATTCAAACACGAGAACGAGACTTCTTACAGGTCGTTTATCATCGTAGAGTGTGGCCTGTTCAAAATCATAAGAGCAATTCAAAAGCGAATCAAATAGATCCACACCTGTTCGAGTAGATGTTCGATCTCTTAACGAGCAAGTCTTGAATAACCTTGATCGAGTTCAGGATGTAGAATCGCGTTCCAGGAACTTTCATGAGGAGGATATCACTGTCTGGACAGCCAGTAAGCCTTAGCCATCAATTTGGACAGCTTCGGAAACTCACTGTATTGACGTCCCCACTCGAGATACCCCTTCCATGACTCCTTTTTCGGGAAGTCAAGGATGTTGCCAATTAGCGGCAATCCAGGCGGTCCTGGAGGGTTTCGACTAGGCTTGCGGAAGTATATGAGAGAGGCGAACAACGCAATGGCTGCAAGTGCAGCTAGGTTGGGGTCGATAGTGAAAGAGCTCATCGTTTCGACAAGGAAACTATGGGTGAGGACTCGAGGGCCACAGAAATCGAAGCACCTTCTTTTAGGTGCGTCCGGCTGAATCTATGTTCAAAGATGAATGTCAGCGTGATGCCCCTTGAGAATTCGCTAAGAGAAGTTCCAGACCGCGTCACGGCCCTACGGATGTCTTCTACTGCAGCTTCCGCACTCAACGGGCGCATTCCTAGAAAAGGAGAGAGCCAGGTAGGAGATGCTTGATGGCAACATGACCCCGCGTAATCTTCCCACTAGCCATCAGCAAGTGTGATTTCGAGGTCAAAATGGCCTCAATTTTGGTGGTATATCGTGTTATGGCATGTTACATAACGCAACGTAACACGCTACAGCGCGGTAACGTATACCTCCCAATTATGGAGTGCTATGTACCCTTGTATAGCACACGTAATAAATTCAGCCTGAATTGCCTAGGCTAGGCACTCGTATATGGACGTGCATCCGTAGGAGGATGGGATACCTTGTCCGAGTCTACAACGCACTCATTGCTTAGAAGCCTGCTGAGCTTCACAGATTCGGGGTATCTAAGATGCCGGACGTCAGGGAAATTTTCCCATGGACCAAGTAAGAGATTCAATCGGACGGCGGTGACAAAGAGGCCCCTTGTTCAAGGAAGAGGAAGGTGACCGTGTTGGAGCCGACACCGAGTACTCTATAGACATTATCCATCGTCTCTGAACTCCGCTAGCGTTAAACACGACCTCTGACACGGTCGCACATGGGGCAACCCTAGTGATCGCGAAAAATTGAACTCGCTGTCTCCAGGAGATGCGGATTGAGGAGGTGCTTCGTCGCTGTCAAAAGGCATAAAACATGTACCGCCCCAATGCACAGGCGCAGATGAGTATCGTCAGGAATCCGGGGATACCAGAGTGATGATTTGCCATATTAGGGTACCATAAGCGACTCTTTCCCACTGATCTTGGCAGGCGCCACATCAGGAATCGACAAGGATGCGTCCTTCCCAGGACTCTCTGTATGTCCACCCACGCGCCAAATGTTTCTCTGTCATTTCGGCATCATAGATAACGAGCATTCAGAGGCCATATGCGTCAAGATTAGACAAGTCAAGATTGACCTGATTATGGTATCATTCCGACCAATTGTTCATGGTCAAAGAGGCCGAGAACGTACCGCAGCTAATGTATTGTACCCGGCTTGCGGATGGTGTGATGTTGCACTACACCGAGTATCGATGAGTTCTTGAACTTGGATTGGTAGTTGCGACCAGGTTCACCCTGACTTAGATAGCTGCACCATATCACCAGTATGCGCAATAAACATGAGCTCCGAGCACGCGCAAACTAGACGTAACTCCAACTAGGAGTGACATCTACGCCGGGTGAAAGCATCTGCTTCTTTTTGATGATTATAGGTGACCCACAACGAATGTTCCGTTTCCGTTTCCGTTTCCAACAGGATTCCAAGAAGTCGAACCCATCTAAAAGAAACAGTCCTTCGCGAGTCGTTTTTTTGTAGTTCGTTCATTTTCTTTTGTCGGCACAAGCCATGGCCTCTTCCTTGCTTGAACCGTCTTTGGCTGCTGCCGCGCTCGTCATCTTGCTCGCATCTTTTTCCCTCTCTCGAAAGAAGCGCTCAACTACTCCAGGAGCGCAGGGGCTGTCGGTACCCGGCAGCCTTTTTGACATCCCGAAGAAAGCGTCAGGCCAAATTTACCTCGCCTTAGGAAAGCCGTATAGTATGTCGTTTGCGAACTTATGGCCAACTGCACTAACATAGATTCCCTATTTTGCATAAAGATATGTTCATCAAGAGAGCTGTCTCACAACTTCAGGCTTACACTCCCGGCAGTCATATCGACAGTACTTCCCATTCTCCGCGTGTCTTCCGTCTCCCTAATCTGGAAGAGACGTTCTCCGTCTTCCCCGACCATGGCTTGAATCCCAACTACACGTCCGCACGTACTGACTCGAGAGCATGGATCAATCAGTATACCAAGGTGGTCTGTGGACCCAAGATGGTCGCCTTCATGAACAACTGCGAATTCGAGCTTTCTAACTCTCACTGCTACCCGTACGCCGGCTACAAAGGACTCAAGGCTACGATGGATCTTGTAAATTGATTCCCCCTTCGCACTTGACGATATATATCTAACGTGCCGCCTACAGACAAATATCCTCTGGCTCTATGACGAGTATACCGATACCGGATCCGGCGCGGAAGCTGTCAAGGCGGCAGGTATTGTTGCTCGCGCTCTGCGAGAGCCAGACTACGACGATGGAACTTGGGTCTGCCGCATGATGAAATCGTAAGATTTAATTTCAATCTTTGAGATATTTCAAACACTCACGTTGATAATCCCAGCTTCAAACAAAACCACATTGATAAAGCGGGCCCTGGTGTCGCTCGCCGCTTCATCACCAACTTCTGTAACTACGTTGAAGTTGTGGGTAGAGAAGCAGAGCTTCGAGAAAAGAACGAGGTGCTTGACATCCCCAACTACGTCAATTTCCGTCGTGAGACAAGCGCTGTTCGCACTTGCTTCGACTTGGTGGAATATTGCCTCGATCTTGATCTTCCCCAATACGTGCACGATGATCCTGTCTTCATCAGTGGCTACAACGCAGGCATGGATCTCGTCTTCTGGGCTAACGTACGATTTTCTTTCCCTACTGTGTCTGGGTATAAGCTCATTGCTCAACAGGATCTCGTCTCTTACAACATGGAGCAATCTAAGGGACACAGTGGTGCCAACGTCGTGACCGTGATTATGAAGTCCAAAGGTGTCGATCTTCAAACCGCCGTCGATTTCTTGGGAGGATATTGCGAGGCACTTACCGCCCAGCTGCTCGAGGCGAAGCGCGTTCTTCAGGCTCGTTCCGACCCTGCTTACTCCAAAGATGCAGTCCGCCTTATGGATGCTTTCGGTGATTGGGTGAGAGGAAACGTTGCGTATGTCCTAGTTTCTTGTGACCGCGGCGAGGCAAACGAGCTAATATTGACATAGGTGGAGCTTTGAGACTGAGAGATACTTCGGAAAGGAGAACAAGACAATCAAGAAGACGTTGCTTGTTGAGCTCAAGGAGCCATTCGTTGGTGCAGTCGCCTTGAAAGAGTAATTGGTACTACAGTTTTTGATCGCTCAGTTGTACGCCGCGCCTTAGACAATGTTTCATCCGTCGAGATTTGTGTTTGAGCCTGCTGCCACCCTCCCTGAGATTGACGCGACGAAGGTCTGCAACTGTGAGGTAGGTTGCCACACCAAACAAACCAGCTCTGACGGGTCTTGATCTGGTGAGTAAACGAAGGGAAAGCACCCACTTCTCGGAAACAGCGCGAAAATGCGTTTTTCTGTAAATTGAGGTTGAGTACGAGCACTTGGCGTGACGCATGGTGTGTATAGGCCTTACATGGAACGTTTGAGGAAGGGTTTGGACGATCTCCAGGTGAGATCGCCGGGTTTGGTAGTGTGGCGCACATTGAACGAATCACCTCCGAAAAACATCAGAACGCGCACAATGCCCAAATCCGCCACACTCACATTCCCAATATACTCCCCGAATGTATGGGTAATGTGCTGAGAGCGAGGGATGGCGCTCCAAGAACCAAGAGATAAGAGATCTCAGACAGGCACCCTCGCCTCGATCCCGAATTCTCGTTCCACCACGCAGAACGAACGAGCTATACAGTCATGTTTAATCTCGATACGCAATGTTTACCCAGTCCGGCTTTCACATTATCCCGACATGTACAGCAAGGTGGACAATGACGATTAGCGGCAATAAAACGAGAACCCACCGTAGAACCGGGCATAATGTCGCCAAAATATGACCAACGGTAGGAATCCAGATGCATGAAAACCGCGAGACAGCTTTGCGCGCATTTGAGGAATTACTCGTCATGGAGTTTAGAAGGCTACATGTACAGTAGACTCGTATCAGCGAATTGAGGGTTCTGGTATGACACTAACGCGTACAAGGAGGGGCGCTGACTGCAATTAGCGTGAAATGGGCAGCCGTGGGACCGGTGAGGAGGGACGATGCCAAAGAGGCGATTTCAGGGCGCCCGACCACGTAGTCGGAGGTGAACAATGACGAGGAGACAGCATGTATGGCGAAGACAGAATGGATGGTTGACAGTCACAGACCACGCCAACGCGAACAACAAGGAGCTTACCGGTCATCGAAACCTTATGTGGAATCTTCCCATGTACCACTTCTCACCACCACCCTCGTGCAACGCAGCTTTCTATTGGCGTTGATCCGTTGCTGAAGGGTCCCACAAAACGCTAGAGATATGTCAGCACGAGCTGCGTAGTCTTACGAAGGAATACTAGTACCCAACTTGAAGTCGCAGAATCTTCACACTTGGGGTATTCACCACTCGCCACAGAGCCTCAGCTTGCCTTAGAATGCGCATAAGTCAAAGAGGATGGGCTATGCTACTCGCCCCAGGCCCGGAATTTCAAGCAAAGGTTGATTGAATTTGCGAGAAATCGGATTACCAGATGCAATGGTGGAAGCCAAAAGTCCAACGGGACAAGGCCGGTCTCCAAGGTGCTGAAGGCTACCAAGTGGGACTGTATATCAGGACAAATAAGCCGCGAACGACGTCTCGACAAGAGTTGTGTAAGATTACATACCGAGTGCAGTGATAGTCGAAAATCAAGTGTGTGCAATCGAGCTCTATCGAGCCCCAAGAATTACTGTTGATGACCCTGAATTTGGCCACCCCCTCTAGTTGGCCATTTGCATAATTCCACGGTTTAAAGGGCGATTTCTGTCATTCTTTTTGCAGATAACTATTGTCCATATGCTCTAGGAAAATTAAACCAACTTTGGGAGAGAAATTCTGGTAAATCATGAAGATATCGTGTCTGAGCCATGGCCGGCAGGAGTGATGCCGAGATTTCATAAGCCGAAACGGTCCTGCCGCCAATTCTGACCTGCACCTCTTGCTCAGGTCAGCCCTCCTCTGCGCGGGACAAAATATGGTGTATGCTTGAAGTTGTCAGGCACTAGAATACAATACTGTCTTGTCACAGGATAGACAATATCTTCTGTAAATGTACTCCCAAATTGTGCTCTTAATTTGTCATGCCCCGGAAACAACCTAAGTTGTAGTCTGTGTCAGAAATGATGTACTTGACGGACTGACACAAAACAAGTTGGAATATGCAATGTGTATGCTAATAAATTCGATATTATGCTTGTCTGGATTTTTAGTTTTTTTTGAATACCCTGCTACGGGGGTAAGTGTTAAATGGGTGTATTTCGACCCATTGGATAACTGAAACAGAATCTTTGCCAAATAGGATGGCACAATGGGTTCTATGATCTCTAAATATACTCCAGATGGTAAAGTATAAAATACATGTGTTTTTGTGGCAAAGGGACTTGTGTAGCTCGAATGAGAGAGGGAAGAAGTCTTGAGACGCTTGTTGGTCATCTTATCTCGGCTGGCCATCAACCCAATTTGGCGCGATTTCAGGGGTGGCCATATTCGTTATAAACACCGAAACTCAACACCACCCTCTAGTAAAATTCACTACAACTCCAAGGTGCTTCTAAAAATCACGAAACTTCGTAATTAGAGACTCAAGACATATTTCTGCGACATAGTGCCACTTTTGTGAACATAGGAAGTCGTCTCACTGAAGAAAATTGACTCGACTTTTGAAATGGCCAAGATCAGGTCATCAACAGTAAACGTTAAGGGCCGGTCGTCATCGGGCCGGCGATTCCGCTCGGTCTTCCGCCGGCAGGATTTCGATTGGTGAACCCTTCTTAAAGTTAGAGGCCTCGTATACTACAGAGACTTAGACTCGATTTTATGGCAGCGTCTCCAGGATGTGGTCAAGCGGCTCACTCAAATTTATGGCGCTGATCGATTTTTTGGCGGCATCCGAGTTTTTGAGGGGCATATTTTTTGTGCACTTGGAATGGCATGCTTTCGATGGTCAATCGTAAGGATTTACGGTGAGGTTCCACGGTCGAGAGAGGACCGCAACTCATTACAATTAAATAGAGGACGCAAAAAGCTAATGCTCGAGTGTAGAAGAAAGTATTGGGCATATAATTTTTTAGATTGATTCGTACTTTAAAAGGGGGATGTTAATTTTCACACTTCCTGGCCCTCTATGACGAACGTTAAGTTTCACACTTCCTTGTCCTATACAGCGATCGTGGAAATTTACGATCCAGCATGGTTGTTATCTCGTGGGAATGATGCCGATCATGGCTTCCCGTTCGGGCTCCAGCGCTAAATGAGACACACGTGGCCAGCCTTAGGGTGGCACAGCCATTGGCGGGGTCAAATTAGTTATTTTTAGCATTTGCGAGTTGTGTTGGTTAAATCGATCTTGCAAACTCTGCTTGGTAAATCCGCCGGGACTTATTCAGAACGAAGGCAGCTCGACCAATATGTCATTCTCCGACCAATCATCTATCAACGCATCCCAGACCGCCAGTTTATCGTCAATGTTCCGACTTCTCAACCTCCTTCGTCCTCATCGTGCTTTCACAATCGCAGCCTCGACTCGGAACGCGAAGACGAACATGTCCAAGTTATACGTGCTCCGTAGTGAAAAGATAGAGCTCGGATACGACGAGCAGGTTATGAAGTCGATGGTAATGAAGGCGACGCGCAGCATCTCAGTCCAGCGAGGGATACAGAAGGCCCATGGGACGATTCAAGAGGGCGTCGTTGTGGCTATCATGAGGTGAGTAATCATCTACCTGGTTCATTTCCACTCACTTCGGGATACCAGGGCGGTCGCTGGCTCCTCGAAGAAGGGAAAAAAGAGCCCTCATTTCACAGCACGGGTGTTCCCAGCACGGAGTATCTCGGTGGAGTTCACGCATTCCCACCCGGACACCCTAATCGACCATCCTTCCGTTCGTCTGCGGAGAGCCATTGTCTAGGGTTCAAAAAGTGGGCGAAGAAAACCTTCAAGGATGTGAAGGATGTCGAAGAGGTGGCCTAGGTGAGCGCCATTGCGGACAGCGCGCGATTTCAACTGATCTTTCTTAGATTGCCCCCTTTCTCTGCCACACTATTGACCACATCTTTCCTCGTAAATCCAATCTCTTGTAGCGCATTTATTCCTACCGTGCCCATCCTTCCACCATCCTATCGTTCTTGGACACTGACCCCTACACATATGTAATGTACTATATCCTAGAAACCCACTATAGACTCACCCTTTCAAGTGTAAAAATTCGCCATGGTTGTCGGGCACCGCTTTTCATCATCGCACTCTCGGAGTGCTAACTGCCATCACACTTGGTCGTTGACTATTCGCCCGTTAAATTTTACGTTTCACCGACGCATCCATTCCTAACGGAGACTTTCACATTCAGGGAATATACAGGCAATGCTGAATGTAAATTTTCACGTTCAGCCCAACACTGTAGGCGAATAAACTGCGAGTGTTATCTCTCACAGTTGGCTATGTGGTCGCCTGACTGTTAATTCTTACGCTTTGCCACTCACGATTCTCCAAAGAGAATTTTCACGTCGAGCTATGAAGATCCACCACAGACGCGAAACTTTCACGCTCGAAGGTGCGTATACGCACAAGCGGTGATTCACATTTGTGGGGGGGGGAGAGTCATATCTTATATTCGTCTAAGTACTTACTGAATGAATATTTAACGGCACACGCTACGTAGTAGTAGCTGTAGATCTTCCTGCAGATAGCATATATGACCATTTCTTGTGTGGATAGCAGCCAAACCCGCTCGCGATCCGGTGGTACGTCGGAGCAGGAACCTCATCGACGTCAAGCAGCAGACGAGACAAGTGGCCTAAGGAGCTTTCTAAGAAATCGACATAGTATACGGCTCCTCGTCACTGAGACCCTTGCGATTCGTCCTGCATACGAACTCGGATAGCAGTGTACGAACTTTGTCTGCGCAGCTGGACCCCGACGTCCACCAGCATACGCCGTCAGCTGAAGTACTGCGACCTTCAGGCTTCAGCGGAAGTATCTCCTGTCCGTAGTAGATCGAGTTCGCCTTTCTCGAGCGAAGCAATTGCTGACGCCTCCGATCAGCTCCAATCTTCATGAATAACAATGCCTACGAAACCTATGTTTATTATAATCTATGCCCGCCGAAATCGCCGGGACCCACAGGCTTTGTCCCATTCCTCTTCTCTACTTTTAAAGTTCTCCCATCTCTAGCCCTATTCTCTTTTAATCTCGAGCTACTCCTGCCTACGCTCTTTACGATAGAATCCAATAACACCCATCACGGATCTCACCAGGTTGCAGTTCAATTGACGAAAAAATAAGAGGAACGCCCACGCTCTCGTGGAGCTGGAGCTTCCTGTTGAATTCCGGTTCTTCCAAGCCACTGCCGGAATTTTGCGGCATTGGGCCTATAACCAGTCAGCAATCGTTCTGCCAGCCGATTGCGTGGGAAGCCAACCGCCGTATTCTCGACCAGAACCTAACTCAACTGGACAGCATTCGATGACGCCAGCGTTGCAAGATCATCCGCGGACGGAATAAAGAGGAAGAGAGTCCTCAACATTTAATCGCCGCGGACAAGAAGGGCAGTTATGGCATTCGACCGCTAGCAATGACGCCACAGAGCCAGAATCTCAAGTGCTGACAATTCCTGACCACGCCATTGGAGACAGATGACCAGAAACCACGAGAATATGGTCTCTGAGACCCCATTCCTTCCGTATACCAGCCAAGAACCGTCACTGTACGATAAGGAGGGAACCGACAACTGTACGAAGCCGCTATGGAACCCGAAAGGGACCCGACAGGCTATAAAAACACTAAAAAAAAAAAAAAGAAGAAGGGAACCGAAGGATCTGTTGTAAGAACTAGGCGAAAGCTTGCGAAAATTCACCCTGCCTCCGAAGAGAGCTGGAAATTACTGGCAGATCCTGCGTTCCAGATTCCAACGGTATCAGCTACATCACTAGCCTAAGAGGAGAAGGCCCACAATATACCTGCATGCGTCTCTAGTGTCCCGTCGAGTCGCCGTTCTCAATCAAGTCCAGAGCCTCACTGGACCTGGCAATGATTAATGATTACCCAGAGACTAGTGGACAGTTGTCTGCCCACAGTTGTTGTCGACGTCAGTCAGAGATAAGCAAGCCCGTGCGTGGTCCGTGGTCCGATGAATGCTCGGGACAAGCCCAAGTATGTACACGTTCACGGTTCGGCTTTGTCTCTTCCCAAGTTCAGCCAAGTTCCCAAGAATCCAAGAGAACGCCCAGCAGGGTACATACGCCGACTCGGAACAAAGCCCCATGTCAGCCTACGTCACCAGAACAATTGCGCAACAGAAAGGAATTTGAGCAGGCTGAGCAAGGCTGGGGCACCTGAGCGGGCTGGGATGTGGATACCATCTCACATAGCGTCTCCCAAGCGCTAGGAGGTTCTTATCAAGAACTGAGAACGAAAGAAGACAGAAAAAGATGGCTGATTATCGTCGAGGTTTTGAATGGCTATCGTCGTCTTCCCTGTTCCGTTGGGTTGATATCATGATGCATCGTCCCGACGGCACCCAAGGCGCTCCAAGGTGATGGGCGAAGCGCCTCAACAGAGCCTCGCACAAGAGCGACAATCTCTTGTCGATCCAGAAATCGAGCAAATCCTGATGATGCTCGTCAGAGGTCGTGGCCTGTCGTGGCATGTTCTCAGGCCGTCTTAGTAAAATCCCAGACTGAAGTCGAAGAGAAGTACCGCCAAGGTCGTCTTGAAAAAAGAACGGAAGAAACGCGGACCGTGCTGCCCACGCTGTTCCCAGCTGACAGTCTGTCTATTGATTGGAAGCCTGCCAGCAGTATAAATGCTTGCACTCTTGCAGCGTCATTGCCTGCTTCTGGGTGCTTTTTCGGAGAGAGATGCCTGATTTCCTTTGCGATGATCGATTCGGATCCTAGAAGCCGTGACTGACCTATTGGCCTTGAGGGCAGCTGAGGACTCGGGTGCTGCTCCGGGTGATAACGCGAAGCTCAGTCATCCATCACGGACACGCACGGGCATCGTTGAATGGGGGCGTCGTATTGAATTCGTGACGGTGTATCTAGAGTACGCAGACAGGACATGCAAATGCGAAGTGAGATGCGAATGTCAAATGCCAGGCGGACTAGAATGAACAGACAAGGGATGAGTGAATAAGTGACGATAACTTAGATGTTACAAATGACAATGACGGGGCGTCGGTGTTGGTGGTTGTACAGAAATGCAGGTAGGTTATACGAAAAGTCCTGCGACGTTTATCAGCGACGGCGAGGAAGACAGGGGGGAGGAGACATACCCAGGAAAATCCAAAACGAAAGCGAAGGCCGAAAGCGAACGAAAGCAATTACTCCACGACGACAACAGCCACTCACAACATCCTCTCTCCTCCTCACCCTATCACCGACGAGTGCTCAAGAGGTGCTAGGTGACACTGCTACCGGTGTGTCCAGTAGTACCGAGGCGGCTTCTGTGACGGGTGCTCAAAGTAATACGAGTCCGTCGTCGACTCCGATGTCTCTCTTGAGCGTGACGATTTCTTCGTTCGGCCAGCCTTCGATTTCGATTTAGACGACTTGGATTGGCGGTGTGCTCGTTTCTCTGATTTGAGCGAGGGCGGTCGGGATTTCCGTGATGGCTGTAGGAGGACGATGATAATCAGCACTGGGTAGCTTTGGAGCGCATACATGAGGATAAGAAGACTCACCTTGGGTTGTCCTTCCGTTGAGACAGAGTTATCATCTTCCACTTCTTCCTCTGTTTCCGGCTCTCCGTCTACCTCTGGATTCCCTCTTTCTAGGTCTTTATCGGCCCGGGGTGGTTCTTTTGTCCTCGACTTGCGTTTCCTGCTGCGTACCTCAGCTGCCTCAATTTCCATCATCCGTTGGCGACGTCTGCGGCGACGGACTTGGAAGATGACGACAGCGACTACGGCTACGATGACGACAACTGAAATATAGAGGATCAGCACTGAAAGGCTTAGAGGCAGTTGGAGAGACCCTTACTGAAGACGGACACTACAGCAGCTTCCCATGCGAGGCCCAGGTGTCCTGAGCGAGGACTGACAACGATAGTTGTCATGTTAGTCGAGTTCTTGTGGGCAGTTAGAGAAAGGGGAAGAAAGTGAGGGGGAGGAGGGTGAAGTAGCTATAAAGTGGGAGGTAGAATTGTGCGATCGACGGCAATGTGATTCAGATGTTTGGGCTTGGAAGGTGACGGCGATATGGAGCGAACGGCTAATTTGTCCGCCGCAAAGCTCGTGCAACACCACGGGTGAGGGCTTAGTGTCTCGTTCACAACAAAAGGTACGTGGTGGTATGGGAGGAAGGATGGGAAGCGAGGGTGGAGTCTGGAACGACAAATAAGTAGGCAAGCTGGGCACATACCCTGCGTCTTCTTCTACCGGCATTCGGCGATTGTACGGACGGCAAGGCGGAGATGCAGGATGTGAGTTGGGTCCGGATAATCTGGCCACTGACTAATGGGGGGCCAGGTGTCAAGTGGGCTCAATACAATGCAGGGTTCGGGTACGTCGTGTGATAGGGTGAGCTAGGCGGCGTGGGCGTCGAGGATGGGAGTATGTTGGGCTGGCGGGGCGCAGATGGGGCGGCAACGAAGGAGGACGCGGGCGCTAGCCTTGTCGGTGGGCTGGGTTTTATAACACGACCAGCCTGCGTCGACCAAGCCTCTGCTCCAGCACAAATCCAAGCCCCAAGCCGGAGTCAAGCCCATGGGCTGGGCAACACCAAGCAAAAGGAAGCGATCGTTACGCCAGTGCACCCGCCAAGCCCAACAGGTCCCACCTCTGGGTATGTTGCCAACACGGCCAAGCCCATCTCAGCCCGTCTGCCATTGCCCGTCATACACAACACCCAGCCACCATAGGTACACTCGACCCAGAGGAATTCTGACATTCTCGTAAGGCGTCCATTGGAAGCACAAAAAGGATAAGCTCACCCAGTATGTGTATGTTGTGTGACCGTGGTGTTCCGCCGTTCGCAGTGCCAAGTCTTCTTGGGGCTTGTCACTCAATTGCATGCCGAGGCCGACTTGTCTGAGCCGCTACAGCCTGTACGGACAGCTCGGACTGTCATCAGCGTTCTCAGTGCCCATCGAATGCAATTCTGGCAGCGAAAACGGCGAGCTGATGGTGGTAAAAGATCAAGAGATGAGCTCTCCGCTGCACTGATCGATTGCAGAGCCTTTTCTTGTCTGCTCTTTAGTGCTCTGCTGCGGCTTCGAAGAACAAAAGCACTAGTCAACACATCCAGGACGAGTGGAAGGTCAAGCATTCGTACCTCGTCTTGCACCTCGTCCAAGCCCACAATCCCTGCAACGGATTGGAAAGACTCGGATACACCCGAGTACGCCAAGTCTCGAAGCTGGAAGCATTATGTAGCTGAAATAGAAAAGTTTCTGCCATGCCATCGATTATTTCGTCATATGCGTCAGTTTTTTTTTCTTTCTAACTAGTCAAATTGTAGACAAGCCAAAAATATGACAACAGATACGACAATTCGCCCCACTTTGCTCTCTAATCCCGCAATTTAGCTTCTTTTTTTAAAAAAAAAATTGAGGCGATAGGGCTTTGGCGGCCTTCCAAGTCCATTTTTCTGCCAGACCAATTCTTGGCCCACGTCTTCAGCGCTTCAACGCCAGCGCCGGAACAAGCCCCGCTTGGGCCCTCTCAGCGACATTTTATCAACGTTTGATCTCCGAGAAGTCAAAAAACAAGAAGAGCCTTTCTTCGCTAAGCCTTCGGAGCAAAACTTCTACGAGGTCTAGACGAGCCTGAGAAGTAAGTTTCCCCCGAAAGTCTGGACTTGGGGTGTTTCTTCAATTGCGGATGAGCAACGGACGAGAGCTTCTCGATTTCAGTCGCGGGGATCCCGGCCCGGGAATGGCCCAATTCGGAAGGCGGATGATGGCATACTCACGCTCCCCTCACCTCACCGATACAACCGACTCACAGCGCCTTCACCTGCGCAGAACATCACCTTAAACTTCGTGAGTCCCGAAAATTACGGGCGAGCGCGTCCAAATCAACCAAATCCACCCAACTGAACGTGAAACGTTTCACTTTCATCCAGGTCAGCTTGGGGCATGGCTTCGTTCGTTCGACACGGAAAGAAGGTGCGTTGAACCAGAGTATCACTGGCCAAACCAAGCTCAGAAATGAACTAACCAATGAACGAAACCAGATTGTTGCGATTGGGAGGAACTACGCGGCTCACGCGAAGGAGCTGAACAACGCCGTGCCGAAGGAGCCATTTTTCTTCCTCAAGCCCACGTCGAGCTACCTGCCATCCGGCGGTAAGGTTGAGATACCGCGAGGTATTGTAGCGCATCATGAAGGTGAGCTTTCAATAGGTTATTCCGTGCCCTTGCCTTGCATACGTCTTGGAGACGAGACGAAACGGCTCTCTTGTCTCCAAGAGTGTGCGACAAAACGCATGTCTCGAGTTCTGCTTTTCATCCTCCAAACTTCATTACATTAATCGTCTTCTCGGCCTTATGATTGAGAGCAAGCTTCTCTGACATTCTCTCACTCTTTCGTACTTCCAGTGGAGCTCGGACTCGTGATAGGCAAAGCAGGCAAGAACATCCCCCAAGCGAGCGCCGAGTCGCACATTGCGGGCTACAGTATGTCCAGTTTACATCTGTCTGGTCCTCGGACATGCAGCGACACGAAACACCAAGGCTAACTGTGTCCTCGCTCTATTTCTATCTATCTTCACCGCTCGCCCCTATCTCCCTCTTCTGTCCAATCGTTATCCATATCCACGCGCGTATATGTCCGATAAACCCACATTATGCATCATCTCCGTCCAATTCTACCTCGCCGATCACTACTATCCTATACTTTCTATTGCCCTGCCGCCCGCCGACGGTTCGACATCGACCTTGACTGTTATTTCGTACACCCGCTATTTCCACCTGGACATTACATCGGTTCTGGCCAAGGCAGCCTTGGCCGTGGACATGACGGCGCGCAACCTGCAGGACAAGGTCCGCAAGGCCGGCCTGCCGTGGTCCGCTGCGAAGGGGTTCGACACGTTCACGCCGGTTGGGTGAGTTCTTGTCTTGTCTTAGGCCTGCCTTGCTGTGAGGGATTTTCGCTGATCACGCTTCCTCTGTCCCGTTCGTTTCTGTTCTGTTCTGTTCTGTTCTTTCCTTCTCCGCTGATCCCGCTCGTCAATTTGGATACCTACCGGCCTTGGCTTGCTCGTCCGCGTTGCCCGTTTACAACACGACATGAAATGCTAAATGACGCACCTTACATCTTCTGTCAACCACTACACATCCCAATTCACATCGCACATCCCTACCAACCGATTTCATCATCTGCGCGTCTGTCTAATAGTTCCTTCCTTCCGAAAACCGCGGTGAAAGACGCACACGACCTGAGACTTTCTCTTAAAGTATGTCCTCGAAGCTACCCATTCCAAAGTACTCTACTTCCCCAAGGCGGAAGCCCACTTCATGCATATCTAACTCCTTTACGACTTCTTTGGCCAAGCCAGCGACGAGTTCAACTGACGAACTTCATTTTTCTAGATTAACGGCGAGACGAAGCAAGACGGTACGACCGCCGACATGATCTTCCGGATACCCCGCCTGGTCGAGCATGTTTCGTCGATCATGTCGCTTGAGGTAAGCCCCATTCCTATTCCCTTTCTTCACGTTCTATTCGAGTCCTATGCTGCTCGAGTTTTCCGCCCTTCGACGCTTGACAAGCTTCCTCCATTTTCCTTTTTCATTAATACCATTAACCTTTCATCTTTCACTGTCGATCCACCTATGTAACTCCTGCTGATGATTCGATTGTGTAGGAAGGAGATGTGATCCTGACTGGGACACCGTCTGGGGTTGGCCCCATCCAGCCTGGGGACAAGATCGAATGTGCGCTGTCTCAGCCGAATGGCGAGGAGCTGCTGAAACTTGACTTCGGGGCTATACAAAGAGAGGGTGGGTACAGCTTCAAGGAGGACTGAACTCGGGGTGCGCAAGAGACACTAGACAGCCTGATCTGTAAGAACAGCAATCTCAAAAATCTAAGGATATCTACACTGCCACTGTCACACTGAGTTTGTTGCAGAGCAGCAGAATCGTCCTCGTCAAACGCCTCGACCAAGGGAAAAAAGAGAGTAAAAGGGAAAAATAACAAGGATAACACCAAAATAACCAGAACATCATTTCGTACTGCTCGTACTGCTCGTCGACGGCCCGAATGTCGACTCGAACTTCGCACCTGCGTCACTCGTGGATGCGCCCTCCTTGTTCTCCTCTCCAAGGACGTTTTCGGTCGAGGAAGCGAAGGTCCAACTACCTGGCGTCGTCGGCGTCAGCTCGCCGTCCTCGGCGCCTTGAAAGTCCCCGAAATCCCCAAATGACTCGAAGGAGTCTTCGTCTGAGAAGGAGGAACTGAAGGTGAAGCCATCGCTGGTGACAGCAGCTGAGTCGGAGAAGGGGCCGAAGCCATCCTGGATATAGAGAGTGGTTAGTGAGACATCAATAACTTGCCATAGAAAAGGCAAACGCACGTCGTCTTCTGGGTTGAAGGGATCATCTGCCATGTTCAAAGTATTGGATCCACCAGGCTCAAATGTATCCTGCGCACCCTCAATATTAGAACACGCTTGCGGATTGAAAGAGATGAAGCTACGTACATCAAACCCGCTGCCTAAAGGTCTCCGCTCGCCAAAAGTTCGTGATGACAGAGGTGGATTGGTTAGGCCAAACGTCGACTGCGTGAGCCATCCTTCGTCTTCGTCGTCTTCATCAGAGGAGGATCCGAAGTGGTCTGAAGAGCCCATCTCTTGAGCAAGGTATCTCGCGAACTGGAGGAAAGCATATATCAGTATTTCCAGAAGAAAAAGGGAGGAAAAAGAGCATACATGTGGCGCTCGACCGCTCGACACGTTATCCTCATCGTCATCCTCCTCATCCATTGGTGCGGGCCCAAAGTCAGCAGTTGACCTTACACCCGGCGAAGCCCCACCCGCTCTCCTAAACTCTCCCCTCACACTACCACTCTGCGCATTCTCTCCGATTCCACCTGGAGCAGATAAATTCACAGCGTCAGCAGCGACGTCGTCTTCATCCACCTTCCACTGCGACACGCTTCTCGGGGCAGTCTTGATGACAGGTTTGCCTCCGCCAAGGAGGCGGTTGTCCTCCTGCTTCGTCTCGTTGTATCGTCCGGTGACAAATTGATCCCATTCAGGCTCGGGGGCATATTGGATGATGATGAGGCGGAGATCGGGTGGGAAACGCGCCATGGCGGTGATGACGTCCTCAGAGATGAGCATGAGGTGACCCATATAGCCTAGTCGTACTCCTTTCGGTTTTGTGCTACGGAAGGGACATTTGTTGAAGAAAAGGAAACTCCAGCCAGAAGGGCAACTCTTACCACTCAAGGTCGTTTCTACTTTGCCCCTCGACGATGCGATGGAGAATTTTCGCGTCACGGAACAGAGAAATGATCAGCTCTCGATTGTGATGTCCACTCTCCACGCTTCCGGTCATAACTTGGTGCACAATGTCGTAAACGGCACTGTGCAAGAAATTGTTCCAGGGAAACTCGAAGAATGAATCCTGCAGGAGTTCAGGATGACGACTGATAAATCAGGCAAAGAAGAGGCATACAATCATTGTTCCGACTATCTTCTGGTCCAACAGTCGCCGCTTCAGCTGCTCGCCGACAGGCAATGACTCTACGGATGCATCCAAGGTCGGTTTTCTCCTCGAACGAGAGCTTCGTCTCGATCCGCGACCTGATGTTGAATGCCGAGTCATACTCGAAGATTCTGAATCCGGACTCGACGTAATAGTAGCGGCCATGCTACTTGTCGGTGTTTGGTCTATACTTTCTGACGATGCGGTACTTGCAGGAGATGAGGCCACAGCCATTGCTGGCGGTAGAGACTTTGTGACGGGTATAGGTGATAGTTGCGGGTCGTCATACATCGCAATCTCCTCCATAGCTTCATCATCTGAACTGCCCGGCTCGTCTTCTGAATCGCTCATGTCATCGTCCGAGTCTAGAGAGGGCGAGTCGTCGGAGGAAGTTCGTACGGGAAACTCGTGCGATGACGCAACTTCGTCTTGTTCTTCGTCCATGGCGTCATGTTCGCGATCATTGTTGCTGTTGAGGGCGATGACTTGCGCAAGCTCCTCCAGACCAGAGAGACCACCTTGTAACCGACCCTCTGAGTCGTACATATGCGCATAAGCAGTTGAGCGGTTCAGAAGCGACATGTTGGAGCAGTGAAGTAGCTCGGCGTAAAGTTCGACGATGCGGTATCTTTCTAAAGTAAAGGGTGTCATAGTTCCAAGTGTCGTTGAAATAGAACCTTGCTAGATAAGATTTCAATGATGCGTTGGGTGTAGCGAAGAAAGGGACGCACCAGCGACCTAGGAATTTTGAGGTACTTCTGGAAGTCGTGCAGCCGTGCACCAAGTACCTCCAACACAGGACCCAAGTGGACAACACCCATCCGGGCCACCATCTCCGCCATGACTTGCTCAAGAGAGGCCCGAATATCCTCTCCGGATAGATGTGATTGCTGTTGCACCTGGATCAGCCGATTCCGTAGGGTATGGAAGAGATAAGGTTCGAAGTAGTCCGAGTTGTTTTTTCGTATTAGCTCGATAACAACAGCGATGGATTGAACGACAGAAGATATTGACGAATCGAAGGTAGGCTGAGAACCTTCGTCAGAAGTGGAGTGTTCAGTTGGCGTGTTGCAGCTGTCGGGTGAGAACTCGTTCAGCATGTAATCGGCCAGTTTCGCTATGTTCTTCCTTGTAGCGAGTTCGCGGGCAAAACGATTCGAAGCTGGGCCGTTTTGGAGACCCTCGGTAAGGCCTGCTCCAGGAGAGGGAGTAGCCATTGAAATTATATTTTTGATGAGATCCGTTACGACTGAGTGGACGGAGGGTGAGTACTGGGGAGAGAGTAGGTCGATCAGCCGGCCCATGAGGTTTTCAGAAGACAACCACTGCAAGTGACTATCCGTCAAACACCTGCATAGATAAGGGGCCTGACCACGCACCTCCAAAACATTACTATTTGGAATCACCTCGTCCAACTGAACAATACGCCCAATGAGATCAACAAAAGAAGGTGTTTCGATGTGCACCAGTAGTCTTTCGACGATGTTCGGTTGCGATTGAATGAATACGAGCATCTGCACCAGAGATTAAAGGACTCGACAAAGAATAAACAGGAATTCGCAAACAACATACCTCGGCAGGTTTTTTCGTCATGAAAATTGAGTTGATTTTCGCAAAATGTGAAGCCATCGTCATCTGCGTGCTCATATCTTCAGGAGTTCTGTCGAGGACGGTCTCCCAGAAGGGAACGAGTATCTGCCTCTGCTCGTTCACACATGTCTCGACGATAGACCATATTTCGCTGCACAGGACTTCCGTTGCGATATAGGGATACCTAATTGTCCATTAAGTTCGTCGCAGGATGAATGTTGAAGCCAAGAGAACACTCACTTGAACCGCCCCTTCTCCTCGGTCTCGATCTGGCCCGTTACATACCCGAGCAGCTTCTGCAACACGTCCACCCGCTCGAAGTAATTGATAAGTCGCGTGTTCTGCGACTTGCATTCCTGAAGCAGGTCGTCTTCGTCTAGGATCGCCTCGAGCGCGACGTCCTCCCTATCGAGCAAGCTGTCGATGGCGGAACCATTATGGAAACCGAATCTGTTGGCAAAAGGAGCGGCAAGAACGAACAAAACTGAGCGTCAGAAACCGTTCCCGAGGAGGTTGTGGCAGACTACCTCCAAAACATGAGGTTTCGGTGAATGTGGTCACCGAGTAAGTGAGGGAAGGAAGAATCGGAGCACGCTGCCGTCAGCCGTAGTCACGGTACGACCTCCCGACCACTGACCCAATCGACGAGAAATTATATTTTGAGGATATCACGGACAATGTAGGCAGAAAGCGGGTTTGCACGATGTAGCTGGCAATTTGACTTGAATGTAGGATTAGATTGACAAATGCACTTCAAAGTCAATCGGAGGAAGGCAACGCGGGTCCATAACACGGCTATTAAAAAGTACACTAGAATAATCGGGTATATACAAAAGAGTCCCTTCCTAAGAAGCACTAGAACTGGGTGGGAGATGAGGACAAGAGACAAAGATATAATAAAGAGCGAGACATACCCTTATCTGATAGTTGCCATTAGCCTTGGTCAGATAACGAACCCACTTTATGCTCTGATAGTTGCTCTTCTCAAACACCTTCAAGAATCGCACAATCAAGCCAGACGCAGTAAACATTAGGACCTGGAAGTCAACGTCGATAGGAGGCCTCGCCCAAACTTGTCGAGTAGTGGTACTTGTAAGAGCTGCTGTGGCGCCGAGTGTGCATTCTTGACCACCCTGTAAGCGCGAAACCCTGCGAAATGAAACGTTGGTAAATTAATGAATGAAAACGGTTGTCGAGCTTACTTCCAAACAATGACGTTTTCTGCAGGCACATACTTCGCCTTACCAACTGCGACTTTACAATCCACTGAAGTTGTGTTTAGCGGCGTTGGTATCCGCAGGACGACGTTGGTAGCCGACAGTTTATTCCCAAAGTTCGGTCTTGACCGTCACTGTGTATTGGACTTGAGAAGTTCCAACTTCGGTCACGGATTGATGATACGAAGGGGCAGCTTGACATTTGACGTTGAACGATATCTCATAAGCTCGAATTCGCCATCAGGAGGGATAAAACTGATCGTCCGTGTGGCGTCGAAGTCGTTGAGCCGGACGCACTGGTGGAAGCGCAATCGTCAAGTTCAACTGCATCGCTGATGCCCTTCTCATTCTGTCAATAACGAGTTTGCGTTGAGGCCGAACTTGCACTCTGGGAGTACCGGAGAGGTATGCCCGCATCTGAATGTGCCCGTCCACGTCTGCGCGGAGAATGTGCCTGAGAAGGTAAAATGAGTTAGAGCTTTCGGGAAGAGCTTTAGAGAGACGCACCTTTCGCCATCATGCTCAGGTTAATTTTCTATCACGTCAACAAATGCCTCGTTCTTCTTGTACTCACGTAGCCGTCTCCAACTGTCGCGCCGTAGCTTGAGTAGTGATTTCGAGACTCTTCCTACAGAGCAGCATTGGGATCAATGTGTCGTTAAACGCCGAAGACTACGCACAGCAGCAATGGACGTACCACAATGCTCTCCGTCGTGATGTAGGATTGAGGGTGTCGATTTCACTATTTTGAGGGTACCCGAAATCGTTTGATTTCTGATTCCTTGTCAGTCGACAGCCCCTGCCCGTCACAGTCCGAATTCACTCACCATCGATGAGCTCATAGATCACAACAAAGTTGTTCTTCACCGCCTCTTCATCAATCTTGCCAAAGTATGACTTGCAATTGTGATGAATCGGTAACAAAACTCGAAGACCAGAGCAGGTTCGCGTTTGTTTACATGACCAACAACGTCAACAACAGTTGGCAACCTGCTAAGGATTATACGCACTTGGTCACCGCAACAACTACAGTTGTTGATTCTGACATGAAAGAAACTCGTCGAACCAAGGGTGATAATGGTGAGCGAACGTCGCTGTTTGACACGACTTGTTCCGGAATACGTCGGCGATGGATCGCCTAGATGATGGATACGATAGAGCTTTGTAGCCTGCATGAACAAGTCAGAGACCACACTTGAAATCAGGACGGTAAAGCCGCGATATTCAGGACCTGCACCACGAGTTGCTTCTTATAGAGACATGCCGATTTGGTGACGCACTTCTCCCTTTTGGTTGAAGATGAAGAAGGCCTGAAGCATGTGATGATAGCTAGCATATTGTTTAGACACAGCAGGTACGTACCGTGATCATGCCGAAGAACTCCAGCCAAGCTGAAATGGTCTTGAGGAATTAGTTGTGGGTAAGAAAGGTGGTTGATGATCGAAGTGTACTACCCTTTTTTGCACAGCCACAGGCGTCATAACACCTCGTAATTCATCCTTGTTGCTGCTTCCCCTGCATGGTTTTTCTAACGGAATACTTCTCAATGACTTTCTGTGCAAGCAAAATTCATTCTCTACTCCTGGGATCTTGCAACATATGGCACCTGAACCGCTTTTTTTCCTTCTAGACGCCGTTCTAGGGCTTCCTCTAAAATCAGCTCAGAGGCTGGATCGCCACCCTGCGCTTCTCTGTGCAAGTCAGGAGACCTCACTATATTAATATTCACTGACAGTGAACTGTGATCCTCGTAATATTGCAGTGGCAGGCGGTAGGCAAATACCGAGAAATCTCTTTCAACGTCGTGAACGACGCTCATTCAGACTATCTTCAGCTCAGGTGGAAGGACCGTATCATCAGATTTTCTCTGGTGTCCAAGTCTCATCTGATGCTCCTCTCGGCAGGTCATGACGAGGATGGACGGCGTTCTAGCGCAACGCTCGACTACCTACACTGAAGCACCACAGACCGCGTCGATGTATGTTTGCTTCTTTATTCTGCAAACCAAACGGCGACTGATGTCCATCAAATTGCGAGGAGAGTCCGATTTGAAAACTTGCAAGCAACTAATCATCTTACAGCAAACGCCTCTTCCTTCACCCAATGCCCACAAACGAACTTGTCCCATCATGTGCGAAAACGAACACAGAGAGGAGAGTAAAACATATGTAAGCGCGAAGGCCCGCTACCAAACTGTCGTTCAACGTACCTGGCACGGATGACATCTACGATGACGTGTTGGTGCACAGTGATAAGGAGATCAGCACACGGTTATGAGGTATTATCTGGGGGGAAACATGCACGGTTCTGTACACGGCACGACAACATGTTTCTTACCAATGACAGCAACACAATGACGGGGCACTGCTCCGGGAAGTCCTATTAATGAAAGACACAGTGAGAGGGCCAAAAGGGGAAGGGAAGGAAGGAAGGAAGGGAAGGAAGATAAATTCCGGGGAGTCCCAATGAGGATACGACTAGTCGTAGTACGTAGGAGATAACGAGCTACAAACTACTCTAAGTAACCCGAACGCCTCATCCATCACCGTTGTGTTACTCCTAACCACGCCGAGGACTGTCCCGACCTGCAGAGCCTTTCAAAGAGGTGTACAGGTAGGACATGCGACTAAAACTCGGGGGGTCAGGGTGAGTTCCACCTGCTGACGCAAACTCAATCGCCATCCAGGATAGTCATAGCAGCCCAAGAAGACTCTCAGGAATCGGTGGTAATTATGGAGTGTTAGAACACATCAGTAGCTTATTGCGTCAGTTAGAACGTATTGGGGTAATTTTACTGATTGACACCAATTGGCCTATCTATCTCAATCTCTCGGAGCATATAAGCTCCTTTGAGAAAGAGAAACGACGCGTTTTCTGCTTTTCGGGTGCTATATTATAGGATCCCAAATGTACATTTTCCCAGCTTCATTTAACCCTTGCAAGACGTTCATCCCTTGCGTCAATGTAATCAACCACCGTCATGCCGATTACCGAATCCGCGACCCTCCGAATCAAAGAGCCCTACACTCCTTCAGGATGAAGATCTCCACGGCCACTTCCGCACACTGTCGAAATGGCAAGCCGAGTGGTCCTCATTCCCACATTCTACACCAACGTCGACGACCATTCATTGATTTACCTTATCTCGGGGTGGGATAGCGTCGAATCACATATGAAGTGGATTGCGAGCAAAAGGAATCAGGAGTTGTTAAGGATTTTCAATTCTTTCATATCGATCGCGGCATTTGCGCATATTGACATCGACTTTACGGAGATACCGGAAGGAACGCAGGTCTTAGCACTCAGGAAAGGTGAACCTGAAGATATTGGTGCAGAAGAAGGGTTGGGTCCCCACATGTGGACTGACGGAGGAAGGGATCTAGAGGAGAGTTCGCACGACATGTATCGCATTTGGGCATACGGCGAGATTGAATTCCAAGCGAACGCCGCTTTGAAAAGCGCAGGCGGAGTTCAGCTTCTTCGCCGCATCAATCCCGTATAGAATCAAGCTTTCGGTGAGTTTGATTTTGCTCTAGTAGATCTGATAGGACATTGGTGCCCACTTCAGCCTTTTGCTCAGACGTTTCTCTCTTTTAGGAACCCAAGCAAATCCAGTATATGCATACGACTGCACCACATCTATTCGTACCTTCAAACGACTCCAAGCGACCAAGCGTTGAGAACAAAATAATAGGCGCCCGTCGTTGCCGATTCCCACGCCACACTGCCGACAATACATCGTTTGATTCTCTAGAACCTTGAGCAAGCGGAAGTCTCCAGACCGCATGTCCTCCGCGATGAGAACCCACATCTTTGCTGCGCTTTACAGCCGCAGTGGCTAATTGCCACGCCAACTTCCGTGCGCCCGACCTATCTTCGTTGATGTCGTCAACTACAGAATGCCCTTCCTCTCGACAGGGACGCATCGAGCGATTCATTCCAGTCCTGCTTTTCCTTGCTTTTCATTTGTTCTTATTCGTTCAAAATCTTCTACATTCCCCTTCGTGCCCCACAGCCTCAAAATCGACCCTCTTTCGATATGTGCGCTGCTGCGACCCTAATTACTCACGCGAAGACAAGAAGTTTCGGAAGGAGTCATTAGAACGATAGGCTCGAATTCGGTGAATCTTATGACCTGACTCTTGCGGACGTGAGCCTAATTCTATATTTGTCGTTGACTTAGGGTGGGATCGCGGTCTGGGCATATAAGTAATCTCATGCCCTACCCATCTATTTCCATCTTTCCCTCTCTCCTCCGTGTTTGATCTTTCGTTTTCGTATTAATAATACTGAAAACCCACTCAACAGACTTCTATGATATTAGGACATGAACTTGGGTCTTGCCGCTACTGCGCAGGTAAGTTCTCCTTGCGCTATACTTGAACGTGAGCACAATCGACTGAGAACCACCTATTCGTTCTCTAGGCATATCGCACCAGTCACAGGTCGATTCCATGACTGAGGCAGATAATCAATTACAGGTGAGTATATTTCGAGAGTACTTCTCTAGCTGTTGCTCAAAAACCTATTCTCTCATGGCACCAACAGGATATAACGGCCGGTTTGGGCATGTGCTGGTATCATGCCGTCCTCGAAGAACAAGCGCCTGCGCAGTTTTCTTCTCGACTCGAAACTCGGACCCAACAAGACTTGACAGCAAGTGACGCGCTTCGGGTTGGTCCAATTGATATTCTAGCACCGTTGGCGCTTCCTCCCGATTTCCCCCCTTACGTTGACTCGATCCGCGCTGAAATATTCTCGCAACAAATGACGCCTCACCAGAAAAAATCGACCATGAACACCACAGAAATGCTAGAATTATTTCAGCGTCAAGTTATGGAAGCGTACGGGGGAAATTTGAAGAAAGCGCCGACGATGTTCTCTTACTCAAGAGTCGCCAACTTTCATCATCACATCATACCTATTCAATTCGGCGTTTCAGCACCTCGCCGCGCCAGTTCTAGCTCTAAGGGCAGAGTGCGGAAAGCAAATCAAGTTAGAGCGTATCGCGTTCGCCAATGCTGGGGAGAGTCCTCGCAGAAGCCACCTCCAGAGCGAGAAGGATGGAGACACGGGCAGTGCGCGGAAAATCAATCCCTCCCTTCAATCGTCGGGGTGTGCGAAGCGTTGGGTCTTAAAGACGTGGTTATTGAGACCTTGTCCCTCAGCCATTCAGGGAAATTCGTTGGTATGTGCAGAAATTGCCTATCATATGTGATTGGCGCTGTCCTTCACAAACATCCTACATGGAAAGTCCGTGATGTCCACACCGGGAAGATTTTTTGCTCCAAGTAGGGTTTGTAAGCTAGCTACCATTCGTAGTAGATACCTACTTATTGTATCGTCGCTGAATTCGAGTTGCTCATCACCATAGTATGTATCTGAGCGGGTCGTCGGGCCGGCGCCTCCGTGTAAATTGATGACGCCCAGCAACGACAAACAACATTTTGCATCTTTCTTCTTTCTTACGACCAACATCGACCCCGAGGCGCGTCGCGTCACTTCCATCCTATGTCTCCGAAATCGCCAAAGCCTGACTCGACAGAGAAACCGATATCATCGACGTCTAATGGTGGGCTAACCCGAAAACAACGACGAGCGCAAGAAGCGCAAGCAAAACGCGCCGCTGGGAAGCAAGCAGCCGCGAGCGCTAGTGGATCGTCGACCCCCAGGCCGAAGGATGGAGAAGAGCTACCAACGAAGCCGGAGCCGAATGGTACTGCCGTGAATGGGACCAAGGTCGATCCGTCTTCTTCGACGTTTGGCGACGAGTACATCGCATTTGGGTTCTCTGAGTCGGATGATGAGGCTGGGCCGAGCACAGCAGGCCATGCGGATCTCAAGGGCAAAGGGAAGGAGGTCAATGGCCATGGGAGAGATAGGCGTGAGGAGAATGGTGATCGGGGTGCTCCAAGCAGCAGTCGGAGGAAAGGCAAGGAGCGGGATGATAGAGGCTCGCCTCCTTCCACCGAACGCCGCAGAGAGAAGGAGAAATCGAGTTCGTCGCGGTCGGAGAGGGAGTGGGACCGGGGAAAGGAGCGGTACGACGATGAGAGGCGAAATGGAAGGGGTCATAAACGCAGACACGGTGAGTACGAAGAGGAGGACGGATATGCGAGCAAGAAGCAAAGAACGGATGCTGCGTCGAGGAAATGTCCATGGGTCAATGGACCGGAATTGGAGAGGTGTCAGAACGTGGCTGAAATGTACGTTGTCTTCGTTTCGCTGAATCTCTACTTGCTTAACCCAGGCGCTTAGGATGCACAAGGAGGTTGAATCCTTCGTTGACTGGATATCGCCTTCGGCTACCGAAGATGAGATACGTGGGCTCATCGTGGCACAAGTCTCGAAGATTGTAAAAAGCGCGTTCCCAGATGCTGAGATACATCCTTTCGGCAGCTACCAGACGAAGCTTTACTTGCCGTTAGGGTAGGTGTCTCTTCCTGCCCTGTGAATGCCTTTATTTCACGCGCTGATAGGTGCACAGTGACATCGACCTGGTGGTCCTCTCCAACTCGATGGCATATAGCGATAAATCCACGGTCCTGCACGCTCTTGCCAATGCGCTGAAGCGCGGTGGTGTCACGTCGCACGTCACCATCATCGCAAAAGCCAAAGTGCCTATCGTCAAATTTGTCACGAACCATGGTCGATTTAAAGTGGACATTAGTATCAACCAGGCGAACGGGCTCTTCTCTGGCGAGATCATCAAGGGGTTTTTGAGAGACTTGATTCCATGCCCAGCAAATCAGGAGAGCAGGGCCCTCCGAACTCTTGTTATGGTGACGAAGGCGTTCCTTAGTCAGCGGAGCATGAACGAAGTATACACAGGCGGTTTGGGCAGCTACAGCATCGTGTGTCTGGCTGTGAGTTTCTTGCAGATGCATCCAAAGATCAGGAGAGGCGAGATCGACCCGGAGAAGAATCTTGGAGTTCTGGTGATGGAGTTTTTTGAGCTATATGGGCACTACTTCAACTATGACGAAGTTGGTATATCGTTGCGCGAGGGGGGCACGTATTTCAGCAAAAGGCAGAGGGGATGGCACGCTGAATATAAGAGGAATATGTTGTCGATTGAAGACCCTGCCGATCCTTGTATGTCCTCATTCTCTTCAATCAGAGGAATTGCGTTGCTAACTCAATTTTTAGCTAATGATATCTCGAGCGGATCTTATAATTTCCACAAAGTCCGGACGGCATTCGCAGGTGCCCACGGAATATTGACATCTACTGCCTACCTCCGGGCAGGCATGCTCAGCTCTCGGCACCATGGACGTTCTGTCCATCTCAGATCCCATTACGAACCCGAGGACTTGAGTATTCTGTCCACTGTTATGGGCATCACACAGGAGGTGTGTTTCAGCGATGGATGAATTCAATTGTATTCACTGATATCTCTGATTGGTAGACGATCAATCATAGACGACTTGTACAGGAGCTTTATGATCGTCGGACTCTGCATAACATCCTTGGGGTCAAACATACACCCGCCATCGTCGACGACTACAGCTCAAAGCGGGACGATCACAAAGAGGAGTCATCTTCAAGGCCGAGGGCGTCTCGTGCTGTAGATTCCGCTTGGGAAGACCCACGCGAGGATGACCAGTCGGATCATAGAGAGCATTCACCGGAGGACCACGACGAAGAAGGCCGGTATGCCATTGGTCGGCAGCCTCCAAAGAAACGTCGGAAGATGGGTCGTGCGTCGGATGCCCACACTGTGGTTTTTATCGATGATTCTGAGGACGATGAGGTCGAAGTTGAGGAGGGCGAATCCATGAGCGACGATGCCGATGCCGCAGGTCGGCCATCACAGTCCCGGAGGCCTGGTAAAAGCCCCAACGACGATGAACGACGGTCGTACTGGCTTTCGAAGGGCAATGGTGCTTTTGAGAGCGACACCGACTAGATGTTACATGTAGATTAGTAATTTTGGGCGCTCTTGACAGGGAAAACTGCTATTTGAGGAGGGATCCTGTGAATTTCCAGGACAACGGGGGCCAAACATCAGAATTTGATCAAGGCTTGGGTTTTACCTCACAGACGAGTAGAACAACACTTTGTGTTCGTCCTCCTCGTCGGCGGCATCCTTCCCAGCGCTCTCAACCACGTTCGCTCGTTGCATATCCGCAAATCTCTCATTTTTCTCCTCTTTCTTTACCTCGCACCGAGCGGGTGTTGTCTTCAAGTGCTGGTCCGCTGAATAGACACCTGTCAACCACCGTTATCCGTCGTCCCACTACCTGAAAAATGTTGGTCATTTCCGCTTGGAAGCTCTCCTGTGCCAGCTGACCCCCTGTTTTCTGTAAAAGGTCCAATTCGCGAATTGTAGTCCCACCTACGAACCTCAAAGAACGTATCGCAGCCCTCGAACAGCGAAATGCCGCAAATACGGGTACAGATACGCGCCCGACGTCCCCAACTCCAAGCGTAGCCTCAAGTGTTGGTGGTCCTCCGCAGGTTGCAGGTGCCCTGCGCGACAAGATCGCGAAATTCGAACGGAAAGGCGGTGTACCTGTTCCGCGAGGGAGGTTCGGGTTGGGTGCACCACCAACACAAGGGGGCCCACGACGGCAGGGAGAACTGTATGGAAATCGCATCTCAGGAGCTGCCAGGTCGGTCAGCGGCAGTGTTATGCCTAGTCGCTCCACTTCGCCTGCGCCAACGTCGGCTGCAGGTTCACGGCCCCCTTCCCCCAGCCTATTCTCCAGCGATCCACGACGCTCTTTCTCCCTTTCAGGCATCATGAGCGACGACGAAGGTGTCGAATACTCGCCCCTCAGCTCTCCAACATTTGCTTTTCCGCTGGAGTCGCCAGAATCAGTTCTTTCTGTGACATATACACCTGAAGCATCGCCATCCTCCCTATCCGCCACTGGCGACCCTGGGACCTTCAAACCGGCGTTTATTCGCGGTACATCCTTTCAGAAGGCGCTGGAGGTTGCTCGGAATGCAGAAAGTGCGAAATTCGAGCCTCAGAGGCCGGAATCACTATTCCTGGAGCGACAAGTGACCGGCGGGCGTGCATGGGCGGAGTCATATCTCCCAAAGGTGCATGAGCAGGAACAGCAGCAGGCGCAGGAGGCCCCGAACCAGCAACCGGAGAAACATGAACCAGCAAAGGTGGAAACGGTGACGCAGGTGCCCGCGGGGATCGCAGAAAAACTGTTATCGCCAGCAGTAGAACCGGAGACTAAAGCACCTGAGGAGGTTCAAGAGAAGCGCGAGCCTACGAGGGTCGAGGAGTCAACTCAAGAGCCGGCAAAAGTTGAAGTGGAGGCGCACGAAACCACACCGGTGCAGCCGCTAGTTCTTGGGCTCGCGAAAGCAGAAGCTCAAATCCAAGAGGCCACTCTGGCCAACGCACATACAGAAGACCCTACGACTCCCAAAGCCCAACGCTCGCCTCTCGACGACGTAAAGGTCGAAGTCGAAGCACCTGAGGCCACGCCTGCTATCATCGTCTCTTCTGACGATTCTACTCCCGTGGTTGTCCATGATTCACCTGTTGCGGAACCGCCGCCACCAGCTCCTCCCGTTCTAGAACTGGTCAAGCCAGAAAATGAAGCTGAGAAGGTCGTCAGCCTGCCCTCAACCTCTCCAGAACCAATCGTCACCGAGCCGGTCCACTCTGAGCTAGCCGTTGCAAAGCCGGCCCTTGTTGAAGCTCCACCGAGTTCGACCGAGCCTGCCTTCGTGAACCCAGCGGTTGTCGATGTTGTTCCGTTGATCATCCGCAAACGGTCTCCTACCAATCCAGTGCCTGTGACGACCGAGGCAAAGGAGGCACCTCTCCCAACCGCAGAACCACTTCCGAAGATTGAGGCCGTGCCCGTGCCTTTAGTCGTTGTACGGCCTGCATCTGTGGAATCTTCCAAAGAGACACCCCTCCTGCCTCTTGAAAGCAAAACACTGCCTACAGTCGTTGAGCCAGCGAAAGATCAGCCAGCTGAGCAAACTGTCGCCGCCGAAAATCAGTCTAGCGCATCGCTTCCTCCTGACATTGTTGTAAGTAAAGAGTCGACAGAAGGTAAAGCATCTTCGGACGACAAGGCAGATGCTGTTGGACGCAACAAGGCTGCCCTAACGCTGGATGCTGAACGGCTGGGAGACGAGTCGTTGATGTCGCCACCTATGGCCACAGGCAACATGACGGCGATGTCGTTGACTGAGGTCCTCAGCAATTACTTTACGGGCGGAGGCGGTCCTCACGACTCTTTCCGCGCTACAACACCCCCGCCTATCCCTGGTGTTCGTAGTCCGCTGTCGCCTGAAGCTGCCCTCGCATACGACGTCCCAGAAACACCACCTCCTGCCAAGCCAGCGGCGGTCAAAATTCCTGATCCTCGCTCGTTCCTGTCTCCTCCTCCCAGTGGTTTCCTATCCGGAGTACCTTCCTCTGGCAACTCGTCCTTCGGGTCGATCGGTTCGCGTCCAATGAGCATGATTGAAACGAGCCCTGGCCAGGTCGCTCGGGCGCTCAGGATGACACCTGCAACAAGTCGCGGAGTGCCCATGTTCCTCCCTCCTAGCAGCTCGCAACCACGCAAGTCAGATTTCGTCTACTTCCCTCCTACGCCACCTGACGCCGAGGTGACGGAATTTGGCTCTGTCATTCTCAATTCGGAGCGTCGACGTCGTGGATCAGAACCTGATCTAACCAATCTGAGCACGAAACCTGCATCGTTCAGTGCTGTTGTGCACGGTAAAGTGAGAGAGACACCTGCATCCGCCACAATGCCTTTATCCGGTATACGAAAGCTGCCTGCTACTCCGGTGATGAAGAGGGTCAAACGGGCGACAATCTTGGAACCTCCACTCAGCCCTGGGCAGGGTGAATTAGCAGCATTGATACATGAGGCGGTTTTGTTGGAGGATGCGCTGGATAAGGGCGAGCTTCCTAGCGAGGTGCCTCGTATCTTAGAGGAGGATGAGCAGACCTTAAAGGCTGAGGAGGAGGCTGCAATGCTAGCAGCGGCCAAGGTTAAGGAGGGCGCTGAACGTCAACGAATAGCTGCTGCAGCTGCCCAACTGCGGGCGAAGCGGGATCTGCCTACAGCCGGAAGGCTGAAGCATACATTCCTAGTCCCTTTGTCCAAGGCAAGATCGATGCACCATCGCAAGGAGACATCGAGTTCGGCTGCAGATACCCTCCGGCCCGAAGAGGGCATCGTTCGCTCAAAGTCTGCAGGAGTGGTTGAGCAATCCGGGTCTCGTTCTGCCAGAACTGATTTTGCGGCCACGCAAAAGATGCCTGTTCCGCCTCGTCCTCGGACACCATCCGACAATTCTGCTGCACCGGTTGCCGACGCCGTTCCTCAGGTTCCTGCACCGCCACCGAAGTCTCCCAAGTCAACCAGGTTTGCCACCTTCCGGAGACTGGGCAGCATCACGTCGCGGCCGAACACCATCCATGGCGCCATCAACCGCACAAGCAACTCGACGTCGTCCGAGATCTCATCAGAGGACTCGGCCCTTGCTGTTACGCCTCCAGAAAACAATCTGGAATTCGGTTTGCGCGTGTCGCCAGTGAGCGAGTCGAGCCATGGATATTCTTCGCATCATGGACACGCGCAGAAGAACTCGATGTCGTTCCCGTCTTTGAGCCCGAAGAAGAGTTCGGCTAGTGTCAGCCGAGCTACGTCGTTTGCGGAAAAGATGTGGTCGAGGGCGAGGACAAAGTCGAATGGAAGTGTGCTGAGTTCGACGAGTACTGGTACGTTCCGTCGTTCCTGTTTCTTATTTCTGGGCACTAAATTACTCTAATAGATCGTACGCAGGACGAAGGTGCTCCAAGATTGCCTGCTCTTGGACCTCCTCCAGCTATACAGCTGCCACCCTCTCTAACTTCGAGTTCAGCTTCGACCTCTCAGGAGGATGTCCGAGTATTGCACCCTCCAAAGAGGTCGACATCCCTGAAACACCCTTCCGATCTGCCACCAATCCCAGTTTCCCCTCCGCCTCCACTACCGACAGTAACATCCACCTCTTATAATAAACAAGCGCCAGTCCAACCTTCTGATCTCTCCAACGACTCCTTACTACTTTCACCCTCGAAAGACAACACTCGCCCGTCCTCATGGACGTCAGTTTCTTCGGCGGGCTCTTTGCCATCGCCTCTCTTTGACAAGGCCCTTTTCGATGCCTTCCCGTCGGTGCCAGGCACAACGCCCACACCTATGACTGCTTTCCGCCCACATCAACGCGAGATGAGTCTGGGCTCAGCAGCTAACGCTGCATCCTCGTTTGATTCTGCTCTCCTTTCCTCTGCTATCCATCTTGCATCGTCGCATAAATCGACAGCCACGCCACCAACTACCTATCAGCCCTTGCCTTCTGCTACCCGAGTACCTGCGACGGCGACATATGCACCGCGTAGATCGGGTGAGACGGCTCGTTAAGGCCCTTTCGTTACCAGTTTCTTGATCAATGCACCCCGTTGAAAGACGGTTTCTATCATATACCGATATCGTATGTTCTCTCCCATAGTTCCGTATGCTAGCACCTGCCTGCTTTCAACTTTGCCTAACACCTCCTCTTCTTAGTTAATGAACATCACACCTCTCGCTTTTATCGCTACGACGCAATGCGATTTGAAGTCTTTTTATTCGTCATTTTGGGTTGAAACACGTGCTTTTATTTGCTTTCCTGGTTCAGTGCCAGCCTTATGTAACATAATTATTGTTCTTCCTCGTCGACCAAATTCAAAGCTTGAAGACACCACCACTGGGCAAAAAAACGCCTCGGATCAAGCCCTGCTCAAACCCAGTCCGCACGACTTGTGTATCAGTATGTACCAGCAGGGTAGAACACGTGCATATCAACGAAGTTCCTTATTGATGCCGGGGTGTGAATTCCGTCAACTGGACTTTCTTCTAAACGTTATCGCAGCACATGTTCTGTTCTCTCAATAATCTTGCAGTTTTTCTCTGCCTCTACTATTTGTCGATCTGGATGGATTGAAGCGCGTAAATCATGTCTTTGGATCAGAGCGATCCTGGACTGGAACAGGGGGCTGACTGTGTTTCTGAGGTCTGTCTCCTTCGACGAACACGACGTGACGGTACTGAAATATCGTCGTAGTCCGAGTCATTTTACGCTGGCGATATAAGTGGGCTCATCGTGGAGTATTCTACGCCTCCACTGCCCAGTACGAGATTCTCCATTGTGGAATAGCTTGGTGTAAGATTGATTGACAAACGTGCAGTCCCTTCTACGCAGTCGGATTCGGAGTCCAGCACGAAAACCCCGTCAAGCTCTGACTTCTCAACGAACCTTGGGAAACGCAAGACAAACGCACTATCGGCATCCAGCGATGACTTTTCCGAGGTGCTGCCACTTTCCAAAAAGCCAAAACCCAATCCTGTGTCGCCATCTGAGCACGCGTCCCTCGCTTCATCCCCAATTTTGATCGTAAGAACCGATATTTCACTTTAGCTTGGCTTAACTGATATAGCAAATCTTTTCAGGCCCATTGTTCTACAGTGCAGCGGCTGTTTGAGAAAACAAAAATATGCCGTGGCGTTCAGTATGAGCTCGCTCGCCTGGTTTCGTCTGAAAGACTCTCCTACAATGATATCACGCCGGATAAGCTCAAAAAGCTCGCTGGTTGCAACAAAATATCTGCACCGCAAGTCGAGGAGGTCTTTTTCAGCAAGTCCATTATTCAGCCAATTGATTCTGCCTTCGCACGGGAGAGAGCGTCAAAGGTCAGTACTTCGTACCATCTCACACTCGTATTATGCTTACCTTCCCCTTCAGTCTCCTTGGGAGGAACTTGATCGGGAAGAGGCTGCTCTAGCTAACGGACCATATGAAGGCCTTGGCAACAACCCCAATCGACCTGACTGGTACGGAGGGAAGGTCGAGTTTCGCGGACGTTTGTCTCAACAAGACAGCGACGTCGGCTACAAGATCATCCTCGAAAGTTGCTGCCTCGGTGCCTCATCACGCTTCACGAGGCGTTTCGGGTCCTGGTCATTTTTGCGCGTCAAAATACCTACGCAAATCTTTTTCTCCCACAACGATCTAGTACGGTTCTTCCAGAGGAGCTTTGTGGTGTGGGGGAAGGTGTTTCGGGCATGTTATGCGAAGGATGATAACGTCTTCTTCTACTGGACTAACGAGGTTTATCCAATGGGGAAGCCCTTGATGGATAGGTTGTCCTTTCATGACTTTATCATGTGGCATAATCCGTTACAACAAAACTCGAATCAAGTAAGTTTTCAAGGTCCATGGCTCTGATGAAATAGTTATCATGTATTTTGAAGCTTATGACGAAGTGGGCTGCCCGCCTGCCTCTGGGGTTTTCAAATTCGGTCCCAGGACCCTGCTTGCTGCAAGAAAATATATTGCCGGAGGACGATGTTGGTATGTTGTCTCTCATTTCCCGTTCTAGCTGCTACTGACCACCATGCCTTAGTATCGTCCAAAAACTCAGATATGACAGATGGCTGCGGTCTCACAACTCAAAGTGTCCATCGGTCCATTTGGTATCAGTTGTCCTTGCAGTTGATGCCTACGGCATTTCAGTTTCGTCTTGCAGGTTTCAAGGTGAAGTATGCCCCTCGTCAAATCTTGGTATTGTTACTCATTCTTATCCCTAGGGCATGTCAATTTTCCGTGATGAAATCCCACTCAGTGACAGCACAATGCAAGGTTGGTTTCGCCCCTCTCAGACAAAGATCAAGTACCCTTCTGGGCTCCATTTGGATCCTGCCATGCTCACGTTCGACCTGCTCCGCACATCGCACATGCGAACTCCATCCCGCCTTTCGACGGAAACTATCATCAACCTGGCCGAGAATGGTGTTCCTCATAGCAGGTTCGTCGACCTACTCAAGGCCACCCTGCGCGAAATGGTTAAAGGGCTCACAACTTGGGACGGTCCTGACGCAATGTTCAACCTCTGGATCAACCTCGAGCGTGTTGGTGGTGTTATGGCCGGGCGTCGGACACGAGAGGTCGCAGGTGAAGCCAGGGTCCGTGGCTACAGCAGCCGCTCGCCAGAGAATCAGGAACTTGATGACGAGGACGAAGACGAAGATGGTTTTGGGTTAGAGAATACCTCTGCACTGCGTTCTGTCGCTTGGTGGGCGGATCAGATCTCTGGGTGTCCCTCAACCCTTGAAGAGACTGCAATGGTCCTTCTGGATGCTGGATTCACCCCTCAAGGATGTCCTGTCCTTAGAGAGAAGATCAAGAAGATTGTCACGACCAAAGTAGAGAATAGGACGCACAACCTCAAGTTTGACCTCGAGTACAGTTGCACTGCTTTTGCAGTTCCAGGTCAGAAACTTTCTAAAGTGTTTGCTCTCAGGATTTTCTGAACTTTTGTGATAGATCCTTTTGGTGTTCTGGGGCCCAATGAGGTTCACATCAAGAGCTCTCAGAGGAAACTAAAAACAGAAGACGGAATGACGGCAGATATAATCGTTGGGGATGTTCTGGTACGATACTCCCTTCATAATAATACGGCTGCCTTGCATCTAACATGATCTCTTAGCTCACACGAAGCCCCTGTAAGATGCCTATTGATGTCCAGAAGGTATGACGAATGCTCTCAAATGGCTTTCTTGTTTGTTAACAAGAAAATTCTTTGATGAATGCAGGCCAAGGCAGTTGAACACCCGCTGCTGCGCAACTATGTCGATGTCATTGTTTTCTCCATCCAAGGTCATCGACGTTTGATTGACTTACTTGGAGGAGGTTTGTTGATTGCTTAATCTCAAGTAATACGAAAGTAATTTCATGAGTAGGTGACTACGACGGCGATGTTGTTCTTGCGATATGGCAGAGCCTATTGGTTGAACCTTTCCAGAACGCCGAGGACAAGCATACTCCAGAATCTCTTCATCTGGATATAGCTTTCACTCGCGATACAGAGACCGGGCAAGTTTTCCTGGAGCGGGTACAAGCATATGAACCAGAGAAGATGATTCAAGCTATGCAACACTACCTACTTGGTGGCCTTCGTGACACGTCCCTTGTAGGAAAGTATTCCACTATGCATACTAATGCCATATACGAACTTGGTTATCATAATCCAAGGACCATTAAGCTTGCATACAAGTAAGTACTTGTTATGACTGTCTTTCCTTGTTCTCACTTGCTATCATTGGTGGGGCATAGATTCTGCCGTGTCCTTGATGCACCGAAAACTGGGTGGAGAATAAAACCAAAAACGCTGGAGGAGGATCTTCGTGCCTACCATTCCACCCGTGGCCCCGAATGGAAGATATCCAAAGACACCAAAAAATCTAAACACAATGCCGACACCAGAAATTTGGCCATTCTCAAACGCGATGAACACTCAGAGTTTGCCAAAGGCAGATTCATCATGGACACTCTGATGCGAGCTGCCAAGAAAGAGAGGGATCGTCTCTTGGCCGAAATGGAGACTTTCTTCAAAGACGAACGTAACACAACTCGACCTGATCCCGTCCTCCTTCAACCATGGAACAATGCTGAGGCCTGGGCAGCAACTGGGTGCCCGCACTCAGTTGCAGAGAAGAAGGCAGACCTGGAGAAGATTAAGAGCCACGTCCACAAGATCTATAAAAAAGAAAGAGATCGCCTCAGCGCTAGTGCCAGGGGCTCTTTTACCTCCTTGTCGATTGAAGTTCGCCAGGACATCCTCCGTGCACTGTCGAAAGAGTTCGCCTCCTACCCTGACATAGCTGATGTCCCCAGCATTCCCGATTCTGTTACCCTCGCCCGCTTCCGTGCCTCATATGCGTACAAGTACGACATGCATGAGCAGAAGAACAGAGAAGGCTGGAGCCGCTTTCCTTGGAACGTTGCTTTGAGGGAACTCTGTGCGATCAAGGCAGCTACCGACCCTTACAAGGTGGTTACAAACGAATTTTATGAAAGATTCAAGTTGACGCAACGTCGTTGATATTTTTACACAAGTAGGATACATCTTGTTAACATCTCCAGCTGGACAATCTCTTACATCTATGATACCTATGATTCAAGTCCTTCCTTGGGCCAACTCCAACTCCTGCATGTACTACCTACAATCAAACATCCTATGTACTGCTCTTGTGGAATGTATATTATTGCTATCCTTTTCTCCCTCTTGCTTTTCCGGGGCTTTCTTGTCTTTAATCTTCCATCAAAGACCCTATTAGTAGTGTCTTCACACGGTGCAAGCAAGTTAGATCGTCATGCACTCTTCGACTCAATCACTGGCCTCGATCTATGGGGCGTATTGCACGGTCTGCGCGGCCCTCAGCCAGTGGAGCGATTATATTCTATGGCAGACCCGCGTCCACCCTCCTATCCAATGATGTACTCGGGATGCAAAGACACCCTCAAGAAAGACAGGCTAGAGACGACCCTCCGTCGGCGAAATCAGCTTATCTTGATCACCTTGTAGTCTTTCCTTCCGACTTGGAAAGTCGAGGAAGAGCAACCATTGTTGGCGTCTTGCGCCTTGTTCGGGACGTCTCGGAGGCACTCGACAGCATACCGTATGTCAGAATCATAGCTGGCCTTGTTCAACAAATAGTGATCATAGCAGATGTACGACATCTTCCTATATACACGAGCGGATTTCGTATTCACGGTCGGCGATGAACTCAGGAGGTTCAGTCCAACAAGGACAGGAGCCAAGAACTTGTCAGTAAAGTCACCATCTACTCCAAAGTCGTTTTCGATGCGTTATCGACCTTCGAGAAATGCGTTTCCGACTTGGACCTCAGGAGTCTTGAAGATGATTTAGCAGGGATAGCAAAGTTAGTCTGCATCTTTCACTTTTTGAACGGAATTGACATGGGCCTAATCAGCGTTTTTCAGGCCATTTACGAAATATTACAATCCACGGAGTCTCCCAAGGGCACCAACTTAAGCCGTTTTCGTAGAGTACTATATCGCGATGATATCGCAAGCAAGATAGCAGAACAAGATCGTAGGCTCGACACGACTATAACTGCATTTCAGGTGAGTTATGCCGTTGTATATTTGAAGCCATTGTCATAAACGCTTACAATATCGTATAGTTAAAATCGTCTATCGTGCTTCGCTCTAAGCCCCCGCTGTCCACGAACGTAAGTCCTGTTTTTCTCAACATTGCTAGTGGAATATCCGATATGCCCCCAACACAGCCAGTCAGCCAAGTTCTCTACAAAATGCCAATACCCTCTCGACGGCAGGTGCGCCTGCGCGGAAAACCTCAGATTGTGTTTGGGCGAAGGCACGAGATTGACGCTATTGTGGAAGCTCTGCTGCGATCCTTTGCATATCAACATGTCTGCATCCTTGGCGCCGGAGGAATGGGTAAAACAACCCTTGCACTTTCTGTGCTTCACGACGAACGCATTGGCAACCGCTATGCTGAAAGGTTTTTTGTTTCCTGTGAAGCTGCCACATCGCCAGATCTGCTGCTCAGCGAAATTGCGACGGCGTTAGAACTCTCGGAACATGCGAAGGACGACGTCTTGCAATGCATCAAGGACAGGCTAACTCGTGGTCCAGGAGGACAAAGAACACTCCTCTGTCTGGATAATTTCGAAACACCCTGGGATCCGTTATCGACTCGATCCGAGGTGGAAGGGCTTCTGACAGAGCTGGCCTCGCCTTGGGACGTGGCGTTATTATTAACCATGCGGGGCTCCCAATATCCAATGGGCACGCAATGGGTGAAAGCCATATCTCCCCTCCAACCCATCGACGTGCAATCTGCTATCTCGACGTTTACAGCCATTGCGGGCGAGGCAGATAAGTTTGCAATTAAACTCATGAAGGTCGTGGACTGCGTCCCTTTGGCGGTTACTCTCATTGCCAACCTTGCCGCGGTCGATGGCGAGACCACGGAGGCCCTGTGGGCTCGTTGGGAGGAAGAGAGGACTGCGATGGTTGAGAGTGGCCAGGACCGGCTGGCAAGCCTAGACACCTCGGTACAACTCTCGCTCGATAGCCCTCGAATGCAGCGCGAGCCTTGTGCATTGCAATTTTTGAGCGCCATCTCGATGTTACCCGATGGAGTGTCCCCTGTTATGCTTCGTGAATGGGAGAAGGGTTTTCCAGGATTACCCTCCATCAAGAAGGCAGTCTCTATCCTCCGACAGAACGCTTTGGTTTACGAAGACAGCGAACAGAACCTTCGCGTTTTGAGCCCAATACGATTGTATATGTTGCGCCACTATCCCCCTCCCACACAATCACGACAATTCATCTGCGACTACTACACTAATTTGGTTCTGCAAGGACCACTCCACCATAATCTAACAATTAACTCCCACCTACAGCGGGAGGTTGGGAATGTAACTGCTATTTTACTGGATCTCTTGGAATCATCAAACCCCGAACAGCTTCCAGACGTTGTCAGTGCGGTAGTCAAATTTTGCCATTATACGTATACCACTGGGAATGGGTCAACACAAGCTATCGCCCGAGCAGTTGAGAAGCTAAGGGACCTTCCAGAGACCTGGAAGCCCATGGTCACCGCGACAGTGCCGCCTGCCTCTGTCAAGCAAATGGGCCAGGGAGGATTCAATTTGTTCAAGTGGAAGTCTGGCAAGAACACACCTGTTGCCAATCTGATACAGAAAAATGGACGAATATCCTCTTCTGCGACCATGGAACTGACAGCCAAATTACGCGCTGATTGCCTTGGGTGCTGGGGACAACTTCTTAGTCGTCGATCTGAATTTGGCCTTGCACAGGAGAAATTCGAAGAAGCACAAAAGCTCCATGTCGCTGCCGGGGATCTGGACGGTCAGGCGTATGACCTTTTGAATATAGGACTATCCCTTTCTAGAGATAAAGACAAGCTCCAGGCAGCGCTTGAGGCTCTGCAAGAAGCCACGAAGCTGCACGAGCAAATCGGCGACCTCGCTGGGAAAGCATACGACCTCATGGGTTTAGGACACGTTCTCCGCATGTTCGGAACGCGAGACGAAGAAGCAGCGTCTGCATTCTCCAGTGCCTCCATTATCTTCGAGGAAATCGGTGACAATGCCGGGCAAGCTGCAGCCTCAAATGGTCTAGGGAATATAATGCAATCGAGGTCGAAATTTGCGGAGGCAGAAAAGTACTTCAGGAAGGCGGTAGGCTTGAGTGAGGCTGCAGGGGACGTCGTCAGCCAAGCAGAGAACATGGCAGGTATTGCTGTTACTCTACTGCTTCGCTCTCGCTGGTCAGAGGCTCAGTCGGCTATCGAGACGGCCCTTGCATTCCGAGTGCCCAACGTCGATCCAGACCATCTCCACATCCTCGGTCGCGTGTGTATAGCAAAAGCCGATTTTGCCCAAGCAGAAGCCCTCCTTGACAGGGCTATGTTAATGCATCAAGAAATCAGCGACGATCGCGGACAAGCGGACGACCTCTTCTACCTCTCGACAATTGCCCTCCACCGTGGCGAACGCCGTAAAGCCCTCGATCTCAGCTACGTGGCTTACAATCACGCACGGACCCGTGATGACCTCCTCGAAGCGGCCATTAAGCTCCTTGGTGCTGAGCTCTGCATACGCGACCTTGCATTTAGCCTTGCTCTGGAACGTCTTGTCGATGCAAAAGAGGTGTTCGAGCGGCTTGACTGTGCCCTTGGCATGGCTCAGTGTCTGTCTTGTTGGGCAACCTATGACATGCGCCATGGCAATTTCGATGAAGCGATGCAGAAGCTCGTCGACGCCTTAAAGATTCACCAGGAAGTGGATTCAGTGCAAGGGCAGGCAGATGACTCGAACAAGATATCTGAGGTCCTTGTCCACCAGTACCAGACACAGTCCGCGTCTGCACCGTCGAAGCAACTTGAGGCGCAACTCGATCATGCCTCCTTTCTGCGCAAGGCCGCCACTCTGATAGCGGAAGCCCTTGCATTGCACATCCAGATAGATGATATACAAGGACAAGGGGATGATATGTATGTGCTCTCCGGCATCTTCTTGCAACAGAACAGATTTTCGGATGCGGAAGACGCAGTCAGGCATGCGCTGGACATACATGAACGGACCCAAGCCATCTATGCCAGAGGTCGGGACTTTGCGAGGTTGAGCGATATTTTGTGGCAAAAATCTCGTATGGACCAACGGTCGGATGTGAGGACGAGGTTAGAAGCGAAACCTGGAGGCCTCGAGGAGGACCCATTAGCCGTTCTTCGCCGCGCCATAGACATATTTACAGATATCGTGGCTTGTGGGGAGTTCTTCGAGTGCCGGCAACAGAGGAGACGCATGAAGGGCAAAGAATTGATTCCTCCTGAAGGTGTTCGGCTGCCGGATTTTTACCTTTCAGACAGCGAGACAGACGAAGAGGAAGAGGAAGATGGAGGCAAAGGGTCTACAGATGAAGATGATGACGAAGATGATGAATGGGACACAGCCAGCGATGGAGAAGATGGAAGTGACAAATTGGACATAACCAGCGATGGAGAAGACGGAAGGGATGAACGATGAACAGAGAAACGTGTACAAATGTATGTCAGCTATATGAAGAACATACAACACGAACAATATTTTTGTTCATAAATATCGCAACAATCTAAAGACGACGGGTATAAAGCACCACAGACCGCAAAAAAAGGTACGAAAAAGGCGTCCAGTAGCATCTAGGCGCTGTACGTAGGAGGAACCTCCTCCACTCGTGCGTGCGGTGGTATCACTTGGGATAGACGAACCCCGCTATCGGCATGTACGACGATAACTCTTGGATCGCCGGATTCGCTATGAATGTTGTCGGTGGCGTGCGCGGGTGCCGGTGACGACGAAGGTGCCGATGGACTGAGTACTGTCCCTGCTGATTGAGGAGACGTAACAGCTGTCGTTCGACTGAAGTCGGACTCGTTCGTCGCAAGACTCAGTTGGCCTTTCGTGCTCACGGAAGAAGCAAAAGGCGGCGGTGCTGTGAGGGCGGCGGCAGTAATTGGTTCAAATGGTTGGACCACCGTCGTATTGGGCTTTTCCTGAGGCTCTGCACGGCGACGCCGTCGACGTCGTAGCCAGAAAAGGAGAGCGACGACGAGGATGAGGGTCAACCCGCCGAGTACCCCTCCGAGGATAGCACCAAGATTAGTGGATTTGCCTGATGTCGCCGCTCCAGATGTCCCGCTGGTGCCTGTCGGCCCTGCTCCAGCAGATGAGCCTGAGAGTGTGCCAGTCGATGTTGTCGTTGTTCCATTCCCGACGATGACATTGGTGAGGGTCAAGGGCGTTTTCGAGGAGTCACCTTGATAGACCACTTGAAGCCTGTGGTCTCCAACTGGATAAACGTCGGTCTGGAAGAACTTCTGGAAGCGATGGAGTGGAGTGCCGGGCGGTGTAGCCTCCAATACAAATTCCTGAGGAGTTCCGCCATCGACAGCCCAGGTTGCCGTCGCGTCGACACGGGGAAAATTGTCCGGTATGAATCCGTAGTACTCTAGCGAGCTGCCTGCATGCGATTGGATGGTAAGAAAGACATGCCTGGAATTTTGACAGGGCCACGCACCGGAGAAGTTGAAAGTAAAGGCCGCGTTGGGCACCTGCGAGGAGTACCCAACCCCAGACGTGAAATGCCACACATCTTCAGATAGACCAGCCCGGAATTCCTCATCCCGCTCGTCGATGAGGATGGACTGGTTGGTAGTGGGTCCACCTGAGGAGGTGTACTGGATCGAATCGAACCAGAACGTCTGCTCCCTCACAGTCGCGTTTACAGTGAGCACATGTGGGCCGGCGCTGAACGTAAATCCGCACAACGTCCAGTGGTTTGTCGGGGCTGTACTTGGTGAATACGTTGGAATCTTACTGCCGTCAATAAAACACTCCCACTGTGGGTCTATCACTCCAGAATTGTTGGCTATCTCGAGCGTCGCGAAAACGTCCACGGATATCCCTGCAGGCGACAACACGTCAGTATGGATATTCGTAGGACCAAATCAAACTGAAGAAACATACCATTGAAAGCAAACGAAAAGCTAGATCCATTGGTGGTGGTCCCATGCAGCGTGCTCTGGTACGGAGCTCCATAAGTTCCTAGTGAATCCTTGCTCCCTCGGTCTTGAAACCAAGTGCCGGCATAGTTGATGTTGGGACTGGTGTCGTCCACAACGACAATCCTTGTCGACATTCTGAGGGATCAAGTACGAGATACAGTGCCGTTGGATCATGGAAGAGAAGACGAAGGCTGTGTTCTTCTGTCAAGATGGGAAAATGCTACTGAGGCCGAGCAACCCCGCTGGTGACACAGTGCGCTTGGCCATAGACGTCCTCGACGGCGTAGGGGTCTATGTCCTATGTATGTTATGGTTGGAACAGGACGACCAGGAAGAGCGTCACACAGAGCGCGTATGCGCTCCAGGGTCACGCCGGTTGATTTACTACCGCAAAGATCGGCGTCTGGGTACATAAGAGCAGCATTGATTCAGCGCTACATATACATATATCCAATATCATGGCAATAGAACCCACTGCAGTCGTGTAATCAGACAAGGAGAAAAAAGGAAGAAGTAGAAAGAAGGGGCCGAGGGGAAGCTAGTATCACTACTAGTATGCAATGCTAACGCGCTTGTTCTCAAACTCGCTCCACCGATTGAGGATCGCGTCAGCGACGAAATGAGCCACATCCTTCCTCGACACCGTCCAGCCACCAAGCTCCCCCTCCGAGACCCGATACGCAGGCTTGCCCTTCTTCTTCTCCTTCTCGTCCTCAGCCTTGCACTCCCCATCCGTCAGGAGTGCCGGGCGGATGACTAAGAACCTCTTCAAGCTCCCCTCGGCGGGCAGCCCCTCCCTCTTCTTCCACTCCTCGCCCATAATCTCATCTCCGGGCTCGCCATCATCCTTCGTGTTCCATGTCCACCCGGCGCAGTGGGATACAAGTCGCTCCGCGCCTACTTTGTCCTTATGTGGCACAGCAAGTAAGTAGCTGTATACTGGCTTGAGGGCAAAAGGTAGGTCGGCGTGCGAGGTACGCGTGAGGCCAGTTGAAGAGATGGTGATGATGCGGGGTTGGGGTTGGGAGGTAGGCAGGGTGCAAAGTGCATTGAAGAGCGATTGGGTGACGAGGTTCGCGGGTTCAATCACGGCGCCCTTGGTGAGGCTGAATTTTGGTGTGCCACCTGTACATGAATTAGCGGAAGTTTACAAGACAAAGCCATAGTGCATATATGCACCAATTTCGACGGGAAGGGACACTTACCGACTGTGAAGAGCAGTACATCGACTGGACCATCTTTTCCTGCCTCGTCCCATGCGCGTTGCACGTCCTCCTTCACGAGCGCATCGCCTTTGAGGAGACGCGCCTTCCCTGCCTTCACATACTTCTGGATCGTCTCATCCGCGTCAAAGACCGCAGGTGAGCGCAAGAGGAACGTTACAGTAGCTCCACTATCTAGATCGATGCGAAAGTGATCAGTATCCGGAGAGAGATGAAATACGGGCGAAGTCCAGGACATACCTAGGAGCCTGATAGAGGAAAAGTATCCGATGTTGCGAGAGCTGCCAATAGCAAGAACGTTGAGTGACATGATGATGTATTGAAGTGCTTCGTATCGGAACTGGGTGTGTGTTTGAAGATGACAACAGCGAGGCTGACGACGCTTCCTTTATACCGCGATCTCGCCGGTATTTGATACAACCTCCTGCCTTCCTTCCTTCCTGTTCCTTTCCCTTTTGTCGCATTTCCATTTGCAGCGAAGACCATGACTCGCTTCCCTTCCGCAAGGCCCGCAGTTGCTGAAATCCATCACTCCATGTTTGAATGCGTGTTCATCGCAAGATACGTGTAACCAATGGCATGCGTGTACGCTCGGTGCTGCGCGTCGGTAATACAGGATCGACTTTCGATGTCGGACACGCTGGCAATGACCTCAAGGATCTTATCTAGCTAGACGCTCGCGAGCAGGCACAGATTTGAAGCTGCATGCCGGGCGACTCGGTGGTTCATGGAAGGAAAGCAGACGAGGGCAAGCGTTATTGAGCGAGGGTTGAGTGCAAAGTTGCCGTGGGTACACATCATCACATCGCCAACAGCTTCGGTTACGCCCAGCGCTGATGCGCAGCCAAGCCGAACATGACCGCAATTGCACCTGCAGCAGAGACGTGGATCACAAAAACTGCGGGTCTGCGCAGGTGGCAGAATAGAGCTTGAGCCATTTCGGCAGAAGCGCTGACGAAATGTGGGTGGACGGCAGGGGCTACAGGGTGAAGAGAACAGCAGTAGTGGTGCTCACTGCGGTCGAAACTTATCATGCTGCTGTGTACTTATCCGCTTTGGGCGCCTATTAAGCACCTGCCAAACCGCCATGTCAACTTATTGGTGGATTTAAAACAAGATGGTGAGCGTTTGGTGGTCGTTTGGTGGTCGTTTGGTGGGCGCTACACTGCAGGACGGGTCTCGAGATACATGTGAAATGTGTAGTGGATCAGTGGGGGTGTTTTAATGCCAATTTTCCCTTCAAATTTCGATGGATGGAGTTCCCAAATAGACGATGGCCAGGTGCATGAGGGCGCTCAGACAGATGCGCTGGATTCAACCCGTGCACGACTAAGTACTCTGTGTTGACTCAGAGCGGCGGTAAATCACAATCGCATTCCAGTAGATCAAAGTGTTGAATTTTCTTTTCTTTTCCCCTTTCCACTCGATTTTTCTGGTTACTTGAACCTATCGTCGCCCCTTAACTCCAACGTCCCCTTCTCGTTTCTCTCCTTGATCAATTCTGTTATCCTCTCGAGTGTCAAGCAATCACTCGCACCGTGAAATTGCATGATTTCTTCAGGAGAGAACCCCTTGGGGGGGTCGTAGCTGAAAAACCCAATCGATTCGTTGGTGAAGGTGATGACTGCGATGTCCGGGGGAGGGTCGCTCTCGGCAGTCCAGTGTTCCGGGTTCTGCAATACCACAAGAGTAGGCAGTTCCCGGCGTCAGTTGCACTTTGCCTAGACCACTAAGAGGGGCAGGATACAAATGAAACGAACCTTGTCGATGGTAGGATCGATGACTGCGCCATACTCCATGACATGGCATCAGCAATTCCTGATTGCGTTATGAGTGCTATACGAGGGTACGTAGCACTCCGTAATTGGGGGGCTATCTCAATAGATAAGAAGATGCATTACAGCGCTATGTCATGTTACGTAGCGCTATGTAACGCGCCATAACACGCTGTAATGCTAAAACTGAGGCCATTTTGGCCCTCAAAATCAGGATTTGCTGATGGGGTGTTGTCTGTAGGCTGTTGTGCAGACATTGTGGTTTTTGGGGCATGTGATAGAGAAGTCATCCATCTTATGTATGAGACCTCAGCTGATTCACACACCGCCTCGTTGAGGAAAGTGTATGTTCCTGTGGGCGCCTATATCTTGCGACTAGGCACAATGGCAACCCGGATTCGGACTTTCCATTACATAACCTCTTTAGGCAGCATGGCCGAATTCCCTCACCTCAATAGGGGCGTCCTTACCGCGACTCAAAAGAGCTGATCTTTCGAAGTTGATCTGCAAGGACAGTTATTGGCAGATTTAAAATGAGAAGGTGGGTGCTTGGTGGGCGCTACAAAGCAGGACGGGTCCCGAGATACATGGGAAAAATACGTAGCGGTTCAGTGGGGGGTATTTTCATGCCAATTTTGCCTTCAAATCAAATGATGGAGTTCCCAAATAGACGGCCACGACGAGGGTGGGAGAGGAAGATGGTCAGGTGAGGGGTGGCGCCCAGACCGATGCGCTAGATTCAACCCGTGCGCGAGTAACTACTCTGTATTTTGACTCAGAGCGGCGGCAAATCGCAATTACATCCAGGTAGATCGAGGTACTGAATTTTCTTTTCCCCCCCTCTTCCACTTGTCTTCCACTCGAAACTTCTGGTCACTTGAACCTGTCGTCACCCGTCAACTCCAATGTCCCCTTCTCATTTCTCTCATTGATCAGTTCTGTGATTTTCTCGAGTGTCAAGTAGTCTCTCGCTCCACGGAACTGCAAAATCTCTTCAGGAGTGAATCCCTTGGGTGGATCGTAGCTGTAAAACTCCAGCGACTCATTGTTAAAGCTGACGGCACCGACGTCGGGGGGCGGCTCGGGCTCGACAGTCCAATGTTCTGGGTTCTGTAATGCCATAGTAGCAGCGATCTGAGCATCATCTCCCCGTACACTTTGATGGCCAGAGACGCACCTTGTCGATAGTAGGATCGATAATTCTACCATTGGCCCTAATGTGGGTGTTGTCTGCTGTCTGTTGTGCTGGCATTGCGACTTCTGGGGAAAGGGGTGGAGACGTCTAGTTTATGTATGTGCCATAGACCGAGTCACTGGACACAGCCTTGATGGCCCGATCTGTTTGTGGATGTGGGCGTCGCAAAGTCATTTCCTCTAACCTGTGCGATCCGGCGTACCGTGTCGATATCGGGCGAGTTTAAAGTGAGTGGTGGTACTGAGGCCAATCGCTGGATTCTTACAACCAGCGCAAGTACTCTATATTTTGTGTCAAAGTGGCGACAAATATCAATCGCATCCAAATAGGTCAAAGTGCTGAATTTTCTTTTCCTTTCCCCTTTCCACTCGAAACTTCTCGTCACTTGAACCTGTCGTCACCCGTCAACTCCAACGTCCCCTTCTCGTTTCTCTCATTGATCAATTCTGTGATTTCCTCGAACGTCAAGCAATCGCTCGGGCCGCGGAATTGCATGATTTCTTTGGGACTGAACCCCTTCGGCGGGTCGTAGCTGTAAAACCCGATCGTCTCGTTATTGAAGCTGATGATGCCGATGTCGGGGGGAGGGTCGCGTTCGGCAGTCCAATGCTCTGGGTTCTGCAATGACAAAATAGAAGGGAATTGTGGGTGTCAGTTCGACCGTACATTAGACCCAATCCCGAAGACGAACGAAACGCACCTTGTCGATAGTAGGATCGATAATGCTGCCGCTGCACATAATATGGGTGTTGTCTGTTGTCTGTTGTGCTGACATTGTGGCTTGGGGGAAAGGATGGAGACGTCTGGCTTATATATGTGCTATAGGCCGACTCAGTGGACACAGAATTGACAGCCCAAGGTGATCGAAATGATGCTATTCTGTGTGTGTCGATGTGGGCGTCCCAAAATCATTTACCCTAACCTGTGTGATGCGGTGCACGGTGTGGATATCGGTGCGTGTTCAAACTCCCCACCGTTGCCCGGTTTCATACAAAAAGACTAACTCCTCTGAACAGTAGTGACGAATGTTCCCGATCGAAGGTAGAAAGTCGGACTACAGATGATGGATTATGGCCGGAATTCCATGGGTTTGAATTTTTAACCAGCCTCTTTGCTTCACACATCACTTTACAATTCGCCACTTCGATTGAGAACTGGTTTGACTAGAAGAATGTAATTTGCAACTCGGCCTCTGCGCTGGTGCCAGGTATGTTGGATGGCCTATCCGTATTCGGCAATTGCCATTTGGAACCCAGTCTGGGTGATCGGTGGCGCCACAGTCATCGTAAACTCCCAATACATTACTACGGATACATACGACGGAGGAGACCCAACTAAGTAGCAAATCTATACTGCGAACACTCTAAAGATTGGCGATATGATGACCTCAGCATCCAGGATGCTCGAGAATCAATACGAGCTCTAATTTTAGCCTGAGCTTCGTACCAAATTACGGGCACGATGAACTTGGGCCGGGGAGCAGATGAATATTAGCTCCAGGCGGTGTCTAGCTGGGGCCGTCTACGGAGAGCGCAGATACGCCTATTAAAGATGGCGACTCCCGAAAGCTTCTACCTCACTCACAACACATCGTAAGTATTCTGCCTCTTCGAAGCATTCAAGAAAAGTACCCGTTATCCACTTACCCGCTGATAGGGCAAAAGTCGAAATCCGTCCCACGTTTCGAAACTACAAGGTCTGTTTCCTACGAGATTTTTGCCCCGACTGGAGGACTGAGTAGTGACCCACTAGATCATCATGAATTTCTTTTTACCATCTTCTGTAGCACCGACCGTCGCTCTCGCCTCGCCTCTGATCAGGAGCCGCGGCGCCTGTCAGTCTCGGTTCCTTCAATTTCGAAGCCCTCGACGCCCGCGTTAACTGCTACAGTTTGCGACATTCAAGGGCTCAGGGACGGTGGAGTTCACGCAAGTCGCTACGGCAAAGAAGCCAAGCGATGCTCAATGATGAACATGCGTGGATCGGATTCTCCGTTCGCAAAGGGGGGGTCGGGTAGAATAGTACTCTGTGCTGTTCTATTTGTCAAGAAGCGAAGTGTATACGTACGTGATGTGCAGCTTGGACCGAGGCGTTGAGGGTGTCTACTCCGAAAGCTCAAACGAGGGAAGGGGAGCAGACGGAAAGCAAGTCGTCTCTAGGTCGGAACTCAGCACAGCGCCACAAGCAATAGGGAAAAAAATCTTGCATAGTGCTCACCTGACGTATGAGCGCGTAAACCGTCTTATAATAGCGTTCTTGACGTCCAACATAGCCAAGCTAGAGCAAGCTGCCGTTTATGTACACAAGTTAATTCGCTTGCGAAGCACCTGGACATAAGCGCCGGCTGAAGCCGGAGGCTTCCGAGGGCTCGTTCGCTACAAGCACTAAGTATGGTTATGACGCCCATCTCCGCTTACTATATGGTCGTCATATTTGGTCTTGGGGCGGAAGAAACGAGGATTCCGTTGCATCGAGTCTTCTGAAAATATACCGCGGAGTTCATTTCTGAACAATAGGGCCTAATAGGGTCCAATACGACGTGAATACTCCGATGAAAATCAAATTCGCATGCCGTCCCGTCATTGCGTCTACTCCGTGTATCGTACAGCAGCTTCCCTCCAAAGTTTCCAAGTCACTTCACCTTCGTAGTCGGAAATTGAGGTGCTCAGATCCGCTATCAGTAAAGGGTAGGTACTTAAATCGATGGCTGGCCGGCGTACAGACTGTGAATTAATTGGTTAATTTTCGACCTAGTTTTTAAACTCTTTTAATCCGAGATTAAGCGCCTGTCACTAGCTCGAGATTATGTACGCAAAATCTATCTCCGGTTTGGCTCTTGCTTGTTTTGAGAGTCTAACCGTCGGAGTCATCGCGCGAACTCAGAGTATGCCGGACTGGAACTTCGGACAAGAATAGGGTGGACCATGGAACGGGCTATCCCGCGACAAGCGCCGGTTGACCAATATGCGCTAAGTCCGCCAGCTCCTTCGCGAAGTGAGACCAGATCTATTTTTTGTCTCATGCAAATTGTATATAACCTACGCAATTCTACTCAAAGCACCTCAGAATCGCATCTCCCACTCACAACACATTGTGAGTCCCTCGTCTCTGCAAAGAAAACTCGCCCTTACTCTAATTTACAGAGCTTACCAAATAACACATCGAATACCACCCATTCAACAACCCTTTAAAAGGTGGTTTCACTTGACTTTTCAACCGTCATGATGCTGATTTATCTGCAGTTCAGAATGAAGATTTCCGCAACCTTCGCAGCTTTGGCCTTCGCTCTTACCACTACCGTGGCCGCAGGGCCTGCTGGTACCGTGGCTGCTGGGGGTGCTGGTACTGTGGCTGCTAGGGCTGCTGGTACCGCGGCTGCCGGAGATGGTGGAACCGTGGCTGCTAGGGCCGCTGCTACCGTGGCCGCTGAGTCCGCTGCTACCACTATCAGCGTCCTCGAGGTCGAAGCGCTCGAAGTGCTCGAAGTGCGCGCCAACGACGCGGAGTGCACCTACGGAAACGTCGCCGGAAAACATTGCAACGATCAACAATGCAGGGACGGTGGGGGTTGGTGCAAGTACAATGCCAGCACCAAGCGCTGTTCGATGCAGAACATGCGTGGATCAAACTCCCCAGTTGCTTGTCACTCGTGCACCTGCAAGAAGATTTAAAGTGTATGGAGCACGCGTACACAATGTACGGTTGAGACGGTGGTGTCGAAGCGTTGTACACTTGCTAATAGAGTAAAGCAGGCTATAGAGAGTTAGTCAATGTATCGTGTTACATTCTGCAGGGATGGGAAAGTCGACTGGCTGAAAGATGACACACATAAGGAGTCGAGAAATATGCAACTTCCAGACCAAAAGATGGCCCTCTTTTGGATTAGGGATGAAGTAAAGAAGGCGAATAGTACTCTCACAAGTCGTTGGATGGGCTACGGCCGACTCGGGATTGCTGCAGAAGCGCCTCGGACAGTGTCGAGTAAGTGCTAGGTTACCCGCCACTCCCCCGTCAGTGGGTCGGCCAAAATCATCAGACCGGCGGCCTTGAGAAGGTCTAACGACTTATCTTCTGCAATTTAGTTCGCGTTTTGCTGTGAAAACACATGGAGGTCGCCACCGACGTATCGCAAACAAGTGCTTCAACACGACTAGTTGGCAACAGACTGTTGTAGACTGTTGAAGAGGATCCGTTTCGGGATGGATGACTTGTCCTCGTGTCCATATGTTGGAGGGAGTGCCTACGTGGAAAAAGCTGACTCGTCGTTCGCAAGTCGTTGGTTCCAATGCTATTGTGGATTGTGAGGTAGCAGGAGGGATCGGAGGGGCAATCTTGGCGCGTGGGCGGCAATCGTCTTGGCAATACTAGTGAGCGATTAGATAAGATCAACATTAGTACTTGGAGTCAAACATCTCTGCACTCGTACTTTCATCCGCTAACACCATAGTTGCTCGCTAGACATTAGTGTCTCCTTGTATGGGGCTTCTTCTTCAAAGCTACTGTGTTCCGTCTCCCGCAAACCATGCAAATGCCTCCGTCCCGCGAAAATCTGCTCCGCACACCATCGTCCCGAGTAACGAGATGCCCCTTGCCTTTTATTTCATTACACCCTTGCCAGGTCTTCGCCTGAATCGGACCCTGGACGGCGGACCTGTATAGCACGCTAGAATGTTGCCTGACGAGCGTCCGTGCAAGTGGATGAATTCCCTTTTCTCGTGCCAGCTGTCTCCTGAATCTCTCTTGGACCCTCAAGGCAGTGAGCACCGCACGACTTCCTCTCGTCCTCCTCTCTCGCTCTCCCTTTGTCAACGCGGATACCAACGGGAGGGACGGCACCGCCTCATGAAAGACTGAGAGCTCAAAGGGAACCGCGGTTTCTCTGCATTTCATCCTCGACCTCCTCTTTTCACAACTTCTCCTCGGAGTAGGAGCGATCCACGATGACCACAGTATGCCAGCCTATCGCGACTGCGACGGTGACGGACATCGCCCTAAGCGGGACCATGATCACGACGTTCACTGAGACGGTGACGACCGTGCCTGGGTCGACTACAACGTCGGTCTTTAGCACCTGCATCGCAGTGACAGGCGCGTCGTCGTCGTGCATTCCAACGTTCACGACGTTGACTTTTGTCGATGATGGTACGCTTCTCTTTCCCTTTTAAATTTCTTGCCTTCGTGCCGCCTTCAACGTGTGTGGGCTTAAAGTTCCTTTTCGCTACAGGTTTTTCTTTTACCACAACCATTCCAATCACAATCGCCGTCGATTCAGCTGTGACCATCACCAACACGCTCTATGGGTCGACCTGCTCGGTTGTTACCACCCCCATTCCGCCTGTCGTGTCGCCCGTTATCACTCCGGGCATCACTCCTCGACCAAGCGGCTCAACAAGCACGCCATGGCTCACTCAGACGTCAGGCTACCCGTCGGGCACTGGAAGCTCGCTGCCTGCCCAAAGCACTGGCGAGGCGGGAGAGAAATCCTTCCCGCTTGGCGCTATAATAGGAGCAGCGGTCGGTGGGTTCGCGTTGCTCGCCGGAGCTGGTTTTGTTGCGTATAAATACTTGTTAGTCTTTCCCTTTCTACCTATGCTACATCCTTAGTATCTCATTACTAACGGACACCATTGTCAGCGCCAAGGGAAAGGCAGGAAAACCGTCTAAGCCCGGAAAATACGGCAAAGAAGACACCTATGTCGACTACAAGCCCACTGGCAAACCGCCTCCATCTTCGCCCCCCGCACCTCCTTCCATCCCGACCGACTTGGTCCAGTCCGCCTTACAAAATCAGTCCCAGCTGCAGTACCAGTACCCCGGCGGCGAGCAGTACGCCAACGCGCAACTCCAGGGGTGCGAGCCGCAACAGCACGGAAACCAGCCGCAAGGATGCGAGCCACAGCAATACCCCACCCAACCGCAGGGATGCGAGCCTCAGCAGTATCCCCAAGGGCAGCCTACGGGCGCGGAAGGACAAGCTCAACAGCAGAACCCGTTCGGGGACTACCAGTACGAGCCGGACAGGTTGCCACAGAAGCTGCAGGACAAGCTGAACGAGAAGATCGACCAGGCGTTGAACGTGCCGCCGAGACCGAACTCTGGCGGTGGTCCGGGTGGGTCGCCACCGCCGGGGTACGACCAACCTCAGCAAGGGTACTACGGGCAAGGCCAACAGGCACATTCGCCAGGACAAGGACATGGTCCGACCCCAAGCAACGCGCACTCTCAATCGCTGTCGCATTCGTACGCCCCTAGCCAGTCGTACTCGCCTCCCGCCGGAGTTCCACCCCAACACCAGTACGGTCAGCCCAATCTAGGCTACTCCCAACACCAGCAGCCACACTCGCGTCCTACGAGCGTGGTGTACGGGCAGCCGGTGCCGACGCCTGGGTTCCCTGCACCTCAGGGCGGTCCCCCTCCTGTGCAAGGGCAGTACAACGTCCCAGTTCCAGGTCTGGGTGCGTACGCCGCTCAGGTTCAGCCAGCTCAGGCAAATTTGGCGAGCCAGTATAAGGGCTACGCAGAGCCGATGAGGGGGTTGCCTCCGAAGTAGATGGAATTACAGTGCGTGAAGGGACGCGGGCTTGACTTTGATAGCGTCTTTGGTTTTAATTTAGGGTTCACTACTTAGGGCAGGTACACGAATTTCTCTCGGTTTCTCCATGGCTTTTACTTACGATCGATAGTTTATCTACTTCCCTTTATTATGACTAACGATGGGATTCAATGATATCCCACTCTCTGGGATCAACCGACTCGGGCTGTGGATGCCAGCCTGCTGACAGAAGCCTCGTCGATGATTGGCTCGCCTGACTCGTTGCCTGATTGAGTAATTGGACTACCAGAAAAGCCCCATCAGCTACTCGGGATCGCCGTTGAATAGTTGAGTTTCCAGAATCCCAAAAAATGGCCTATGCTACATGTGTATCCGAGTATGCAAACCCTCACTGCATGTCTGGGACATTTTTGTTGTCCTAACATTTCTTTTCCCTTTTGCTTTTGCTTTCCAGGCGTAGCTTCTCTTACCGTCTTCACGGTGCACCAGAGTACCTTGCCCTGGGTTGTGTCTCTTCCCATGGTCGATGTGATTCTCCAAAAGCCTCAAATTGGGCCATATCTGTATCGACTCTGACCCAAGACTTATCGTACATACCTCCGGCTTGCTCTAACCTCTAACCTCTGGCATTTCGCATTTATTTGCCTCGAAAGTCGTCTTGCTGAGAGCATTGTTTATCGCAGTCGCGCGTGCGAAATCTTGACGGGCGCTCCAACTCGCGTTCGCGGTTGATTGGAAAAGCACACTTACCTCGTCCTCTTGTGCTAGCATTTGATGCTATGTTATGCGAGCAAGCCGTTCCCTCCTTCACGACGAGATGACCAGTTGGTCTTGGTGGTTTTACGGGGCGCGACTTGAAGAAAGATATCACCCCTGTACTGAGCTATGTATGTCTGATATTCCTTTATCTACATAATGTCGACAATTTAGTGCTTCCTGACGCATTCATGAAAAGTAGCCACCTACTCTCCACCTACGCTTGACTTCGTCTCGCACTAAACTTATGTTGCAAGAGGTGTACATAACCTGGAATGAGTCAAAAGGCGAAATTCTTTTCTAAGCGAAGAAGATGCTTTTTCGAGGATCGGTGATCCCCCGTTCTTCGACTCGGTTTCTTTTGCTCCCACTGCTTTGGTCTGAGCATTACAATAATAATTGCCGTATCACGATCGTTTATTCACTGCTGTTTCCTTTGGTCATAATTACACTACAATTTTGAGCACTCTTTGTCAATAACTCAACCAGCTCGGCTTTGTCGAATGGAAGCGACGCAGAGAGGTGATCGAATCTTACACTATACTCCTCATCGCCATCCTCGGCTAAACAGATACCCACGACCTGCCAATTTCCCGACTCCTCAACGTCTTCTCCCTCGAAAGCGTGAAACTTCATTGTTCTGAGGCGCCTGACATCCTGAATCAGGGCGTTAGCTTCAGAATGACCAATCGTTGCTTGGATGGGGTTTTGTTGTGACGCGGTGGCAGATAGGTGTTGAGACGATAACGCGCTGTTGGTCTGCCCCAGTCGCACTCGAGACTGCTCTTCCCTGAACATGCCATGGGTACAAGGAGGTCGAGCAAACGGCAAAAGACAAGACTTACAGCTTAGCGAAGGCTTTCGTATAGGCTTGAAAGAAGAGGGGATCTCGAGCTGCTCGCGGTGTAATGATGTGCACGGTGACAAGAATGGCCGCGGACGACGCGTAATGGAAATGGTAGTAGTGGCTACATGTGTATGAGTTTCACAGCACATGAACGAGAGGATTGCAGACGACTCACTCCATAAATGACTTGGGAACAGTGGCGAGGGTTTTGTCGTAGAACTCCAGCGCAGCCATTGGGTCGGGGATGGCACCTGCTTTCAGAGGCACTTCACCACCCTCAGCCTGCAAGGTGGCAGACGTTACAGCCATGCGATCTGGTTCGGTGCGAACTCTGGTGCCAGAAAGGACGAAAATCTCGGTATATCGCACCATTCTCCTTGCAATCTCTTCAGGTGAGTCGGCTCGGGGCATGGGCGAAGAGGAGGAGGAGTGATGAACAGGTGCCATGGTGGTGAGTGACTAGAGGTTATTTGCAGTTCTGAGGGCTCCATAAATCCGTGAATCTGATTGGCTTGGGGCCACCTTCAGCCAATGAGATTTGGGCGATTCTAGGAATATTCGAAGTGCAAATAACCTCTACTAGTGGTATCTCCTTGTCCATCTCTTTGGCCCCAGATATGGAGTGCCAGGCGGATGGATATACATATCACGAGGTGGAGTTGAATTGGGCTTGTGATCACCATTTCCATCCATTTCGATGAACAAGGAAAGGCCGAGAATGAGAATGCAGAGAAGCCAAGGAATTATATGTCAAGTGCTTCGGAGTCGTGGGTGGCCGTATGGGCTTCCTCGCGCTCACCCGCTGAGTTTGTCGTGTCCGACGATGAGCTCCTGATCTTCGAGGCTTCTCAGGAGCGACCGAGAGTGTACTAAGAATTTGTGGAGAATCACTGGGCATCGGCTATTCAGATCGGCCGAGACGCGGTCTATCGGAGTCTATTCGGCCGGTGGTGGAGTCAGTTTCGATTCAATCGTAAAAAGTTTGCACGCAGCTTGTTCTGCTCTATAACTTGCTCTCTCGCTCGACGCTTCGTCGACAGTTCGTTGTTCCCCTCTTCTCCTCAAAATGATCCCGGCCACAAGATCTTTCACCACCAAAAGCGGCTCAAGAGCTGCGTCGGCCGTCCGATGCAAATCCACCGTCGCACCGGGGACCTCGTTTTCCATGATCGACGCAAAGTCGAGAGTGAGAGAGCATGCCCGCAATATCAGCCGTACGACCGTCGCAAAGGCAGAACCAGCACCCACCGCGTATGTCCTACTACTTCAACACCATGTGCTCGTGACCTGAATTACCACCAGCCGACCAACACCCGCGCCTGGCTTCCAACAAATCCCAACACCGAGCAACACAAGACTGCTTCCATCGCACATTGAAGGCCCAGGACCAGCACCCAATGCTGCCCTCGACCACTCTTTCGTCGGCCTTTCAGGTGGTCAAATCTTCCACGAGATGATGCTGCGACATGGGGTCAAGCACATCTTCGGATACCCCGGCGGTGCCATTCTCCCTGTCTTCGACGCCATCTACCAGTCGCCTCACTTCGACTTCGTCCTACCTCGCCACGAGCAGGGAGCCGGACACATGGCGGAGGGATACGCTCGCGTGTCTGGCCTCCCCGGAGTCGTCCTTGTCACTTCCGGCCCTGGAGCTACCAACGTCATTACACCCATGCAGGACGCCCTCTCGGATGGTATCCCCCTCGTCGTCTTCTCCGGCCAGGTAGCCACTTCCGCCATCGGCTCCGACGCCTTTCAAGAGGCCGACATCGTCGGCATTTCGAGAAGTTGCACCAAGTGGAACGTGATGGTCAAGACCATCGAGGAGCTTCCTCGGCGGATAAACGAAGCGTTCAAGATCGCCACCTCGGGCCGACCTGGGCCTGTGCTCGTCGACCTCCCCAAGGACGTCACGGCCGGTATTCTGCGCTCGCCTCTGCCCTACAAGGCCACGACACCGGGCATCCACCTCGGACTGCCCATGAACCCGCTGCAGATGGCGGAATTGCCCACCGACGCCGATCTCGTGAAGCAGGCGGCGGACATGATCAACCAGGCGGAAAAACCCGTCATCTACGCGGGCAATGGCGTCCTCTCATCGCCCATGGGCCCGAAGCTCCTGGCGCAGCTGGTAGAGAAGGGCAACATCCCCGTGTGCACGACCCTCCAGGGCTTGGGAGCATTCGATGAGACGAACGAGAAGAGCCTACACATGCTCGGGATGCACGGGAGCGCGTACGCCAATCTGGCGATGCAGCAGGCGGACGTGATCATCGCGCTCGGTGCACGGTTCGACGACCGCGTGACGGGCAAGGTGGACACCTTCGCCCCTGCGGCGAAGCTCGCGGCCACCCAGGGTCGCGGTGGGATCATACACTTCGAGATCCTGCCCAAGAACATCAACAAGGTCGTCGAGGCACAGATCCCCGTCGTGGGCGATGTCATTGCGAACCTCGCGGCGCTGGTGCCGGAGATCAGGGCGAAGCCGAGGGAGGGGTGGTTCAGTGATATCAAGCAATGGAAAAAGCAGTACCCGTTCACGTTCGCGAAGAGCGAGCCAGGGGCGAGGATGAAGCCGCAGGAGGTTATCGAGGCGTTGGATAGTCAGACGAGGGAGAGGAAGGACGATGTTATCGTCGCTACGGGTGTCGGCCAACACCAGATGTGGGCGGCGCAGCACTTTAGGTGGAAGCACCCGCGGTCGATGGTTACTTCTGGTGGTCTAGGGGTGCGTCCTCTGTTATCCCCGGTCTTTTTTTCCGCGCATATATTTACCTTTTCTCTCCTTTTCTTAACAGACGATGGGATTCGGACTCCCCGCCGCCATCGGTGCCAAAGTCGCCGCACCCCAAAAAACCGTCGTCGACATCGACGGAGACGCCTCTTTCAGCATGACCGCGATGGAGCTCGCCACCGCCTCACAGTACTCCATCGGCGTGAAGATCCTTGTCCTGAACAACGAGTTCCAGGGCATGGTCCAGCAGTGGCAGGACCTCTTCTACGACAACCGGTACTCGCATACGCGCATGGTCAACCCGGACTTTGTACTATTGGCGAGGTCGATGGGCGTCCATGCGATTCGGTGCGAGAGGATGGAGGATTTGGAGTCTAAGATGAAGGAGTTTTTGGAGTACGATGGGAGTCGGCCGGTGTTGATGGAGTGTTTGGTGGAGAGGAACGAGCATGTGTTCCCAATGGTGCGTTATCCTTCTTTGATTTTGGCGGTTGTTGTCGGTTGTTGGTTCAATGGGTTATTGACGCGTGGTTGTTTATTTGGCGTTGTAGGTCCCTGCTGGCAAGGCGCTGCACGAACAGTTGCTACACCCCAACCTGAGAGAAACCGCGAAGAAGTCAAGTTGAACGCTCAAGCACGAAAAGAAATGAAACGAACAAGAAGTCAACTAAAAAGGAATGCTACGATCTCATAATTCTTTACCTTTTCATCCTCTTTATGCTTGTTTGCTCCATTTTCTTATCCGTGGTTTCCATTCCCAGCATCTGTCCTATTTCCCTCGCCTCGCCTTGTATAACAGCATCACATCCATCATTCCAACCCTCCAAACTAACTCGCATTGGCATCGTCAAATTCTCTTTCCTTATCTCTTTCTCCTTGTCGGCTTTCTTTTTCCTTCTCTTGAAGCACGACAGCAGTATATCCTTTTGCCCTCCCTGCTGTCGTCATCGTCGCCATCGTCGTGGAGCCGTTGCGGGCACCCCGAATCCAAAACGAAAAGCCAACCCTCTTCGGTTGGCCGTTCTCACTTTCTTTTGTATAACTAACTATCGTTTTCCTGACTTTTGTACGCCGTGCTTATGTGACATGAACTGAAAACAAAATGCATTGCTTTCTCCCAAATTAAATGACTTCGTATGCATATGCCATTATGTTTGGACTGCCCACGTGACGCACGACAGGCGCCCACACGATGCCACAATATGCCACAACACCGCGTTTGAACCAACGTCAGTTTCCACAACCAATATCCAACGCTGCAAAGCTTGGCTTCTCGTGTCCAACATGTCTGGCACCTACCCCCACGACCTCTTGTACTCCGACTGGATGGACTGCCTCATGAAGTCCAACCGCGCCGCTACTCGAGAACAACTCGCTGAGCACTATTCGCGTCAATACGGCAGCTTGGAGGCTGCAGCCGAACCCGTTAAGAAGTTCTATCAAATGTGCGGCACCCTGCCTGTTCCAGAAGGCTCCGCGCGCCCTGAACCAGAATTTCTGTTCGGGGGATTCTTGGGGGTACGTAGCTCATTTGTTGCCTCAAAGATATCAATTGTGACCTTTTCTGACCTTTTCTGATTCCAACTTCAAGCGTCAGCCAAGTGGCAATGAAGACACCCTCCTTCTGAACATCAACGACCGCTACGCGCTTCGCTTGTGGAAAGGAGATCTTGAGAACCTCATGCTTTACTCCTTCAGTTTCTATGACCGTCAAGCAAGGAAGCCCGTCAACACCCCTCAAGGTTATACCATTCACATCAACGAGTTCAATGAGTTGAATGCGGATCCTGGCGTCGAGCTTCGCTCTCTCGAGGCGTCTTTCCGTGTTCAGGACTGCCCTGCCGGTCTGGAGTCGTACATGGTTCAGGAAGGAACGTGCATAAGTGTATGGAAGGGTGGTGAGAGGATATCCAATCTTCAAATTCCTGTGAGGGTGCGAGCTGCCCAGCAACCTCAGGTAGCTCTCATACGCTTCTAGGAGCCTTTTATCATCCCTTGTTCGTCGCATTGAAGTAAGGTGGCTCACCGTCTCCCAGTCTTGTTAGTTGTAATCAAATACTCCATATCTAGTCAGTGACATGTCTATTGCCATGAAACCTTATTTTTTGGCCATTACTTAGCTTTGGTCCTTTGTCAAAGGAACTTTTTTAAATTGGTTAATTGGCATTGGAATGGCCTAACATCGTGGTGGTCTTCATGCCGGACTCAATCGAGAACGTTATTGTGTGGCAACAAGGTTGCCCTCTACGAGAAGCTAGTCTCGTTCTGTTGTGTACAAAAAGGGATCAGGGGGTATTAGGGTATACTAGTTCGTACAGTGTTTACTTTCAGTTTAAAAGAGTGTTCTGAACTAGCGTAACGCGTAGAAAGAAATCAGTACACAGCGCCCCAGATGGGTGCAACCCGGTCGATCTCGTTTCCGTCCCGTCCCCAGAACGCAACGAGACCCCAAGCGCCGCCAGAACCGGCGTCAGATGGGAGGTTGTTGGTCAAGCAGTCGCTCGTGGAACTGCCCGCCTGTACTGTCCTGCCCTGGTTCGTGGTGAGTCTGAGGTGGAATACGCGCGTCCTGTCGTTGTACTTCCCGCTGCAGGCGAAGACCGACGTGACACGCTCGCCCGAGTTGAAGTTGAGCGTGTTGGGATTGCCGCCGTTGCCACCGTGCGTCGTGGTCGCGGTCGCGCCGTTGGGGTAGCGGACGGTGTACGAGAGGCCATCGATGCGGTTGCCGCCGCGGATCGTGATGGAGGTGAGCTGGGGGAGGGTTCCGCTGAGCAGGGCGGGGATGTCGTTGAACGGGTCGCCGTGGGGTCCGCCAATGGGGTCACCCAGGCGCACGGACGAGGAGATGCGCCAGGTGAGCGTGCTGGTGAGGGGGTAGTGGTCGCTCAGAGGCGCTCCGGCGGAATCGACGAACGAATAGTGCGCGTTCCTGAAGGTTGCTGCGGGGAAGCCGACGGCGGGGCTGCCGCGTATGAAGATCTTGTCTACGACCTCACATGCGATCAGCGCGGCCTCGCTCGTGCCTGCAGCGAAGGGGAAGGGGCAGGTAAGCGACGCAGATCCCGACGCGGGGACAACGCCTCCCCTAACATTCGACACCCAAAGGTCTGTGGTACCGGTGCTCGAGACGAATGATCGCAGGGTCTCATGGTCTCCGGAACGCGTCCAGCGGGTATTGGTATCCCCCATAACGACCACAGGCATGCCCGGGGACCACTTGGCCAAGTACGAACTGACCTGCGCCATGTTCGAGGCGCGCGCGTTGATGTCACCGGAGTCGGACCCAGCGTCGGTATGGAGGTTGTAGACATCGACCCACGCGCCTTCGGAGACGCGGACGCGCATGAAGGTGAAGCCTTTAGGCGTAAGGCAGTCACCGCCGTTCGAGTTGCAGTTGTCCCATGTCTTGCGTTCGAAGTCGATGTAGGGGAAATCGGAGAGGGTATTAAGGCCGGATCCGAAGGGCACGCCGCCGGAAGTTGGGGTGCGGTGGGCGTGGTTGTCCGAGGCGTAAAGAGCGGCGTGGTAGTTGAAATCTTCTTGAACGTTGATGATATTATAAGGTCCTAGGCGTGCAGAAATGAGAGGCGTGTTCGTGGCTGGATTGCCCGACGAGAGGACATCTGTACTCGCGTGTCAATGATTCGATCGCAGTTATGGGAATGTAAGAGCACGTACCAGGCAAGCCTGCGACATTATAGGACAGTACGGTGAGGTTTCCCACCACCTGGGCTGCGAACGCAGCACGGATCGACAAAGCGAGGAAAGCCCAGGAAATCATGATAACGTCAAGAAAGAGTGGGAGGTTCAAGTAGGCACTGGGGGGGAAAGTGCGAACTAGAGAAACTTGGAACTTTCTGTCGCTATTTAAGTCCCGTACCGTCATATCGTGAGTAGCTTGTCCTTCGCATTCGGCAGGGCGGGGAGAGATACCACGACTTATCGGAGCAAGTTCATGTGCGTCAGAAGCCAGGGCAACGTGCGCCTCAGACGCGATTGGCCGCCGCCCACTGCGCAACCGAACGCTGCCTATTTGCAGTAGGCTTCTTAGATCGACGCCTATCTACACGGCTCTACGCGGTCGCTCAAGTTTATTCATGCCAAAAAACAGGTGAAATTTTCGCGCTCGTTGGAAGGAACATATAGCGGCAGGTGACGACCGAAGTGTCCTCGCTGGCCGGCGAGAATCCCAAGCCTTGTGTGGCGGGCGGTCAGCTGAAGGGATAGATCACCAACGTGATGGAATGTGGTTGGGCGGAAGCCTGCGGAAGTGTAGGTGGGGACGGAGGCTGCATGTGGTTGCGATCAGGGCAGCGAGTGCGCGGGTCCTAATAAGGCCTATTAGACTTGAATGGAGGTCTGCTGACGATCACCGGAAAGTGAAGTCATTTTTCTTCTGCACGTTCCTGCCCTTGGATTCTTGAAATCTCTTGGGTGGTTCTTTAAATAGAAGTTAATGCCACGTCGGGTTAGGTCGGACTTCACCTGGAGCACGTTCATTTTGGGCTGATCTTCCACTTTGGCGCCGGGTACAGACATGATAACATGATCGCTATCAATGAGCGCTTCTGAGCGCATTCGACGTTCAATATTCAGCGACCGAGTATGCCGCGCAAGCGTTCTTGGTTCGACGACGGAAGGCGGGCCGTCGTGTTTAGGTAGAGCCCTACATGTTCTACATCGCGAGTTAGGTTGAAGACCACGAAGGAGTACTGGGCGCTCATCCAGGAATTTAGATTAACCTTCAACGGTCCCGTCAAGCTTAAAATGAGTTTATATGGGCTGATATTATCTATTGTTACATTATTTGCAAGGAATTAGACTGTACATCGTTCAAATAAGAAGCAATATCTAGGAAGGTCACACCTTATCGCATAAGGGCTCGGGAAGCAGTTGAACATGAGGAGGAAACTCAGCTATGGAGAGCTGCACGATTTTGGGAAGCATGGCGGACATGAAGAACGTAACTGCCGCTCGCGATGTAGGCCGGGCCATATTGTCCAACTTCAAGTGGGTCGAAAAAGAAGTGGCTCGTCCTCCTCCTCCTTCTTCACAGATAGGAAACTAGGAGACCCGGGACAGAGGACAGGGCTCGGGCTGCGTTCTGTCTTGATCTCTGGAGAAGGCCGTCGTTGGTCCTGATGAGGGACGTTAATGGCGTACGGTGATCTTGCCTCGTACGGATCCTGAAATAAACTCAAACGCGCCGCTTTAGCATAAGAAGGGAGCAATTACCTGGTGCGGATGCAAGTCCATCATGACAGGCACCCGCATGAATTGGTCAGGGACCACGTTCATTCGTAGGAGTTCCTCTTTTTGGTGAGTTTAGAATTTGAGCAAGGAAGTTGAGACGCAGCACGCACTTAGAGGTCGATATTTGAATATGAAGGTATACCAGGGTTGGTCATCGTCGATTCTGGAACCGCGAACTGTTTCGATCTGTCGTTGGGGCCAATGGTACTCTTCGCCAAATCTACAAGATAGTGGCGTGTTAACGAGGAGATCGAGAACAGATGATTGAAAGAGGGATGGATGCTTACTTTGCCTGATGTAAAACTCCATCGTTGATTATCGGTACCGCCGCATCTCTAAGGATTTGACCGGCGTACACAGGATCATGCTGTCTCTTTGTCTTCCTCTCCAACTTGATTCGGCGAACCTCCAGCCTGATGGTCCCGAACGTATCTGCGACATTGTCGGACTTGATCTTATCGTCATCATCTATGAGTAATGTAAGGATACTCATTCATTTTGGGATTGAATTGAGAAAAGGCTAAAGCAATGGACCCACTTGGTGTTGTAACATTGGAGAAGATGAAGTTCTGCCGTGTGTCGCCGGACGTTTGGGCCCACCCCATGTGGACGGTGGCGTAGTGCGGTTGGGGAGAGAGGTGGGCGTCTGGGATGATGTGCGTGTCGCAGAGGACGCCGTCGATGTAGAGCTGTCCTTCCAAGGCGACGTTACGGACGTTGTTGTGCCAGTGGACGGTGAACTCCTGCGGGGATTGATTGGAATCAGTATGTGGGTACACATATGATGAACACGGGGTAAGACCAGATTTACCTGATCAGCTTTGGACTCGATCCAGCAGGTGAATGTTCTCCCGTCGGGAGAGATTTTGGGAGAGCAGACGTGTTTGTGGTGTTTTTCGCTGTCGACCCAGCAGGTCAGACCAGCGACTCGAAGCGACTGGGTGCCAGGGACGGAATAGTGAGGATTGGGTTCACGAGTTGACCACATACGAGGGTGCATGTTGGTGGAAATGGGAGTGGGTGGGCACGGGCTCAAGCGCCCTCAGCTTTATAGTACCAGGGAGAGGCAGAGCACTTACAAGTGCCACAACATGGTTGGTTGTCCGGAGATATGTCACAACAGAAACGTTTTCATTGCGGCAACCTGGCGTGAAACAAGCGCAAGCATCCGAGCGAGGCGAAATCTGGATCCGTTTGGAAGCGGGGCACACGCGTTCTCAGATTTCCAGCAAGACAATGGCCGCACATACAAACCGCTGTGACCGCTCCAAAATCCCGGGTACAACTGGTACGAATCGGGTTTGAATACCCCTGCAGTGTAATGAAATCAGTTGGCTGGTGTCATCTGTGTGCGCCCACAGTCCATTGCGCCCACAACGTAGCTAGGGGTGGCCCAACAACCGGATACAACGACTCGGATTGAAAGCTTCTATTCTTGTTCACGAGATCCAGAACAACAGAAGCAGCCCAGAAGAAAATCGACAGCCAGAAAACAAGCCAGTTGTGAGGCCTTTTGTCAAGTGGTGAATTCCGAGGCGGCAATAAAAATTCCCTTGTTTAGAAACAAACGGAAAATATCACCGGTTGTCCACGGTCATCTTGAGAGTTGCTGCGGGCGTGTCCGTGTCAACGAGAAGCGTGCCACGGAGCAAAAGTCATGCATGTTTTGTCGAGTTTCAGACAATCCGGTGCGATAGGCTTTACTGCGCAATATACGGTGCGCTTGTGGTCTGTGGGCGAACCATAGGAGTATCGAGGGATGGGCGCTAGCCGCAGGGCGGCTGCAGGGTCGGTCTTCACGGTACCGGCAACACGTGACACAACTTCAGGGCCGGTCAACTCGTCTCGAGCCTCGCGCGATCTGAGTCTTGTATCCCCTAATTACAACCATCTGCACCTCATGAACTCCCCTCCAGAGGCTGGATCGCCATCACCATCGACACCCTCATCAGGTTCTCCGCCCCCTGAGGAGGCCACCTTCCAACCCAGCCCCGGAGCAAGCTATCTTTCCAACCTCACCAGCCAAATTACCACCGCTTTCGGCGGCAACTCGAGTTCCAAGCGTCGTCTGCCTACGGGATCATCTTTTGCGGCGTCCTCATCATCCAGAGATGCGAAGACGCGTAGGAAGGGCGAGCCAGGGCGATCTGGAGGCTCAAACTGGTCCGGAGACCTGAAAGAGGGCGGGGGTGGCAAGAAGGAGAAGGATGAACTGATCGATAACGCACTTGTCGAGTATCTGAGGAAAGGTATGCAGTTGGCTTTCATGTGTCGATTCATATCATACACAAATTGATATCACGATGCTCAGAAATTGGGGATCCTTTCGTCGAGCCGGGCCCTCTGAAAGGATGAACAAAGTTTTGGGTTTTCCTGGTGTGTAAGTCATTGGTTTCGATCATCATATTCTCCCGAGAACGTTTTTCCTGACAGAGCCCTTTTGTTAGATTTTTGCTATTCCTCGCTTCGCATAGTTCTGTATCATAGACCGTTCGCCCTCATTGTCAAGGAACATCAACGGTGATCTCACAACAATCTGTATACTTGCCATCCGTGGCTTGGGCCCTCTGAGCAATCAAGCTTCTAAATAGCTCTGTGGGTGCACGTCCAAGCAATAACGAATGTCATTCCATTGTTCTGAATGTAAAGATGGGCCACTGCACTCTTGCACGTCCAACCGTTGCACCCGCCGCCGCCGTGAAACGCTGAAAACATCTGTCCTAATATTTAGATCCCATCTTAGCTTTCTTTCCTGGGCACTGTGGGTCCACCGGCATAACCATGCATCCTGTATCCCAGTTTGTTCGACCCCAAGCGATGTCAAGCGAGATCTGCCGAATCTCAGTTCGAACCAACTCTATCGTACCCCGGTAAACATCAGAGTCAGGCTTCCGTGCATAGATTCAAGCACGAGGGAATATTCGCTACAATAAATGATATACAGGGTTCGCGGCAGAACGAAACATACGCGAAGATCTCTATTCCGGCGGCGGTTTCGTTGGTGACACCGTCTTCCTCAAGAAGGCTCTCGAAAGCGAGGAAAATGCGCTCTTTCCCTTGCTCGACGAAGACCGTGAAGCCCCCAACCGCTTATTCATCCTCCGCTCAGATAGATTTGATTTGACGCGCTGCATCTCCACTCCATGCTCCTCTGTGGCAAAATCAAACCCGCGGTCGACAGAAGTGATCCCAGTAACCATGTCGGTCCGACTGGGCGATCGAACATCCACAGATGGCCGAATGTGTCGTCGACTCACACTACTTCGTCTTGATACCGTCGACGTCCGTCCTTGTGGTCCTGGGAGATCGAAGAATGGCTGACGTGGGCGAGAGAAAGAGGAAAGGTCTCTGTTTGGGTACTTTTTCTGCAGAAGCTGGAAGATCTCCAGGTCTCCTGGATTGAACCCAAACTTCCAAGCTTTCCAGAGATACCGTGGGGCAAGAGCAACGATGACTGTCAGGGAGAGAGATAGCCAGAAATAGGCTGAATGAAATAGGTAGTAGTTGTTGCCATAAAGCTTCGTGACAGCGTAGTTTGGCGAGACAAGCGAATAAATTACCTGCAAAGCGACGCAAGGTTCAACAGCAAGACCATAAGGCATTGAGCAACGTACAGTAAAAACCCACTGCACAATTATACCAATAAAAACAGCGAAAAATAGCCACCACGTCCATGCAGTTGCGTTGAGGCCTGTGAACAGATTTGCCACAAGAACAGCGGAGATTGCCATGACCTAGAGAGTTGGTTAGCTGTGCAGACGTCAGCCTCACCGTAGACCCACATACCGTCGAGAACTCGTACAAATACACGTCATACCCATCCTCTCGCGCCGTGGGGGACATATACGTGTACAGAATAAGGAAGTAGATAACAGCGGACTGGAGACAACAATAATTGGAGTCAGCCCACAAGTGAATGAAGCTAGGCACGGACGAACCTGTACCACTCCATCTATCATATAGACAATAAAGTTGCGAAGCCCGAACCAGCGCCCTTCACGGCCGTAGCGGTACAGTTCTGGCACTTCCATCAAGGTGTGCGAGTCTTCTGCGAAGTCAGAGCACAAGACGTGCCACTGAGAAGCAAGTGGACCCACCAAGGAATCGATCAAACAACCCAATGCCCACGACAGCTGCTACCGTCCACAGAGAGTTCCAGAATAGAATGTAGACATAGTCAAAGACGCTGAAAGGCGTGTCAGATGAGGACCCCACAATGCCAGGCGCCTATCGATATAAGGACCCACTGGTAGGCACTCCATGCATCATGTATTTGGAACCACCACAACACGCCCACAGAAACAATGTTCTTGTAGAAAAAGTTTAGAAGCCTTGAGAAAATCCCGTAAGTTCGTTCTATCAACGAAGAGAACAAAGGAACAGGAACACACATCATGCCATTGCGTGCGTACGACCAATGGCCGTGCACCAGAAGCAGCTTCTTGAGAAAGCGGAACTACAAGACCCACAAGGTAACGTTAGACCCCAGGATTCAGAGGAGGCAGACAAGTATACCTGGGCTATGGCGTAATCTGATGAATTGACGGCTTGCATGCCTTCTTCTCCTGAGATCCCAATCCCGACATCAGCAGCTTGGATCATGCTAACGTCGTTTGCACCGTCGCCGATGGCCAGTGTCATGGCGCCTAGCCCATCCTTGACAAGTTTGACGATGAGCGCCTTCTGAAGAGGCGATACGCGACAGCAGATGACACCGTCGCAGAGGACGGCGAGTCGAAGAAGGATAGACTTGTTTTCTTCATCACCAAAAGCCTAGTAAGTGGGTCAACGTTGTCAGATGGACAGATGGAAGGAACAAAGAGAAAGGCCGAACGAACCTCCAATAAGGCGGCGCCGTCCACAACGAGAATAAAGCCACCAGGACGTTCTCCGTTCTCCGGTCCAACAATGGAAGACACCCCAGTGTTTATTCGTTGGAGAGGTATGATTCCTTCTGTCGAGGTTTTTAGAGCTGTGTGACCCCCTTCGGTGGCATGTTCGGGGAAGAATCGATCGAGGGTGTCGACCATTTGCGCATGGACAGGCCGTCGGGACGTGCCACGTATAATGATGATGTTCGAATCTGAGGCGATCAAGTTTGTACTCCGGCCAATCGCTATAAACCCACAAGCCGGTCAGTCTATATCCGTGCCTAGAGAACAGAGACGTACCGATAGCTGTCTCTAATTTGTCACCAGTTGCAACCCATAGCTTGATGCCAGCTTTCTTGAGGTCTTCGATAGTCTCTGGAACACCGTCTTGCAAGCGATCTTCGATTGCCGTGGCACCAAGGAGGTGCAGTCCCTGCTCCAATTCATTTGCGACTTGTTCGACCAGGTCTTCTCGGCCCTCCAGAGCAATGCCGGCTTCTTGGTACCGTCTGCTCCAAGCTTCATATTCATCAACTGCAGAAGAAAATTGGTCATTTGCACAAAAGGAGCATACGGCTAACAGACCTGGAATCATGCGATATGCCAAAGTCAACGTTCTCAACCCACTGCTCGCGAATTCGCTCAAGTGCCTCTCCGTCTCCAGCTTCATGGGCTCTTCTCCGGATCGGAGTCGTTCGAAAATGACATTGTCGGCACCCTTCGTCAACAACAACAAATCGCTGCCTTCGACGTCAAGTCTTCGTAGCACCACACTCATCCTCTTCCGTGCACTCGTAAACTCTAGAATATCCAGTAATTCGTATCTCTCGATATTTGCAGATTTCGGCGTCCGAAGACATAGAATTTCCTTGTCTTTACCGAGGAACGCGAATCCAACATCCGCAGCGGCTTTGACCAGAGCAGCTTCGTCGGGTGATTGGGCTTTGTACTCGATGGCGCCAGTTTGGGGATCGGTGGCTGCTAGGACTGTGTGGCACAAAGAGAGGACCGTGAAAAAACTGTTGATGTTTGATGAGAAGGCGGAGGGCTGAGAATCGACAGCGGCATCTTGAATGTCCTGGAGCAAGAAAGAATCTATGAATGTCGGCGTGCCTTCAGACGCAGGATGGACAATTTCGGAGCTTGGTTCGAGTCCGAGATGGAGTGTCGAACTACTTGGACGGCTTTGAGCCTGAACCAGATCGACATGCACCTCCAGCCTGATGGGTTCCTCAAGGTCTGACAAAGGTTTCACGTTGTCCTTCCCATCTTCCACTGCCGTTGATGAGCTATCACCTCTGTAGGCCTTTCCTCCGATTGAACACATTCTGAACACCATAGAGTTCTTCACGAGGCAATCAATACGCGCAACAACACAGGCTTTTGCCACACACCTGGGTCAAAGTGCCAGTCTTGTCCGAGAATATGTACTCTATCTGTCCAAGGTCGTCTGAAAGATTCCATGATCTAGCTTGAGTAGCTTGCTTTGTCTTCTTGTAGTAGATATCATAGTCGTAGTAGATAAAAGCGGCTTGCAAGGTGCGGACTACTTCGATCGAAATGTAGAGCGAGATTGGAACGATGTCCTGAAAGCTGCGTTGCATGAGAAATTTGCGCATATATGCAGGCTTCAAAGCAGCTCACGTCAGAAGAGCGAACGCCCAAGTGATGAGACCGTTTATCCTTGGGTTGTCGTCCGGTAAATCAGCCCCATAAAGCCACGGAGCACCCAAAGGAAAATATTGCTTTTCGAGGGATGAGTCCACAATGGCGCAAACAACGCACATCACAGCTAAGAGAATAAGGTTGATAAAGCTAAACTGCGACGTTAGTGACAGGGCAGATAGCTTCTAAAGAAAGGACTTACACTTGTGGGTTCATTTGCCTTTCAACTTTGCTTCGTTTACTGGGTGTTCCACCGGAATTCATGACAATCTTCGAATCGAGCCCTGTGAAGAGGACGACTCCAATGGCCCATCTAGTATTCCTCAAGACAGTGCCACGAAGAAAAGTCGTGGATAGGTCGACAGGATGAGTTGAGCCGTCGATGAGAACGTTGGCGTTCACCCTATACATGTCGGTGTCTGGACGTTCACAATGAATGCGGAACACGTTCTGTGGATCAGCACATGACCGCGCGGTTCGCAGCCCAGTCAACGCTGATACTGCACGTCGAGACTTGAGGTTGGTCTCTCCGTCCAGGTTCTTCGTCTCGACGAAGGCAACGTTCTCATCTTCTGATGTTGCGCAGATGAGGATGTCGGCTGGGAAGGACTCGTTGTCCATAATCTTGACAAAGTCTCCTACACGTAGGTCTTCCCAGCTTGTTTGCTTCCAATGAGGCTTAGTCGGATCCTCAGCAGTGTATTCGGAGTCTTCCTCGAGATGAGTGCCATGCGACGTGTTGGTGTCCTTGACCGACGGTGACGAACGTCTTGGAAGGATTCCGCGTATAAACGTCTTGCTCTTGCCTTCTGAGACGTTCGGATTCCTCCAACTGCCGCCAGAAAGCACCCTGACCTTGCTATTGTTGACTTTGTTGTCCGACTGGTGACGTTTGAAGTCCTCGTACCCGTCCTTTAGCGCTGTAATCGAGAGGATGACGATCAACGGCAGGATAACGGCCCCAGGCGCAATAGTCCTGAATTTCGGAAAGAATTGAAGGATAGCAATTCCAAGAAAGAACCTGGTTCCAGTATCAATCGACAGTTAGCATACTGAGATGTTGGGACATACATGTTTGCTATTCGCCTAAATTGTTCCAACAGATTGCGGGGTAGGAAGGTAATGAGGGTGTACTTTGAGGTAATGACTTGGTTCGTCGTGTACCGCCGATCGGGTCTGACGCGGCCCCTCGAATCCAAGTAGTCCCCAGGAAGAGGTTCATTGACGAACACAGTTCTTGGGGGTCCTGGAGGTCGTTTCCGCGAAAACAGCGTCTCGACGTTGAAATCTGCCAGACGAGCATACCAACTCGCAAATCCGCGACTCCTGGTGCCACTGAGGTAAGTCATAAATGAGAGGGCTCAAGAGGAGCTTGGAATGTGGTGGTTGCACACCTGGGCAGAGGTAGGAGGTAGGCTGGGCCCCCGCTGCAGATTAGAGCTAATCTAATTGGGCGGAGTTCCAAGAGACCTGCGTTTGGTACGGGAATCGATGAACAGCGTACTGCTGTGTACGCTATAATTAAGGTAGGACAGTACAAAAATACAACATCGCACTGCCCATGATGCCGGTTTGTGCTGAAAGAAGTGAGAAAACTTCGTAAAAGCCAAGCAGCTCACGTTCGGGCGAGCTGACGAGACATCAGAGTGGCATTACCATTGAATGGAGCGGGTCGCCCTACTGAACGAGTGTGCCGTGCGACGAGTAGAACGACTTAGAGCTAAGAGAGGCCCTGGGCGGAACATCACTTGAATTCACGGAGTCTAGGACGGGTACCAGTTTTCCCACAAGTTCTTTGAGTGACGTGACGTGTCCCGTCAAAAAAGATAGGCCTATTTTAAGTGTGGAAGTCAAAGGAAGCACGGCCAGCAACGGCGCGAGTCGGAGTTTACAAGGAACTCGCGAGGCAACCTTCCCAATCCTGGGTACTTCACGGCTCATGTTCTTATCGTCATGAAAAAAACAAGAATCAAGGACACACGAGATCAAACAAATAAATAGAAGGGGATTCTCGACCTGGTGTTCGTACACTTTCCCCATCGAGCTAACGGGTAATTCGAAGCAATGAACCTCATGTGGAGGCATCTCTGCCGTAGACAAGGGAAATACAAGCGTGTGCGACAAAATTCGAGGGATATGCGAGGCACTGGGTTACGAGAAATAGTGTGTCATTTTGCGGCAATCAACACCACCATGCGCGCATCGAGAGCGGAAGACATTGAAAATAACAACATTAAAAAATACTGCTTGGTCCCGTACTCGAACCAAGAACACCAAGACATGCAGATTAGACGAGTCATAATTTTACCGCTGCACTAACCGTCCGATGGCAGCTGATGGTGCAAAAGGTTTGTATCGAGAGGCGGAACGTGGAAACAAAGCTATTTTAGGCTATTTTTAGCTTGTTCAGCGAGTACAGGCACCTGGGATCTTCATGTCTGACTTTGCCGAGGCAGCCGCGTCGCTTTCTGAACAAATTCCATGATACTACCAGCTATGTACTTTTTATAAGAGGGACCTACGACAACACTCGAGCGGCGGATGTACAGACACCTAGCGGAGATTGAATTGGATCCCTTCCCGGCCGATGCGGGTGTCGCTTGTCACGGGCATTTCCGAAATGAGACAGCGAAGCTGTCAAGAAACTGTGGGCAGACTGGTTACTCAGTCAGGACGAGTGAATTTCGCTGACAAACGCATCCAGAAATGGAGTTTGGCCCGCGAAGGTGGTCTCACCGGGCCGCTGGGTTACCGGGTTGACACCCGCCGAATAATATCTGTTCCGGCGCCCTACGCCTTTGTGTGGGTTGACCAGCAACCTACCTCTGAAGGCATAATCCGGGGCTCTTATCTCATCACAACTGCGTTGACCTCGATGTATCGCAATCCATTCCTTTGCCAGATTTTATGATGTCCCGGCAACAATCTTTGGCCTTGTTTCTGCCACATTGCGACCCTCTCTGTGGGTATATAAGTCGCATTGATGGATCGGTTGATTTACATGAGCCACCCCCCTCTTCCTTCTTCGTCTTCCGATGATCATGGATAAATCACCTATCGGTCGGCTCTCCCCCGAGAACTTTATGGAGGTCTTCGACCACTGCCTCTCCCTGACAGACTCCGATGCAAAGGTGCCCCTAGGAATTACGCTCTCCCACGTATCGAAGGCCTGGAGGGACGTGGCTTTAGACCATTCGCCCCTCTGGACGAGGATCGTGTGCAAGAAACCGATTCTCCCGCCATCCGTTCTCAAGGTCAATGAATTCATCCGGAGATCGAAGAAGAAGCCACTGGATATTGTTCTCTATCTACACTGCGGAAGCCCGCAAGAAAACGAGGAAGCCGAGCGCACGTCTTGGTCCAGGGTGCACCCGGATGCCAAAATTCAAGATCGCCAGGATGTGCTGTTGGTTTTGGAGGCGCTCGTGACACAAACCTACCGTTGGAGGAGAATCTACATCGCTGCACCGACTTGGGACTACGAAGTTTTTCCTGACCTCTTCCTGCGGTGGAGACAGATGGTCTCCTCCTCTGCGGCGCCACTGCTCGAAAGTGCCTCTTTCTGCCCTGCGCTCTCGATCGATCACAGTCATTACAGCAAGGAACAACGGCAAAATCTCCTTGAAATCTGTAGCGAAATCCTATTTCTTCCTCAGATTTTAGCAGGGGGAACTCCAAACCTGAAATTCATTCGCTTTACATCTTTCGCCTTCCCGATGCTTCTCCCGTCTTTACGCAACATCGTGAACCTCCAGATTGTCTACACTGACTTCAGAAGTTTCGAAAGCCACAGCTCGCCTTTTTTCACTTTTTACCATCTGTGCCACATACTCTCGCTCCCCAATCTCGAGACATTGCTGCTGTCTGGAGATGCATTTGGTGCATGTGCTTTCCCAGAAGGCAACCTACCAATAATCCCTTGTCCACGCCTCAAGCATTTCTACTTCGACTCAACCACATATTGTTTCGATAACTTGATTCGTGTCATGGATGCATATAATCTTGAGCAGTTGACGCTAAAGTTCTTCCAACCACGCATCATCACGCTCCTGTACGATCCTCCGAAACCGTTCAAGGCAGTATCAACCCTTGAGCTTCTGAGTTGCCGTCCTGTGGAGTATGAGCTCATTTATTTGATGGATCTGGTGCCGAACATTTCGACTTTGGCTATCCACGGAGACTGCTTTGAACATGGTTCCGATTTCCTGACTGACGGAGAGAGCGACGATGAGGAGGAGGACGAACAGGAGGACGAACAGGAACAGGAGGACGAGGACGAGGTGGTGGTGGAAGAGGAGAATTATGCATGTGCAAGCAGCGAGGGAGAACAAACCGACGCTGAGCCAGGCCCAACTCTAACAACTGGGCCAATCGAGCCAATTCCGTTAGAAAATGCGAGCGGGGGGGTACATCGTCGACCCGCGTCATTCGGGCCATTCGACAAGCTGATTGCTGTAGACCAAGCGGACTTTCACCCCTGGCGGTCACTGTCCAGAGTGCAATACCACCCCCTGGATCCACCAAACCTGCGGGACATGTTGAAGTGGCTCCTACACCGGAAAAGTCGAGGCGCCCTACCTCTGGACACGATTCAAGTCACTCCATCGTTCGTAGCTGACGAATTTCGACACTCGCACCCAGAGGTGGAGGGAATAAAGCAGCTTGTCGGATCTCTGGAAAGCTGGGATCGTTGTGAAGAAGTCGCTGAAGGTCCGGTCCCATGGGACTCTGAATTAGCCATCGAAGACGTCAAGTTTCGCCCTCGCGACTACGAGTAAGGATACCCTGCGCCTAGATGTAAATTATATATGGCTAGGATCTCCGCAACTTTTATTATTATTAGATTGGTACATAGTGAATACTCGTGGATAAGGATTGCTACCTGCCGTATAGCAAAGTGCTAGCGAACCAGGAGGGAGATATAAACCATTGAGAAATGGAGGATGTGCGGCACCGAGCTTCTTATTCCGAAGTAGGACCCACGGCAATGTCGTTCACACAAGGGCCCCTCGCGCAGCAATATCAGTCTCTGACCTTATCCAACAAATCACCCGCAGATCAGCTCAGGCTGCTAAGCATTTCCGATGCCCAGCCTTAAAAGCTCACGTTGGTCGACAAACTCACACCAGGAGAACTCGCCATTTGCTACTCGCCACACAAGACTCGTAGCTTATTATGGAAATTACTTCCCGATAAGTACATTCATGCAACAAAATTGCTCCACCTTGTTCCCGGAGACATAGCTCAAAATATCTATTCCCAAGTCCAAGCACACTCTGAACGAAATTGTCTCGACCTACGCGTTCCACATTGGAAACCCAGCAGGAGGGTAAATCAGCCCTGCAGGCCATACGTTACCAACCTGTGCCCGTGCTCGATACGGAATCTCGTGTGTCGAAGCCCTCACATTGTTTCTCCACACGCTGATCGACATTCCCTCGCGGACAAGATACATTTCAGTCCCCTCCGGACCGTTGAGAACTCGATAACAACGCTCTAGGGATCGAAGAAGGGTTCCGCGCCTGCCTTCCTGTGGATAACCTCTGTCATTGAGATAGACCTTATATCCTGCAGGCGTGTTAATCGGCTGGCCTTGACGTCTGTCGTAGAGCCCAAAGGAGTAGAGAGAGACTTGCAAGAGGTCACCTTCCCAGAGACGGAGCGCGTAGCGGTTGTTGATATTTAGCAGGAAAATATCTCCGTTGGCCTGGGGTTGATGCTGAAGAAGCCCAAATGAGGTCGTCAGGTAAACATATGACGTTTAATACTACCCAGACTCACCCCAATCGTAGGCAGATTGGAACGTGGCGGCGGCTCAGCGCCCTCTGGAACAGGCAAAGATCCGTGCATCTGGTAGGTACGTTGGCCATTGGTGCGTGAGGTCTCAGCGTGGTGGTGACCAAGTGGTGACCAAGTGGTGACGAAAAGCGAAGACTGAATTGTGCCAGTGGGTGTCGGAGTTATGTAGCAAAACTTGGATGATGGATCTTCGGTCCGCTCGAATAAGTAATCCGTTCGGTTGTATCGTTGGAGGGTCGAGTGAGTGACCTTGAATGGCCTCATGCACTTATATCAATGGCTTGTCCGTATTTAAGTGCACAGCTATACTCTTTACCCATACGTTTCGCATCAAGAGGCCAACGCGGAGGGTGTAGTGTTAGCGCCCACACCCGTCACGCGTCTTCGAGTCGCGCGCCGCCTGGTTAGCCCGGAAGAGTCGTTCTCACAACTCATTGCGGTGTTCTAGGTTTTGCTTCTCTTTCCTTATTCGCACGACTACCCCACATCAGCGGTCACCACACTTGTAAGCATATCTGGACGCATAGGAGGGCCCACAACCTTTGGGACAAGCAAACAAGTATGGCAGAGTCGGCACTCCCTAGATATCTCAAGATGCTTCGCGACTGAACGCTGAGCCGCGACTCGCTTGAGCGCTCGAAATCTGAGTCATTACGCATGTATTTGGTAGGATATTACAAGCACCGCTTGGATTCATCTCGGGATCTGCAGGACATGGAGGGGGAAGCCTGAGCAATCTCAAACTGCGGACAAGCCTCATAGAATGGCCCAGAATGGTTCAAATAAAGCACCACAAGAAGTCTACCGCTGCACATTTGGAGTGTTGGTACAGGCTTTTTGGGGAAACTGATCTAATGGGCACCAAAATCGAGGACACAATACTTATTATTGTCCACTAGCCCATGATGACATGATATGCAGAGTCTCCCATCCATGTGAACAGATATTCGAGTCTCTTTGCTCTGGGCTTACTGTATCGTGAGGGCGGTCTTAAACGCGATGCGGCTTGATAGATATAAGTGCACAGAGCCCGGGACGGTATGCAATAGACGCTTGCACGTGTACTGATACTCCCGGAAAACCGGTGTTCAGCGATTGGACCATGCCGGTATACCTACTACTACTACTACTACTACTTCATCAACCGTATAATAACGTGTTGAAGCAGCCCAAATTCCACCAGCGGCCTCTAATTCCCTTCCTCAGTGGCAACTTCTCTCAACCTCACCAACAGCAGCACTATCACCATGAATCGAGATGATTCCATGCCCCTGCCAAATTTCAGCCGTGAAGATCGTCTCTTAATGATGCAACCATGGATGGACAAACTGATGATTGTGCACCCCGGTGAATCGAGAGAGCGACTTGCAGCCTTCTATGGTGCCCAGCACGGCAGCCTTGCAGCAGCGGCAGCAGCATTTACACATGTATACAAGTACTTTGGCACTCTCAAAAGCGACGATCCGCAACCCCTGTCGCCTCCTTGGGGCCCTACGCCGTCGATAGGGGTGATTATTTATTTGTTTAAGATTCCGAGAGCAATTGCTAACTGATTTTTTCGCCAGCGCCAGCCCTATGCCAACTTGGGCGGAGTGGTCCTTATGCCCCTCGAGACAACTAACTATGGGCTTCGTTTCTGGCCAGGCGACATTGGACAGCACAAGATTTGCTCCCTCGGATTCTATGACAGGCGAACAAATGAACCAATTAACACTCCTGCTAGGTACACCATTCGTGCGGATGACTGCCCTGAAGAGCATGGCTCCAATATCTTGAAGTCGCTGGAGGAATGTTATCAAGTAGACCTCGCACGTATCCGCCCAGGCTCCCAGACCTACCTGGTTCATCAAGGCATGAGGATCAGCGTCTACGTCGACAACGAAAGGATTGCCAGGGGAATCGAGGTTCCAAAGTATTCTCAGAGACCCCACCAGTAGAGCCTCGTTTACTCTCTTTCATGTCTCCAGACAAGAATGAGTCTATATAAGTCGTACGTAGTGAATTAGGCTGAATGGGATGGATAGCGCATGTTGGACGTTTTACATGCTGATAACAATCGTGTAGAAACCAGTCCAGTTCTGTGAAAATTAAATGGTGTGATGGGTCGTAATCAACAGAACATTCCACAAGAGAAATATGCATGCTTTCTACGAAAACTACATGCACCGCGCAGAAAATCATGTGGTTGAGAAGCTGAACGGAATGGGGAAATGAAGCAGTACTGGTGCAGCCCTTCTGTATGGAATAGCATGCGTGGAAGCTCTCTCTTCACGGTACCAGACACTGATAGACATTCCCTCACGTACGAGGAAGGTTTCAGAGCCATCTGGGCCGTCTTGGACTCGATAACAACGCTCTAGGGATTGAAGGAGAGTTCCACGTCTTCCTTGCTCTGGATAACCCCTGTCGTTGAGATAGACTTTATATCCTGCAGGTGTGTTGATCGGTCGGCCTTGATGCCTGTCGTAGAAACCGAACGAGTAGAGGGAGGCTTGCAAGAGGTCACCTTCCCAGAGATGGAGAGCGTAGCGGTCGTTGATGTTCAGCAGGAGAGTACCCTCATTGGGACGAGGTTGACGCTTAGAAGGGTAAAATGGGAAACATCCACGGCATTAGATGGACAACCGAAATACGCAACATTCAAAGTCAAGCAGGACTCACGCCAATCATAGGTAAATTGGAACGTGGCGGCGGCTCAACGCCCTCTTGAGCAGGCAAAGATCCGTGCGTCTGATAGGTCCTCGTCAGGAGCTCCGCCGCCTTTTCTAGACTCCCATGTTGTGCCGTCCAGAAATCGCCCAGTTGCTCTCGTGGCACACCAGGATGAGTACGCATGAGTAGGTCCATCCAGGGTATGTGAAGAGCTCTTGCTTTCGGTGTTCGTCGAGAGGTGGGAGGGCACCGTGAGGAGGTACGTTAGCCATTGGAACGTGACGCGCGCGACGGAAAGCGAAGATTCTGGTTGGTGCTGTCAGTGACTAGTGACCGGTTGACCACTGGCGCCGTCGAGTCAACGTTCAACGTTCAACGTCAACGTCAACTTCAACTTGTCCAACTCAACTCGAATCACGTGGCGTGCTCCCACAGTTATCCACAGGAGTCTCCCTTTCGAGAATCGAGGGCATCCCCAGCGTCGCATCGCAGGAAAATTCTTCGTTCCAGCCAATTCAAATTGACCTTCTTTGGTAAGCCACCAACGGTCTTTAATATCGCGAGTAATCCGACATGGAAATTAGGATCTTGCGTCTCCTGGTACGGAATCGCCGACTAGATGTTCTCTGGCGCACCGTCGTCTGCGGGGTATACAATTGATAGTGAAGATCCACTGGTCTCCTTTGTTGTACGAGGGGATGAACGCGCAATCTCCCAGACGCAACCTCTCATCCCCTGGGCATACATATTCGCAAGTCGCCTTCCACCCGCTGACCACCCATCACCTCGTCATCCACAAAGGTGCTCCCTGTCCAATGTCCTCACTCTCCAACCCAATTCAAGAAACCATTCACTCTCCAACCCAGCATTCATCCTCATGCCTTGGGTTCGAGTCCATGTCGCTCAATAAACGCACTCTGTCGGGACTTGAGGTCCTCTCCCTCGGGCAGCCCCTGTGCAGCCCACTATCCGGTACTCCCTCCTACAACTACGCTAGGAAGTCTCCCGGCTCAAAGAACATAGAGGTGCTGGCAGGAACAACATGGCTCTTATTGTTGGATCTGTTCTAGGCTCGTTCAGCCTCATTCCCCTCGTGCTCCTGGTACTTTGGATGCGAGGCTTATTGGTGTTTGACAAGATTCTCTGTAGGAGAAAGAAGGGTTCTGGGGAGTCAGCATCGGGACTCGGATTTCGCGGACACTGGATGCTTTGGACTTTTAATCACGACCTGTTCACGAACACGTCCATTTATGTCAATGTTTCATGCATATTTCGTAGTTTGATTTCTTTACGATTGGGGCACGGACTAGACACGGACTAGACAGATATCATTAACAAATGATTTGTAGCTCTGTATGGAAATTACTTCCTCATATATTCGACTCATCATTCTTCACTTCGTTCCAGGAATGTCACTAAGAAAAATAACCACTACCACGTTCGAGCAAACTTGAAATGAAACTACGTATCTTGTCCCCTAGAAACCCCACATCGGAACGCCGACAGCAGGGTGGATCGGCCCCATAGGCCATACATTCCCAATCTGCACTCTCGCTCGATGGGGGATTTCATGCGTCGAAGCCCTCACATTGTTTCTCCAAACACTAATAGACCTCCCTTCCTGTATCAGATATGTTTCCGTGCCCTGTGGTCCGTTTGGGACGCGGAAACATCGTTCCAGGGACCGAAGAAGCGTTCCGCGCCTTCCTTCCTCTGGGTACCCGCGGTCATTGAGGTAGACACGGTACCCTGTTGGCGTGTTAATGGGGCGATTTTGGCGGCGGTCGTAAAACCCGAAAAAATATGAGGAGGCTTGCAGGAGGTCGCCCTCCCAGAGGCGCAGAGCGTATCGGTTGTTGATATTCAGCAGGAGGGTTCCTTCGTTCGCTCGGGGTTGGCGCTGAGTACATCACGAAAAAGAAGTATGCCGTTAGTTGGACCCACAAAAGGCACACAAGATGCGAACTCACCCCAATCGTAGGCCGATTCGGACCTGGCGGCGGCTCCTCACCCTCCAGAACAGGCAGAGATCCATGCGACTGAAACAACCTCGTTATTTGCTGTGCGGCCTCTTCCAACCCCGTGTACTGGATTGCGTGACATGCTGCTACAACCTCGCGTGGCTGCCCGGGATAGCTACGCATAAGCACGTCCAGCCAGGGCATATTCAAGAGCTCCTGTCGTCGGTATTCGTCGAGATGTTGATCGAGGTTGGCGGCATGGGCCAACAATGCTGCCTGAGGTGAGTCTGCCATTACGGAACACGTCGGTGACGCGATGGTCGATGCTTGAAGCCTGAAGACGCGTCTGGTTGATGTGGTGTTGTTGAAAGTTGTGGGCGCGCGACCCTGAATGCTGACATCCTGATGGAGAACGCAATTTAGAGGCCGCTCAGGGGCTTTTCGAGTTCAAGAATTGCTACGCCTCGTCCTTTTCAGTCTTTCCGTCCTTCAAAGTTCCGACCCCGCCTCTTCAAAATATTGGACAAGACAACGAACCCTGTCGCCTCGTTCATTCTACGCACCCTGCGAGTTGGCCTTACTCTACCTCCAGTGCTCCTTCAGCCCGTCACGTACACCTCGCTCTCCTTGAGCAACGTGCTCACAAGCCTCACTCGAGGCAGAAGAACCATCTCAATCCCCTGCTCTTCATCTCCACCATTAATCTCATGTTCTCTTTTTTCCAGGACTCGAAGTGGCAGAGCCCCAGCCCACTTGTACCTGCAACGTGCTCTGCCCATGTAGTTGACTTTGTGGTGCAGGAGGCTGATTGAGTGAGAGTGGTGAGGCTCGGAGGATGGTTGTTGGGGATGGTGTTCTATCCGCCAAGAATTGCAATTGGGATTTGATTTCATCGTCCGCATGGTCAGTGACTGTCGATGAATTCCAGTAGATGCCATTGATGGTCAACGGGTGTCAATGGACACCAATGGAGAAGCAAGATAAAGTCATTGTCGGCAATAAACGTATGCTACTAAGTAGTAAGTAGCTACTATGCCGCTCACCCCACAGTTCGTGGTGCCCCTCCTCTCGGTACATCACATCAATGTCACATTCCCACAGCCCAAACGTTGAAACACCGCGCTTTGAGTCGCAGTGCGCGACATCAGTTCGCACTAAGGGATAGTATTAGTAGAACGATTGGCATTATACTGAGATAGTGTTTCTGGGAAGGTCCTGCCTGAGGTCCATGGTTAAATCCATGTGAAAAAGCAGGGTTGAGCCCAAAGTGATGTCGGGCACGAACTGCAGGAGCGCTAGAGAAAGAGACATTGATCATAGCACAGTCTCGAAGTGTATTTGGTACAACCTGCGAGAAATGACCGCTGAAAATGAAGAAGGGTCCTAGGACAGACACCGAAAAAAGTACCTCATACTCTTTTGCCACAGCTTCATAGTTCGGGAAGACCCCTGAAGCAGCTGCCTCGAGTGCGGCCTTGAACTCGTCTTTCGGGCCTTCGGTCGTGTATCCTTTGAGCGGGCATTATTGCGCGTGTGTCGTCAATAGGGGCTCGAGACGCTTGTTGTCACTGTTTCGTGAGCAGCGGCCATCACGGCTTTGTCGATCTCCGACACGGCGCCTGACGGCTTGCGTGACGAGGTCCCCATTTTGGACGTTCATTGGAAGAGGATTTTAAGCTGAAAAAACTGCTTGGGGGTGCTAAATGAGATGATATATTATCACTGACATTATCTACACCAAGTTCGTGGCAGAGGAGGTTGTGGAAACGAAAGGAGGGGCACCACGAGCTGTGGGGTGAGCATAGTAATTGTGGCGGAATCCGGATCAACCTATGTTGAAACTCCGACCGGAAATATCCGACCAGGACAGACTCCACGTAACCCTTACATGGTTACATGATAAACCAAATGTCAGCTCTCAAAGAGCTTGTGTGAAATCAGGGTATCAGAGCGCTACAGAGAACTCCGTAGCATGCCATAGCATATCAGCTGAAGTCCCCCTTCTATAGAGCCCCCCCTGTCTCCAAAGTGTTCAATAGGGTCCATACTTAGAAAAATCGGGTTTTGCTGATTGGCAGACATACGGAAGACAAGCCACTTCTATCCATGAGACCTTGTCCTGAAAAATGGACAGCCCACTCCAGCCAATTTTTTCTTTGAGAGCTTTGACGCGGACCTACTATCCTCAGCACTTCGCCTTCTGTGACCTTCTGGCAGCCAAGATCACTGAAAATACTGAAATCCGTCAGGAGCATATCGCCCCCGCCTCCGCTTGTGATCGCGGGATGTATTACCAACATTATTTGTTCCACTCAATAAAGTGCTGGCAGATGCACAGAGAGGCGCCGCCACGAGCGCCTTCTCCATGGAGGATATTCCTAAATTGGAATTTATTCGGCCGAGGTGGCGCAGTTTGAGATCGATTGGGGTAGGCTCAGAATCTCCGCCGTCCAAGCCACACTTTACATAATACTGGAGGTTTGCTGGTGCTCCGCACGGAGTCAGGGATTTTTAACTGATGTTTACTTGTTTGTCATGGCTTCGCAATTTAATCTCAGATGATAATATTTATTAGACTTTGCTTGACTTGACTCGAGGCTGCTCGCCTTCGCCCCTCCGTCGGGCGGGGCGCTCCATCGGACTGAGCGATCTCCGGCTGGTTCAAAAGGTTGACTAGGATTTGGCTTTTTAATCTGTCGGAGGTACAAACTTCTTCATTTTATATGGTAAAAGAAAGAAGACGACATATCACGCCTCAGTCTACCCGTACAACAGCAAATTGACCACTAGTATACTACAGATCGCTTTCGAAGCTGGTACCATCATTCCTGATTCAACTTCGGGGACGTGGGGACGTAAGCAATTTGCCACGTCATGGGAAGGTTCAGAAAAGCTTACCCGCCAACGTATACGCATTGCTGATGGTTTCCTTCATTACCATATGGATGAGCCACAACACCACAGAAATGTCTTCCAGAAGATACATAGATAACCCGTGCGGCTCCTGGCTGACCTCCCGGCTCGCTGTGCTTCTTTTTCATGTTGAATTTGGCATTACCGGGAAGCACGGGGAATTCTAGAAGATGGTCATTTTGACGGAGACCACTACCGCATGCTGGATCGCGCCACGTGTTGAAATTGTCTTTATTCTGAAAGATGTGAGGATAACCGCTTTTATTATCTGAGCCAGGAGCTGGAGGCTCAAGGGGTGCCGAATAAGCAGTTTCCTTAGCCTTCTCGTCATTGATGATGATGTCCCCTTCGGTGTTGCTGCAATGCCAATGCGGCTGGAAAACAAGTCGGTGAAAGGCACTGAAATTACCATGATGAACTCACATGTTGGGGTTTCTTTTCTTTAACGGGTGCACAGAGAGCAGGTGCGGCCACGAGGAAGATGTAGAGTAAGGTTTTGTAGGAGACCATTTGGATGAGCGCGATATTGGTTGGGACCTGGCCAGCAGGGTGAGGAATCGAGTGCATTGGCCATGGAAAGGTTTAAGTAGAGGACCTGTCTGACGGCATTACTTGAGCAGAACATTCCAAAAACAATGTCCGACCCCAGCTCGACCCACAGGAAAGTATTTATGTATGGGCGCTGACATTGCTGGCTGCCAAGCATGGCATTCTTGCACATGAACGCCATTGAATTTGCGAGTCTTTGTCACGTTCGACATTGTTATGGGGCAGAGGAAGCGATATTATTGTCCCTAATGATAAGTTTCATCAAGAAGATGGAGATGGGCGCGTTGGGCGAGGGCTCCGAAATCCGGGACCGCTCGAATGTCCATGGTGTCCTTACGGTGGCTACCCTTACCGTGTCGTGAGAGTTGGTTAGAATATGTTGTTCTCTAGTTACCAGAGCAGTGTGTGAACAGAAGTTGAGATAACAGATGGAGGACAACAGTGTTACGGAGAGGAAGAGCTTCTGAAAAGCATCATCACTTAATCAGCGCTCAGGCCTCAGGCATGATTGATTTACACAGGGTGTAGCGGGACGCTCGTAGCGGTCTTGATTTAAGAGATAACGTTGTGGGTCATGACAATTCTCCCTGTCCGAAATCGCCCACCATGGCCACTAGTACCACAACTCAGTTGCATTTCACGCTCGCCAGCGCAGGCGATGAAACAGTCTTTTCCATCCTCCGAGCGTACCTCCAACCATCTCCTGAGGTCGAGGCCTCAGCGGCAGCACACCAAATTCAGCAAACTTTGCCCTTCTCTCTCCCGCCCGAAGGAGACGAGCAAATTGCACAGACAAAAGGTTTTCTCTGGATGATGTGGGAAACGATTGTCGATGTCAGCTCCCAAATCCCCTGGCAGCATCCAGGCCAGGATCGGTTGGTTGAGCTGGTGAAGGCACTTCGAAGCCTCCCGGACCCAGTCACGATTGATCTGGGGTGGATCGGCAAATCGAGGCTGTGGGTAGACCTTCCCGTCCTCCATACAGTGCTGTCCGAAACTGCTTACTGTTCGTACCCTCTCCGTCTCCCTCTATATGAGTCATCGAGACATGTACAGACGCTGACGAACAATCATTTTTCAGTAACCGAAAGCGCCAATGAATCTAAGGCTCAAGAGCAACGATCTCGCGAGAGGAACTTTCAGACATTCCTCGCTCGTTTGTGGCGAGAGAACGTTGTTGCCCGCCCCGACTATGCCAGATTCTATTTATGCGATGCTCTCGAAGAAGAACCTAGTTCCCGCGCGAGGGCACTTGAAGGATATGGTGAAGTACGATTTGAGCGATATGGTCGCATTGCGGCGACGTGGATCATTCTATCAGGACATCATCTGTTCGAGTATTGCCGTGAACCAGACGGAAGACCTGCAGAAAATGTTGCTGGAGTTATTGTGGGAGGAACAATTTTTAGCGGAAAGGAGGGATTTACGATGGTGAAATGGAACATATGGAAGAAACGCTTTGCGGAAATCAAGTCACTCCTTGAGGCGAGCGAAGAAGTGAAGGATTTGGCTGGAAAGGCGGAGGCAAAGATGGACGAGATTGAGTCTGCGGCTTAGGCTGGCTAAAGGGCTGGCAGAAACTTCGTATTCGGATAGTTCAAATTATGACCGCTCGTTCTGGATAAGAATAACATGGGTCCTTATTTTTCCCAAGGCAATTTAAATTCTTTCGGATAAATATTGCCAATTTCATACATGTGTTCTCCCTCATCCCATCACGTACGCCTCCCTCTCCTTAACCAAGGCGCTTACCAGCCTCACCAGTGGCAGTAGCACCATCTGAAAACCTTCCTCCTCTCTACCTTCACCGGCCAACGAGCCTTCTCCTTCCTTCGGAGGCCCAAAGCGACAGAGCCCCAGCCCACTCGTGCCCGCGACGTACTCTGCCTTGATTTGACTTTTCTGCGAGCTTCCTTCCGGCCTATCCTTGGTTCCCTTCTCCCTGATACCTGCATTAACCTTCCTCGTGCTCCTTTTCTTAATAACACCTCTTCCTTCTGCCCTACGTTCCCCCATGCCCTTGTCCTTCTCGCCCTTTAGTGAGCACGAACGTTGTGGCCGGACCCAAGCGTCCAACATATAACGTCCCACGAACGCTGCCCCCGGTGCGCACACCGCGGGAACGAGCCCGTGCAGGTCTTCCTCGGCCATCGCACGTCGGAGATCATATGCACGCTCAAGAAGGGGACGGATGGTGTTAAAAAAGAGACGATTGGAAGACGGTGCGCTGCGGTTGTGATTGGTTGTGGAGGAACGGTTAGAGGAAGGGCCGGGCCGGGAGGCGGGAGGGCTGGGGGGTATACAGACGCCCGCGACGGACAGGACACGCGCGAGGTCGAGGAGGACGTCAGAGGCGCAGGTATTTGTGTCGAACGGAACGTTGACATGATGGTGCCGTTGTGGGAGCGAGGGCGAGGGCGAGTGTGCGGTTGGAACGATGTGCACGCGCTCTACGGGCTTGGTAGTATCTGCTGAAGAAACAAGCAGGAATAAGTATCCTCCCTGAAATAGATGGCGGAGAAACAGCATGTACCCATTTTATCTTCCTTTTGTTTCCTAGCCAGCTCAACCAACACGTCCTTGAATGATCTCTGCCTCGGATACGTTCCCTCAATAATCTGGACACACCACTGTATTATTACGGTCTCCAGTATGGTCTGCATCAGCAGTGGGGGAACCTTTCCTGGACCCGTCTTTGTCTGAGCTTGTGACGTCGGCATCTGCGTCTGTGTTCTTGCCAACATGTTCGACTGGGCGTACGTCTCCATCAAGGTCACAACGCGATGCCCTACCATCTTCACAGCGCGCTCGCGGTCAGCTGCTGTAGGCTCCACAGATAAAGAGAACCACGACCGCGAGCCCGAATTCCGAGTCCACTCGAGCTTCGAGACCAACACACCTGCGGCCCGCGCCATCTCTTCGTTCAGCTTCTTCACCTCCTCAATGATGCCTTGTGCTCGTGTCTGCACGACCTCGTCCGCGGCCCCAGAGGTTAACCACGAAATAGCGGCCTTGCACCGCGCAGGGATCCACGACTCGCGGCGAGCTGCGAATTTGTCCTGGAGTAAAGGATCGAGGTTGAGTGAGCGCACGCGGTACTCGGCGAGTACCATCCTGAAGTGCATACACTCAAGCTGCTCCTTCCACTTGTCTCTCTCCGCCTCTAGCCCCTCCAACTTGGCCACCTCGGCCTTCACATCCTCCAACTCCTGCACTAACCACCGTTTCTCATCCACCAATTCCCGGTTCTCCGCCCTCACTTCCCTCAGCTCCGTCTCAAGGTCCGCTATTTTCTGTACCTGGACGCGGTTCTGGGTGGTCAGCGTAGATATCTCCCCGCTGCATCCCTTGAGCGAAGCGGTGAGGCTCGAAGTGTGTTCGGCGTGTGCGTCGGATTGGCGGTGAAGGCGTTGGATGGTTTCGTTGGCGTCGGAAAGTTGGGAGAAGGCACGGGAGAGTTGTGCTTGGAGGTCTTGGATGAGGGGGGAGGAGTGCGTAGGTGCGTGCGTGGATTGGATGTGAGAGGGTTCGTGGTTAGCTTTAACACCGTGTAGGGTGGGTTGGGAACGTTGGGCGTGCAGGCGTTGCAATTGTGGGGCCCTAGGTGAGTCTATTCGTCGGTGGCTAGGTTCGAAGGCCTGGTTTTGACGGTGGGGATCGGTCGTTTTCTCATAAGTGGGTCGAGAATGGAGCATCCGCGGATTGGACTCTTGTCGATCTGACTGCTTGGACTTCTCGAGGAAGGCGACGCCATCTGAGACGTCTGGGTGGCGAGAAGGAGTGGGAGGAGCCCACGGGTCTTTATGAGGAGGTGTAGGAGGGGGAGTCTCTGCAAGTTTGGGCTCGAGTAGAGCTGAGCGTTGCTCTACTTCTTTCGGTGCTTCTGACTCGTGTTCGAGTCGAACTTCCGGTTCGGGTCGCGCGTTCAGAACCCCTTGCTTCTCGTTCGTTGTGTGCGACTCTCTGGGGGGCTGTAGCTTGCACTTAGTGGACTCTACGGGGTAACGGGAAGAGGCTCGCTTCAGCGGCCGCTTAGCCCAGCTCTTTGCGACGCCTTTGAAGGGGTAGTCATGACCGGATGCCCCTTCTTTACCGTCGGGAGGATGAGGATTCGCTGGTTTCGGATCGTCTCCAACCTTTTGTTGCCCCTTCTCCGCACGCATCATTGCGGTGGTGGCCTGGGGTGCGAGCGAGGCCTCCGGTTGTAGATCCTCCTGAGCAGGAAAATCCTCGTCTAATATCTCCATCGTTGGCTCCTCTTTTGGCGTCCGAATGTCATGCCCGTTTTCGTCGACGAGTGAAGTTCGCTGGTAGTGTTCGGGTTGGTCGGGTGTACGTTGGGAGGAATTATGCTTCGAAGGTCGCCTGGCCCAGCTCTTCGGCACACCCTTGAGGACTTGTTTGCTTTCATACTGAATCGAAGAAGGCTCAGCATTGGGCGGATCTACCGGTTTCAAATCATCTATAGCTGGCTCTTGCTCCTTCACAGCAGACGTTGCTTCGAGTGTGGTCAGGGATGCACGCGGTATGCGTGGATGCGTCGCCTCGAGGGTTGGCGGATCCTCATTCACCTTCGGTGGGCCTTTTGGCGCCCTGCTATCATGCTCGTCCGAGACAAAATGTGAACTTCGTTGGTGGGTGACTCTTAGCTGCTTCGATGGCCGGTTAGCCCAACTCTTCGCCACGCTCCCAAAGACAGGAACATCACGATTCCGTGTCGTCCTAAGTTGAGGCTGAGTCGAAGAAGAGCCTACTTGAATCCTCGATTTCGATTGTGCTTTCGTCGGTGGCTGGAGGTTTGGGTGTTCAGGAGTATCCTTGCATATCGAAGAGAAGTACTGCGTCATCTTAGAGGTCTCGGAGTGTGATGATGGTCGAGCTGGCATCCTGAGGGCACATCACCTCAAATGAAGAGGTGGACGGAGGGAGAGGGCAATGTTACAACGTTAGCGGCGAAACCGTCGTCCACCCATTGCGGATATGACAGCCAGACTACACATCTTGTCAATGTTGACGTCGAGGGCCTTGAAGCTGAATTCAGTATTTTGGGCCATAAGTGCTTGGTCAAGGCGTCACTGTACTAGCGTGTTGAGCGCAAACCGGAATTTCGAGACCAGTAGAGCCTATTAGACAAGATGTGCCGACGACAGAGAATACAAGACCTGCAGGCGAACATAAGGGGAGATTTGACTGAATCTCGAGAATTGTGAACAAAATCTGCTTTTGACTGCAGATCTCTTCCAAAAGGACAAAATTAAAAAATTTCTCTATGCCTCACGCTGGTCCGTGCGCCTCCATCTACGCGTCGACGCGTCGACGGGTTTTCTTATATAGCGAATTTCTCGACTCGTCGCCCCATTCCCCTCTCTTCCTCCCCACCACGTCCCCGCAGCGATTCTGACTCATATCTCTTCCTGCCTGGTACCCTTTCCCGTCCTCTAGCACATCTAGTTGTCCAGCGCTGGCGTTCGCGGTTAGATTTGTAAGTGAAGTACCATTTAAAGCAAGCATTCCTTAACGCATATATGAGGTTGAGGTGATTTACAAGGAGAGCCATCTATACCTGACGTTTTTGGGCACTCAGGTGAGATTTTCCCTCGAGTTTCTCGCTTTTGTGAATTCTAAGTTAGTTTCCTTGATAAGAGATATGGCAAAGGAAGAAGCGCTCGAGCAAATCCAAGGCAAAGGGGATAATCACCCGCTACTCGCCCTCATTTTTCCTCTCGTCTCTGCTGTCGGTGAGGTTTGGATCTAGTGCATGCACCCAAGAGCAGCTTCTCAATAGAATGTGTGCAGTCTATCTGACGTGATGGTGCTGATTCACGAGGGTTGATCGAGACAAAATTGGTGTGACCGAGCTTGCCTCCACCCGCCATGGCCCCGCAACCTCAAGTCGCCGCAGCTGTAGCTGGCAGCGCCAACGCACGCCGCAAGCCACCTGCGCTCGCCATTCCTATCGCCTCCGGATCCGGATCCGCCCCTCCCAACAACAACCAGGGCTCTGCGAGCCCCAACTCGGACGACGCCGACATCGACTCACCCTTCCTCTCTGCGATCGACTCTTCCGCGGCCCTCATCCTAGTGCACGACCCCGAGCCAGAGTCGCCTTTCGAGTTCTCCGACGACGAAGGTGATGGCGAGGACAGGGACGACATCGTGAGCCCCCTCTTCCAGGTCCGTCAGTCCGCGGCAGTCCCCCCGCTCCCACCGTCTCTCGTCCTCCTTTATCTCCTCGCGCCATACCTCAAGTTCGGGGCCTTGAACCTGCCATATACACAGCTCCCCTTAAAATGGGGTCTTCCGGCGCTGTTGTTGTCGGCACTGGCGTCGGTGTTCGCGAGGCAGGTGTGGTATATGCTTGCACGGTACCTGCGGAAGGCGGACCTGACGGATATCCTGTTGGACACGTTCGCGAGGGGGAGGGGGAAGGAGCGCCAGAGAGCCGTCATTCGTGCACTTGTCCGGGCGCTCCTGGGGGTGGTGAGCACACTGCTCGCCGCGACATACCTGCGCTGTGGGTCCTGGTTATTTTTGGTGTGGGTCAGCTTTGCTGACACATAATAGATTCCATGTACACCCTCCTGCCCTTGTTCGCTGGAGAGCACCACTCGGTCCTCGTGTACATCCTCTCAACGCTGCTTGTTGGGTTGGTCGTGTCGTGGCTCTCGTACGGGCGATCGTTGAATTCTCGGCGGGTGGTATATGCGACCTGGTTATCCATAGCTACCTACGTTGCTTGGCTGGGATGTACGATCTACGCGCATACCCATGGGATTCTTCCAGACCACGAAGGCTGGCTCGGCCCAGAATTATCGTGGAAGGGCGGTCTCGGTAGGTTTCTCTCATCTACTCTGGGTCTATTAATGACCCCGTATTCCTGCGCGACCTAGCTACGACGGCACTGGCTTTCTGCTCCTCCTCGACCCTCCCACTCTACGCTGCTCTGAAGAGCCGCACCGCACACCCTATTACCACCGCGAAGACCCCGCGCACACACTCCTTCCGGCTCCTCTCCTTTGTCTCTATCATAGTCGCCGTCGCACTCCTCCTACCATCCGTTATTTTCGCTGCGTTCCCGAATGCCCCTGCCACAGTAAGTCCTCGCATGTTCCACCTATTCCTCCTACCTCTCATGGGTGTTCATGGATTCAGTCCTCTCTCCCCCTCTCATTCCAGGACCCTCTCCTACCCTCGGCGCACACATCAATACCACTAACCGGCGCCGCGGCATCTTCGTCCTTTATGCCCACACCCAAGCCAAAAGTTCTCCTCGTAAACACCACAACGCACGTTCCTCTCTTGCCCGGCACCCTCCACCCGCCGCTACCCTCCGACCTCATCCCAAGCATACAGATCCACACAGTTCGGCGTGCTCTCGCTTCTACGACGCTGCTGCTCGGGATCCCGTCGTTGGTGGTGACGACGCCCCCAGTGGCGATTCCCTCGCTCCGGTCGGTCAAGTTTAACGTGTCAAGGGTATTGATACTCGCTTTCATCTTGATCCTATCTCTGATCCCGCCCGGAGCGTTCCCTTCCTCGACCGACTCCAACGGCCCTGATGATGGAGATTTAGAGACAAGTCGAGGGTATCTGCGCGATTCCGGCACCATCTTTACCCTTCTCACAACCTCGCTCGTCATACTCGCGTTCGCAGGGACGTACTTCGTACCTGCGGTCGTGCACCTTGCGTCGCATGTGTTCAAGCGACCGTTGGCAATCGTCGTCCCGGCCGCACGGACGCCCTTGGTGAACACCCCCCTCACATCGTCTACGCCGAACTTCCCGGACTCTGCTGCCTTCCCCGATTCCGCTGCCTCAGTGGATTCCCAAGCACCCCGCCTAGACGGGAGCCCAAGGCTGCAGCCTGATGAGTTGTTGTTGAGGAAGGAGAGGGCGCTCCAGAAGAGGCAGCTAAAGAAGCGCATTGTGTGGGATGTCGGTGTCTGCTTGTTGTTCGGGGCGAGTGTGCTAGGTATGGGTGTTGGCGGGAGTGCATTGGTGGGGGGATGGTGGTAAGCTCGCCTCCGAAGGAGCTGGGTGTGAGATATACGACCGGTGAGCCTGTGTCGTCCTAGAGGCGATCCTTTGCCATTTTGAACTATTTATTCCTCGTCTTTCCTTCATCTCTTTATTTTTACCACTCCAACATTTCACCGTTTCACTCCCCCATATGTTGGTGCATATACTAGACTGTATTTGCGGACTATATATTCTCTCGAGTAAAGTCCAAGTAGCGGGCGGAGGTGCCTAGGTACCGTCGTCCGTAATGTATGTGTACATTCTCTTTTTCTTTACCTTTAGGTTGTATCATACTCATTTTCTGCGACGCTGACCTTGCCTAGAAGGCGTCGTCGAGCATTCTTCGCCTCATCCTTGTTTTTTTTTACTTAGAGAGGCTTTTACGCTGCTCTCTGAGACCACGCGGACATGCACTGACGTCTGGTCGCACCTCTGCTATCGAATTATGTGCAACTGTCCAAGTGGTAAAGGGCACATATAAGGAGAGGGTGTACGCATGCAGCGAAGAATTAACGCTGACGATGAAATAGTAGTGAGCCTCGAAGAAGACAGCTCTTCACCACAAGGGTAGATCGGCTATCCAAGTTTCACTCATCCCGAGACAGCCTGAACTTAAGCGCGCATCAAGGGGCGATAAGGTCATAAGGTCATGTAACAGATTCTTTCCTTTGAGCGTGGATGTACAGGAGTGTACCCCATTTTTATTATTAGGTTGCCGACCCGGATAGGACCCTTGATCGTCATCTCTACTTGATTTTCGGGGTCGCAACTTCGTTGGCGTCGGGCGCTTATCGACGCCGGCCTCGACATCTTCCAGAACGAGAGTCGGAGTCCTAGTACAGCGCTTCACGAGAACTATTGAAGAGACAGAGGCATGTTGTGGTGCTATGTGCGCACCCCATTTCCAGCTCTGACGGACCTCGTCCTTCCAGCACGTCTGAAGGCCATGATGATCGGAGCGAGAAGTCAGTCAGAAAAATAGAACCTGCTTTTCATTTGTTTTTATTGATGCCCGATCACCATGAGGTTTACAAGTGGTGAATTCCGCATGTGATCATACGCGTTCTTTTTACGGCCGGCGTAACTTTGGCGCTTACTGATCAACGAGCGCTTGCACAGGATGAGGCGCCGGGTAGTCAACAACCAGGATTAAGCGAAATACATAGGCTCATTCTGCTCTTCTTTTTTTCTGGACATAACAAAATTAGGTGTTATATCGGGTAGCCAGGTTAGGACGTCTCGGTAGGGACCAGGAAAAGTTGGGCAGACAGAGGTTTATTGTTGCTTATGTCTGGTTTCGAGGATCATTAATTGAATTAATTATGGCTTGTGCGCCATGCTACTCTCTTCGTATGCGATGGTCAGTCGGCCGGTGCCATCCCTTTATGGAAGGAACTGAAAAAGGAAATAATCGCTTGATGCGCCACAGCTTGTCACAGCGCATCTGGGCCCAGGTCAGGGGTCTTTGCAGTGCAGCACTAAGTGCTGAAGCTGTGGCGGCAACACACTCACGGCACACTCAGTAATACATTTGAGGCACCTTCTACAACACCCTGTTCCCAGAACGCATGCCAGAGTTATGTGAACGCACCGCTGGCATGCGTGTTTTATGGTTCCAACGATTGACCAATCAAAGGCAAGCCTGAGCTCTTCGACTTGAATTCTAGAACTTATGGACTGGAAATTAATTAGATAGACAGCGGATAAATTTTCATGGGGTCACCTGTCAAGAAAAAACATTGACCCAACAGGCGCCAAAAACCAGGAGAGTTGTCAATGTCTACTAAAGGGGTTGTAGAAGCATCGTTTCCACTTATCATGCAGGAAATAGACCGGAATCTACTTCTGTGGCGCTCACGCTGTGTTCTGCTTACGTTGTTTTACACTGCATTTATCTTGCAGCCGTGCACCCTACTTCTGAACCAATGCATCCTGAGTAGAGTTTTACACCCACGGCAACGCCACTGACATTCTTTTCCGCGAAGATCGCAAGACATGCGGTTTATATAACTCCAGTGTTAGTTTTTCTGTTCTATATTTCCTTGTCATCTTTTCCATCATTCCTTGCTCCCCCCTCTTTTTTCTTTTCCCCTCCCGCCATGGAATGCCTTCCTGCCCTCAATTCGTCGCAAGGGCTCACGGCCAACCCCGACATTTCTGGAATCGGCGTCCGAACAGCAATATACACTCAAGCAATCCTCAGTCTGTTCCATCCACTTGCAGCTGGGTTTGATGGCAACATAGAGGACTATGAAATGAAGAGCCTTTCTACAGTCTACCTGGGTATTTTGCTTCCGGGTTGTGCCTTGCTCTTTTCGGCAATTATTCAGGCAAAAACCTTCGGACTATCGGTATACCATGGTACCATCGTGCTCTACCTGAGCTGGATCAACAACACGAGCGCGTTGACATTTTTTATGTTTGTCGTGGGAGAAGATCAAATCACCGTCTGGCAAGATGAAAGGCAACGGTGGAAGGACGGGAAGAAGCGGGTGGAAACAATTTTGAGGACGCTGAAATCAGAGTGGAACGCGGCGGGGAGACGAATCGGGGAACAGATGATTGTTCTTGGGAATGCCCAACGCATGGAAGGCGTCGAGAGGAACAGGAAGGATGCCCCACAGTCCAAACACTACAAAAAACGATTGCAGATGGAGAGAACGAAAGTTACCGTCTGGTGGATAACGAAGATGGGATACATGGTGAACGCAAAGCAGCCGACTCCCCCAAAGGAAGAAATTTCCCTGTACAATGACTGGCGGCAGGACATACAGTGGTTACATGGATCCGTTTCTTGGGAGAAGCCAACAGGCCCATTATACCAGGAAGAACATGACGAAATAACGCGTGGAAGAACCACCTCGCGCCTATTCGAATTCTCCAGATATCGTACTCTCCCGGCTTATGTGTGGGTCATGTCAATATTGGCGTCGGTTCATCTTATTCTCACATCCAGTCTCGGTCTGTGGCTTTGGTTCACTATCCAAGACTTTGGCATGGACCAAGAATGCCTATCCAGCATCGACATCATCCTCTTCAACAAAGTCATTCCCATCACCTCTCCAGTTCTTCGCGCCGCATCTATTGGAGTTTATGTCTTGAGCTCTATACCACTGCTCAACATCGTTATATGGATTTTTCTCCTCCTCATCGTCCCGTTTGTCATCGTACTCTGGCGTTACATGATCGACGACAAGACCTCAAAGAACTCCCTAAAGAACTTTATTGTTCACAGCAGAGTTTTTTTCATCTCCACGGTGTTCACGATTCTGGTGGTACAGATTTTGCTCATTTATTTCACCGAGCGCACAATCAAGCACAATCACCACTTGTTGAAAGTTGGACCACAAGATGCCCAAGAGGGCGACTGGACGTTTGGTCAAACGCTGGCTATCACCTTAACGATAATTCCTTTGTTCGAGACCCTCAAATTCCTTTGCTTGAAGATTCTGAAATGTCGGGAATCCCAGATGGGACATATAACGCCACAAGAAACAAAGGAGGAGAAGGAAGAGGAACTCTTTGCTGAAGAAATGCCAGGTCTGCCAATATTGGACAAAGGAGAAGCAGAAACGATAGTAGAAGTTGGGCGACAAGCATGAGAGTAAGTGCTGTCCTCCTTTGTCTTTTGATCTGGTTGACGACTCCGGGATACAAACTTTGGTCTAGGTTCGTCAACAACTTCCTAGCGATCGCAGTTATCGCAATTCGCGTCAAGTTATATCAAGTTTCCTCTATTCCGACTTGCCTTTGTTCGATGATCTACGCCGAATTCCTTCCTCTATGAACCCAGTCCCTCGAATTCACTTACTGAGACTCTTTGTCCCTTCGTCCCTGAATCTCGTTTCTTTCCTCTTTCTCTTTCACGTTTCTCGTTTGCTTTGCATAGCTAGTGTTCCTCCTTTTTCCTCCAAGAGAGGAACGAAGCCGAGATCTTCTATGCGTGTAATGTATGGATGTCGAATTTTGTATCAGTATTACGAAAACAGCAACAGAATTTAGCGCTCCTCTTAGGACCTTGACATTGGACCGAGGATTTAGAAAGGATTGAAGCGCGAGACATCGAGAATCGAAAGGCTGTCGAGGAACACAGCGTTCGAGATTATAAGCTAATACTTACAGTGCCGTAGACTACAACGCGTGGTACGTAGGGAGAGAAGGGCGAGGTACGAGACGAGAGAGGCTAAACCGGAAACCAAGGAACGAGAAATGGTGTTGGAGGGGGAAAGGGTAAAGAAGAGGAAGAGGGGCAATGAGAAGTAAATTACGGAGGAAAGGGTGTAAAGCGGTGGGTAAGGCGACAGCGGACGGGTTGGAAGGTAGTCAATACATCGGGATGGAGTCGTAGATATTTGGGATTTT
>MPNV01000244.1:42379-200001 GCA_013376435.1 Cyclocybe cylindracea | reverse complement strand
GAGCAATGAGTGAGACAGCGGCGTGGATGACGATGGCGGCCAAGTTGTGGGTACTGATCATGCGACGAAAGTGCCATGCAGTTGAGAATTGAATGCAGACAACTTCATTGGGCACGGAAGAGTGCCTAAGGAGGAAAGAAGGGTGATGAGGACAATAAATTCTCCTGTTTTATTTGTCGCCGCAGTGGCTATAGGCGTTCGAGGAGGTCGAGGCGTCGCACCAAATGGCGATGCTGCAGCCGTAGGCTCCAAAAGCTACACGATCACAGATCAGTACAACTCGACGCACATAGTCAGAACTTGCTCGACCTCGTTTCGTACCCCCGCTCGGTACATAGCGAGCTTTGCACTGCCCCATTTGCGAGAATGACGGGGGTCGATCGCACCAGCGTGCCGGTTCGCCCACCTGGCGTCCCAGCCCCCGCTCCCACGCCCGCCTTCGGAAGGCCCGGCGCGGAACGCGCGGGCCAATATCGACTAGTGGAACCTGCCCGGAACGTTCGACGCCCTGCCTGGCTTGGCTGCAATTGTCTGTGCCTAGCAGCCACCCGCAGGTCTGGCCGTTGGGTGCGGAATGGTGAATGCGTTATGGGTCGTGTTGGGTGAGATCGAGAGCGTGGGTGTGGTGGAACCATTCTGGGGGTGGGGCCGCCGTTCTTCGCAACGTTGCTCGGCGTAGGCAGCGGCCGCTGGGAGAACAGAGATAGAGAATGAGCCGAGAAAAAAAAGAGATACGATATTGGTAGGTCCCACTGTTCATGCCCTACAGTAATGCTGTCAGCGAATGGGCGCAGAGAAAGCAAAAGCTCCCGTTCGTCATGCGATGTCCGTAGGGGTGGTTCGGCTTAGCAACGGTGCCGACGAGAACGCAACAAAAGCGTCGAGGCGAATGTCTGCCCTCCCGAGTGGCGCGCACGCGGGAATGTGCTCGGCACGGCGGCTGCCGGGGCTGCCGGCGGTGGCGGCGGTGGTGGGAGCGTCTGGGGAGCTTCGGGCGGGAAGGACCCTGGTGGATGGCCGTCCGGTGTGGCGCGGATAGTGACCTCCTCCAGCCTGGGAAGATCAATTGCCCATGTGAAGCCCAGGCCGCGCTATGCGCGCTTGTTTGACGAGCACGATGCTTGCGCTGCCGTTCGCGGGCGGCTGCTCGGACCGCGGTCCGACGATATGATCTCGCTCGCCGTTCAGCTCCTGGCGCGAAAAGTAAATTCGGCAAACTACCTAGACTCGGATTAAAAATGAACTTGTATTCACCGTGAGCACGCCCAATTACGGATCATGCAATAGGCTGATCAAGCGTCGGAGGGTTCTGCAGTATCAATCTGAATTATTTTGGCCCGTGATCTGTCCGGTAAATAATAGCTTCGGCGCTATTCTGGGCGCTCTGGTTCCGAGTTCCAGTGCACAGCCATTGCTGACTCAGTAACCGCATCCCATCTTGCCCCCCCTTATTGGTCCAGAACCAGTGTACGTCGTCCTGAATCCGACTTCAAACGACTTGTCTAACTACAACGGCTCGTTACAGTTGCATAGTCTCTCAATGCTCGACAGGCTCCTTCATCGCAAGCCGAAGAACACGGCCGATCCAACAACCATAGGGAAAGCTCCGAGTCTGGGACGCATTAGCGGGATATTCGAGCCCGCAGGCGAGAATGATGAACATACAGCAGCAAATCGTGACGAATTCGCCAACCGCCCGGTGAAGATCGACGCCCCGGAGTCTAAAGTTATCATATCCCGAAGGCATCCAGAATGGCAGCTGCGCCTCCCTTTTGATGTGGCCCTAATCATCGTCCCATATTTGCTGGATGATTGCAGAGCGCTTTCGAACCTCACACTAGCATGCTGCAGTCTTGCTCAGATCTGCCGGCCACTCCGTTTCCGAACGACCACTCTCCGTGGCTGGGAAAAGCGCCCAGTTACTTCAACCCAACGATTTGTTCTCTGTCTCAACACGTCTCCTGATATATTGGAGATGATAGAAAACCTGCAGATCATCAGCCCCACAAAATTTCTCAAAATTCCGGAGGGGCCAGTGAATTTTGAAGACGAGAGCCTCTGTTTCATCCTGCAGCGTCCGTACTCCAAGCTGAGGCGCATGGAGCTGTCTTTCACGTTTGCATGGGCAGCAATGCCTTCTCGCCTTCAGCGCGCGTTTTATGCGGCGTTCTTGCTATCCAGTCTACAGGAAGTCGTGTTGTGCCAAGCGCGATTTCACGCCAACACCCTTGCACACCTGCACCGCATTTCGTCGCTGGACATTCGTGGTGATATTTCACTGTTGCCATGGACCCCGTCCGACTGCGGCGATAATCTGTGCCGACCAACACACTTGGCCTTCCAGGATGCGACACAGACAGGCATCACTACCAAGAATTTATTCAACGAGAGATCCCCCCTCAAGCTTATGCGGTTGGAGAAGATGGAGGCCTATACAGCGAGCGCAAATACCTTGCATATGAACCCTGTATTTTCCATGTGCGCGTCAACTCTCACAACGTTGCATTTGTACATGGGATCTTCACGTTGGAGGAGTTCGCGTACGTGTCTCCTTCTCTTCTGAAGTGTTCAATCCTTATCTCCTGCGTCCTAGCAGAACCTGTCCCACTAAACCTTAGCCCTCTTACGAGGCTGCAAGATTTGCTTCTCACGTTTGAGTTGGTTCAAGTGACTGTGGGCCTCCTCGGCACAAATAGCCTGGTTGATGAAAGCTACCCCGCTCTCGCCTGGGCCGCCACTTCTTTATCTTCTCTCGGCCCTCGCCCGCACCCCGTCCGCAATTTATCCCAAATCACCCTCATCATCCTCCATCGCCGACTTCGATACGAAAGTTCTTCTACGAAGGTGCCATGGGGGACCCTCGATGCAGTGTTCGGCCCAACTCTCGGTCAACGATGGTCAAAGCTTCGAAGCGTGGTAGTGCGTCATGTCATGGAAAATGCATCCGAGGATGAGAAGCAATTCATGCCGAACAAGATTGAGAGCGTCATGCGACCGATGATGCCAGTATTGCATAGCGCTGGGGTCCTCAAGATCTGCACGTCTAATGAGACGCTTGCATTTTGGAACCTCTGAGTCCTCTGGGGTGGCACACACACCGTATTCTGCCCTTTGAACATCCTATTGCGTTCACCCAGCGTTCCATAAGCATGGCCCAGTCGACGGGCTGCTCTTCACAGTCGGTGAGTAGCCTTTCTCATCGAAATTGGCGCCTCCCAGAAAAATCATCTGACGAAACTTTGTACAGGCAGCACGCTGAAGTTCAGCCTCACAAAAGGCTTCGCGATCGATCCTGCCAACCTCATCACCCAGTCGCTCTTCAACGCCCTCTGCGTGATGCCCACCCCGAGCCCCAACCACGCGTCATCGCCCTCTCCTCAACGGGTCAAGCCCGGGCCTGCTTTGCTTCACAAGGACAAAGCCGGTGCAGAACGACTCGTGGCGCATCGCGCCGGGTGGTTGTAGAACACGAAGGATGTCGGCGAGCTCGGAGACGGCATTATGGGCACTAAGAGCGACGGGTGGAGGAAGGAGGGGCCAGCCTAGGGGACCTTGAAGAGAGATTTTGCTCATCCAGCCGCGCCCGGCACTCTTGACCGATGGTGAGTGCAAGGCTGAGGAAGAGAAAGAGAAGAAGAAAGGCACGCATGTGTAATCGGGTCTCGGAGGGGGATCTTTGTGGGTGGACGGCGTCGAGGAAGGACGTGGCTCATTTTGTCGCTGATGCGATTGGTGATTTCTTTCTCCATCTTCCCTCAGTTTCTCCTTTCTAGCCTTCTGTATTACATACAGGGCTGCATTTCATCCAATTGTCGTGATATAGACATTCCCTCGCACTACTTATCGCTAGAGTTGCTCGACTTGAAACCGATGCAGATTGCACTGTCTAAAGGATCTAATCTAATCTAATCTTCGCCACGCCAAGTCGTCAACAAACATTTGGGTGGCCTGCCATCATTATTTTCTTCCTTCTCTCCTAACTCCTTTCCCGCCAGAGACCGCGGTAAGTAACTCGCTCTGAAAGCAAAACCCACGTATCTGACATTCGCCTACCAGCAAACCATTAAGTGTTTGCTGAGTCATGCTCGTTAAGCTCCTCCGCCGACTGAAAGTGGAGCACAAGGCACGTAGCACAGCAGGCCCTCAAGATATTTCCACCATACCTCCTGCTTCCCAGCCCACTGACGAGGAGAAACACGTCTTTCCGGACGTAAAGCCTTCACGCGAACAGCCGCTTTTGCAAAACCCTACCGCAGAATGGCAACTTCCTCTACCCCCTGACATTATCCTCTTGATCCTCGACTATTACTTACAAGATATCACAACGGTTTACAATCTCAGCTTGGCTTGCTCCAGCCTCGCTAAGATATGTCGTCCCTATCGCCTGAGCACCGTTTCTCTGAATATCCAATCTCGCGTCACAGTCGAGGATTTCGCCTGGTCTCTCCGCACATATCCCGACAGAATCGACCTCATTCAAACTTTCCATATTACCGGCGATAACCCTCCTTGGTACTCTACTTCAGTAGATGAGCGACTGTGCTTTATCCTAACCAGGCCTTATCCGAAGCTAAAACGTCTGGAGTTGTCAATTGGAGCTTCATGGGCATCAATTCCTTCACAATTCCAAGACACATTCCAGGTGTTATTTGCACGGCCCGCCCTACGAGAAGTCATCTTCGACCGCATGCAAATATCTGTCGAGATGCTGGCATATCTTCCCCAGATATCCTCCCTGGAGATCCGAGGAGACATTTCCTGGCCGCCGCAGCCTTCTTCAGGCATCTGCGTTCCAACGCGCCTCCTCATTTGCGACCGCACTCCGGGTGGACATGTGATCCACGGTTTATTTTACGGGAATTCTCCGTTGAAATTGACGAGGTTGAAACAGATGGAGGCCTATGTTGCCAACTTAGATGCCGGTGCCCTTGCCATTCCACTCAGAATGTGCGCAACGACCCTAACATCATTGCACCTCTACACTGGCAAAAGGAATTCAGGTCGGTCCCTATTTCTCGTTCGAAGGTCTCCAATATACTGAACCTTATGCGTCCTAGTAGTTCCGAGTTCCATCAACCTTGGATCACTCACGCAGCTAGAAGACATCCTACTTACCTGTGATCTCACCGAAGCTCCGAGATACCAGTTTTCTCGAGTGCTTAATACACTTTCCCGCCTAGGCCCCGACCCATATCCTGTCCGCAATTTGATGCAAATCACGGTCATCCTCCGCAAAAGTCGTCTTGGATTCACGAAATACCCCAGGTGGGAACTCCTCGATGCTCTCTTCGCCCCTTCTCTGGAGATACGATGGCCAAAGCTCAGCAAAGTCAACGTTCGCATCGTGACCGAGGATAGGTCGGACGAGAGGTGGTATGTTCAAGGTTCAACAGAGAAGAAGATCCAACCCTTGCTGCCCATTCTACACGGTGCTGGGGTATTGAACATCCATGCATCTGTTGAGGCTCTCGACTCTTGGCATCTTTGATTCTCGGTGCAAATCACATAGACAGTCTCGTACTTACCTCCAATTAGGAGCGCCTCGATACCCCTTTCTCCCCTTCCCTAGAGAGATGAGAAGGTCTTACGCTGATGGTTCGAGAAGATGATTTACACCGTGGGGGCGCCTTGAAAATCTGTCCTTCAAATAGATCTTTCAACTTCTGCAATCTAGACCTTCCTGCAAAGAAGAATATGTATCGCGGAGATATGGTAGATAAATTTCGGGGCTGGAACCATAGATTTTAAACGCTCCAGCCTTTAGCTCGTTTCATTCGCCTTCCCAAGCTAGTCGCATTCAAGACGAGCTAAAATAGCATTCAGGATCTAATCTAATCTCCAGCTGTCAGGAAGGATATTAGCAGGAAAAGAAGGATCATTCGGTCGCACGAACTCCCAGGCTGTAATGCAGACCCAACCAAGGTATGTGTCCGAATCTAAAGGTACTTCACTCTCTAATACTCGAGCTCTCATGAACTATACAGTGTTTCCATAGTTCGCGTCGCCACGTGACGCGAATACATAGGGTTGACCCGGCTGTCACTGCTATCCACCACCCTGCTGTCCTCCAGCCAGCTGTCCACCAGCCAGCATGGCAGCTTCCCCTCCCACCCGATGTCGTCCTGTCCATCATCGACACATATTTCTTCCAAGACCCCACAACCATCTGCAAACTGAGCTTATGCTGTCGCAGCCTCGCCCAGTTATGTCGTTCGCACCGGCTTCGTGCTCTCTTCGTGGAGACCCAATTTCTTGAGCCCCTCCAGGACTTTGCCACGTCTCTCCGCAGGTATCCCGACATGCACGAGCTCATCCAAGAGCTGTGCATTGTCGGACAAAACATTTCGTGCTTTCCGACTGCATTCGCAGAGCAGCTCCACTTCATCCTCACTCACTCGTATCCAAAGCTAGCACGCCTGGAAATGTCCTTTCGGGTGGCATGGTCTTCGTTTCCTGCACAGTTCCAACGTGCATGCCATTCATTGTTCAGTCAGCCCGCCTTGCGGGAGGTAGTGTTCAACAGGCTCTGCATCCGTGTTGACATGCTATCCCATCTTCCCAATATATCCTCCCTGGAAATTCGAGGGGATGCCGATCGACAACCACTGCCGTTCTCCAAAAGAAGCGACTCTTGCTGCACACCTGAGTGCCTGGTGTTTTGCGATAGCAGCAATACGGGCATCAGTACGAGAAATTTATTCCACGAGGAGTCGCCCTTGAAGTTGACCCGCTTGAAGAGGATGGAGGCCTACATTTCCAATGTACAAGCGGGTGGCCTTGCCTTGCCACTCAAAATGTGCGCGAGAACTCTGACGTCTCTGCATCTCTACCTAGGGGCAGGTGGAAACGTAGGTCCGTTCCCTTTTTTCTTCTCGATACCTGCAACGCACTGAAAAACACGCACATTGGCAGTTCCGGAGACAATCAACTTGGGATTACTCACTCATTTGGAAGACGTATTGCTCACTTGTGACCTTACCAAGGGTCCCTCGTATCACTTTTCTCAAGTACTCGATACACTTTCCCGTCTGGGCTCGCAACCAGCTCCTATCCGGCATCGACGTTTATCACAAATTACCCTCGTCTTTCGCAGCAATGATTTCGATTTTGTACACCCAAAATGGGGTCGCCTCGATGCGCTCTTCGCTCCCTCTCTGGAGACAAAATGGCCAAAGCTCGCAAGCGTGAATATTCACGTCATGACCGAGAACGTGCGGGGCAGCTTGAGGTGGCCCCTGGTACGTTCGCTCACTGAAGAGAGAATTCGTCCATTTATGCCTAGTCTACATGATGCGGGGGTATTGAGGATCCATTCGTCGCTTCAATCGCTCGAATTTTGGGATCTCTAATCACACCGTACAACCCATCTACACTCAACAGTAAATTGAACTTGTCCTTACGTTTGACATGTACTGATGTTGGATTATACCTGGCAGAATATATGTTTTAAATTTGAATAAAAGGTTCGCATATATACTTGTTGCGCAATCTAGGTGAATCGAAAGTCCGTCATGACTTCCGCCCATACTTAGTCCTGGTTCACTGCTGCATACTATTGTGAGATGTACATATTCTTTCCATCAGTTTTTTTTTCCCTCGACATTATTCATACCAGGTTCTGGGCGCCTAATCAACCAAACAAGAGCGATCACTCAAACGCCTAGGCTCTGCTCAATGCTTCCCCTAACCACACTGGGCAGTGTCACTCTGAACACAAGCATTTGGTTGTCCACATCAATTCCTGCGTTGAACGGAACTCCGAGCGAGATACCTTGCGTACTGAGGAAGTCATTGTCGGCCTGTTATTCCAAAGAAGAGAAAATCAAAATCAGAATCAGAGCAAGCAAAAAGGCGAACGCACGGCAGTGAAAAGAAAGGAATCGTCCGGAAAGGTGGTGTCGCCGATGGGCGCTAAAGCAAGTGACTCCCACTTGGCGTTGAGTAGGGTCGGGTCGTTTGGTTTCCCGTTGTGCAGCCCGAACCGCGAGAGTTGAATGGGGTCAACATAGTTTACAAATGGAACATACGTGGCTGGGGTGATGCTGCTATCGAGCACCCCATTCACCGCAATCGGATTTGCAGGGCTGTCGAATTTAGCCCCGTGGATGTCGGTTGCATGAACGGTGGAGAACAGGTCTGCCTGCCTGCCCGGAAATTGGTGAGAGATTAACCCTGAAGATACAGAACTCACTTGTACTTGGAGTTGTTATCATCTCCACCCCTCCCATCGCCGTCCCTCGAGAGCGCCAAGAACTTCCCGTCTCCGACGAAATGAATCTCACTGCACGATCGAGTATTCCCTTTGTCGGTCTGGGGCAGCGGAACGACCCACTCTCCTTTTAGTCGTGGGTTTACCGCAGGATTAAAGACGTCCCACGCAAAAAGACGTGTGTATCTAGACGTCGCTTTGGAGGAGCCTCCGTCCTGAATTGTCGCGGACTGGAGCATTGCGTAGAGCGTGTTGGTGATCGGGTCAAGCGTGAGCCCTTCGAATCCTGTCAGGATTTAATAACAAGATCATGGGCTAAAGTAGTAGAATACTTTGGCATACACGGACCTTGGTTAGGACTCCTTCCTGTTGCAGGGTTTGCAGCGGAGGTGAAATTAAAGTTTCCAGTCGCGTCCCGAGGCAGAACCGCATCTGGTGGCTGTATAGTCTGTATCAAGTTCCCGCTGGAGGAGAAACGGTAGATATACGGTCCGTATTCATCACTGATCCAGTACCTATCCCGCCACGAAAGAAATGATACCATGTCAGGATGGCGAGCGAAAGGCGGCACAAGCTAAAAATAACTCACGTCCCGTCCGCATTCGCCACCATCCCCTCGACGTCCAACACAAGCCTATTTTCCGGTTGCGTCGATCCGACGATGGGCATGGCCGGATCGAGGAAGGGAAACACCTGGAACCCAGTTTGAGCGTTCCGCACGGCCGTTGGGTCGAGCCCGCTCGTCTTCTTATGCTCGCGCTCAAACTGGAGGGTTGTGTTCCGATATTGAAGCTGGAGGGTCTGCTGAGCATCGGAGAAAGACAAATTTGCGGAACCGTAATAAGGCGAGAGAACGAAGTCGATCTCGTGCTGTCGTGCCTGGTAGTCCACTGTTCCGTCTCTATTGATAGTCAGGTATCATGCGGCGTGGAAGGTCAGAAGGCCCAGTTGCGAGTAAAAATAATTAGAGATGAAGGTTATTCATAGAGCATGCACAAACGAAAGCAACGCACACGTTGAACCCGCGGTCAGGTCTGGCTACGATCGTCCCGGAGAAGGACCCGTCGTTCGTTGTCTTCCACGTTCCCCGCTTAAACGCGATGGCACCGCCGTAGCCTCCGAGTGTGTCCCCAGTCAACTCAACAAAGTTGGACGGGATGAGGCCAAAGGCTACGATTCCCTAAGTATGGCGTGAAGCAGCTTGTTAATGAATCACAGGAATATTCGAGGCCCGCGAGAACGTACTTTGCTCACATAGTGAACATCGTCGAGGAGGACAGTAGTAGCCACATCGTCGTTCTGACGCGTTCTGTGATATATTGGTGAAGAGCGTGCATTGCCTATCGAAGAGAGGAGTATCAGAGTAGCCGTGAATGTCCGCGAGGAGAGCATTGTTTGTGAACTATTGCGCACAAGGGAGAAGCACAAAGCATGCAGGGGAAAGGCTTTCAAACGACCTCGAACCCGGCTATATATCGAGCAAAACGAATGGGAAAGTGCCTGCCAGACAATCGGCACCCTCGCTCGCACTCTGAAACGCCATTGCCACCGTCCGACTCTGACACGGTCAGCTGCACAAGAAGTTCATATTGACCAGCGGCGAGTCCCATGGCCAGGGAAAATGTAAACCTGCGTTTAAGTTTACTTGAAATTTGACTGCCGTGGGCATTCCACTTTAAGGTATACTGCGTGGCATTGCAGATGAAGAGGCGGCAGCTGGACAGCCATGATAGCTGTAGCATATGCATGAGAGGTGGAAGGAAGGAGCTTAGGAAGCTCCTTCATATTGATTGAAGGACTGACCAAGAATACAATTCCCGTTTTGAGGAGTTTTTATTCCTCAAAGCCCATCCTATTATCCCAAAGAGAACGTTTTCCTGTCCGAGGGCTTCGCGTACCCCCTATATTTCACCTGAGGTATTTGAACACGACCCAGTCAGGCTTGGTGCGCGGATCGTGATCCCCTTCGTACCAGGTCTGAGAGAGACCATCGGTGCATGTACCTATTATCGTCTGCGTGGGCACGGTAGTCATTTGAATTTTGGACTGGGCGACGAGCTTCAAGTAAAAAGCAAGGAAAAAGAAAGAAACCAGGTGGCAGAAATCTTATGTACATAAGCAGTAATCTAATCTAATCTTATGTGAGAACGATAGCACTTAGTCGGCGCTTACCACAAGAATAAATATATTCGAGTGGATTTTGAGTCTTGACGTACAAAAAATCATCCGGTCCTAAGGGATATATGCCGGAGGTAACTCTACGACGTCCACATTCTGGGTTATCGTTGCAGACAAGCGAACACCACTGTCAGCGTGTACAACTATGACTCTCCCCCGATTTTGTTCCCCTCCAGTCTGAGTGACTACATCCGGGCGGTTGGAAAGTTGGGGGTCTTGGACGGGCTCCATGGAGCTTAGCTCATGTATTTGAGGGCAGGCCGACGTATGGTTGGCTTCACCAGGCAGGTTTTCCCCGTTGGTCGTTCTGTCAATGCGGGATGTTCGTTTATATGTAGGGGGGATGATCAAAGGCGATGTCGAAAAAGGGAACCTGATGATTCCTTGTGCTGGAGCTTCCGGTTTTGGTTGCTTGGCCTCGAACGGCTCTGGTAAGGTTCGATCAGACCGGATTCTTCTGCGTACTTGGCGTGCTCTAAGGAGCCATAGTGCCGCAACGACGGAAAAGAACAAGCCGCCCAATACGCTCCCAACGATTCGACCAATATGTATGGCAGGAACCTGGCGTACAGGCATGGGGGGATTCGATTGGTTGGGGATCGACGTCGGAGGCCACGTAGACAATGCAGACGAAATCGAGCTCGAAGGCCTTATAGAAATTGAATGTGCAATCGAACCGCCGTTCACGATAATGTAGCTCAGCGTTAACGGCTCTCCCCAGCCACCGGTATTATTGACAAGGAGGGTGTGTCGGCCGTGCTCGTACTGTTCGGTGCGGAAGAATAATATATCACTTTTTGGACTTGTACTCGTATAATCAGGAATCGGTTGGGTAAGTTCCGTAAGCGGCGCGCCGTCGACGGCCCAGTAGATAAGGGCATGAGTGCCAGGCTTGGCTATATTGGCATGAAAGAAGCCATAATACTCCAAAGATTCGCCTAGAATGGTTGAGACCGCTTTACCAGAATCATGAACAGTGGCCGAGATAGTGTTACTTACCAACGAATGCCATTTCAAAGATTGAAATATTTCCCTCAGCCGTGTAACCCAATCCTGGTACGAGCTTCCATGAATTTAGGGAAAGGCTCGACTTTATTTCAAGGTCGGTGTGGTTGATAAAGAGAATACCCTTGTCGGACGCTGAACTGGTTTCCGACGGCATGTATGCAAGGAAATCAAATATCAACGAGCGGCCGGATTTCATTGGAAAGGCAGTCACGATGTCGAAAACATGCTGTCCATCCTCGAGAGATTCGTCCGTCCCACACAGCGGTCGGTGTATTGAATTCCATTGTCCATGATGTCCGGGAAACGAGGTGATCTCCCGCCCATCAACCTTGCACTTGAAGTCCTTCTTCGGCTCAGAATAGTTGTCAGGGATGTGTAAACCATATGCTACAATTGAAGAACCTGAGGAAGTATCATTTCTCATCAATGAGGCCCAGAATAAAAATGAAAATAAAGACAGGGAATTCACCTTTGAAGGCAAATGATAGGTTGCCACTAGAGGTTACAGTCGCCCTGAGAAAGTGATATGAACCTTTGAAGGGGGTAAGGTTGGCGGGACGTCCACGGTAGACTTTGCACTTTGATCCTCATCGTTGTTTGTTTGGCGGTTGCTTCCACTTTGCCCACGCCCCTATTTGCCATGCTACTTGCTACATATCCTACCTGCTGCCTTGCATCGAATCTTTTGCAGAAAGTCCGAGTCTCTCTGTGAGTACGTGCAAGTACAGATCAATAGATTTAGGACCTTCCCTTTAGAATATGCTGTGATCCCCTGCCCAAGAAGTTCAATTATTTTTGAACAACTTTTTGGGACCACACCCAAGGGTTTGAAATCGAGCACGGATCGTTATTGGACTTGAGGGTAATTAATATGACATATTTTTAAATTCTAAATTGGTCAGCGTTTCAGAAAATATCAGAATCTCGTGAAATCCATGGCGGCCAATCTCGATCGCGACACAAAGTTGGCTGTGTGTTAGGGACGCAGTCCGAAAGGGGATGAAAGCAGGAAAGAGAAATCAACCGGGTTGCGAGTAAGGAAATAGATACGAACGGGCCACTATATATGCTCTAATCTAATAATAGAATCGACTGTAGCAGACTGGAAAGGAGTGGCGGCGAACTAGACTAAAGGAGGCAGGACCCGTAAGGAATAGAATGGGGCCTGTCTGGACTAGGCTGAAAGGAAACAGAGAGGCGGACTAGGCAGAGACCTAACGTAGGTGGCGGCGCATAACAGACCGAGCGGCAGGCGATTGAGATAGGCGCCAGCGAGAGGCGCTCATCATAACACTGTGGGCGTCTATTTTTGTCACCGGAACACCAGATATCCCAAGGTCATGTTGGGCATTGCGATGCGCACTATTCACTTAAATATTGACCAATCTTTGTCTACCTAGCGCAAGGCTCTGTGCGCATGCAAGTTTGGAAGTTTCCGAGAAGAGTGAAGGTGAACAAGCAGAGCGCGCCCGTGGTTCCAGAGGGTGATGGGCGTTCAATGGTGGGTATAAATAGTAGGTTAGTCTATCCAAAAAATCTTGTATATTATTCCTCGTTGTGTGGCTGCCAAATCCTCGTGCTAAGGACTTTTGCCGTATCGTGTGAGCTGGCTGGTTCGCAGTTGCCTTTATTATTATGAAGTACGCTCATACTTATTCTTTTTTCTTTCAGATTAGCTTGGTGGGTCATTCCTTGACGGCCTCTCTTCTTCAAGTTGTAGGGATTAGGCACGTCTCTAGACTCATGATACACATAATGTTTGGTTCATTTTTCATATTTCGAAGTCCCATTTTCGTCCCGTCTCCTCATCTCGATCGTCCTCGAGATGTGCACCCTCCTCCCTGGGAATATTAAACATATCTTTGAATCCTTGTGCCTTCGACCTCCGCTTATCATTCGACGCGCCACTTTTTCCAGACGCTAGCAGGACCTCACCTTCGGCATTGATGAGTTGGCTCTCCCTCACCGCAGAAAAACAGCAAGGATAATTTTTTCTTGTACCTCGCCATCAGATTCCCAAAATATCGCTTAGATGGGCCGCTGTGAGACTTTAGGCAGGTTAAGTCGTCTCAAAAGGATGACATCACAAGTCTATAAATTGAAATACGATCTGACGAATGAGATATCAAAACTACTTACAACATACAACATTTGCCAGAGAACATATATCAGACTGTCGATGAGTGGTAAGGGTAAACACCTGCCATGAGATCTAGGGTGTCCAGCCAGCTCACCACCACCCAACCACTGCCGACGAGATAATTACTATACCACGGCCCCTCCGCCTTCGCCTACGTTTAGATGCCCAACACACATAAGTACGTCACACACCGCCTCGTTCCCCTCATTTCGCACCGTTGTAGGTCGTATGTTCCCCTGGTCAGGTCCGCACAACTGAGGAGTCCATTATCACACCTCAGAGGCCTCAGAGGCACTCATCTATCGATGGAAACCTGCTCCAGTGAGCACGGCCTGGCCCGTCGTCGAAATGCAGATGCGGCCCGGGGATCCGCCAGATAGCAAACAATGGCCCAACAACGAGGATCAAAGTGCAAAGTCTACCGTGGACGTCCCGCCAACGCTAAGGGGGCGTCAGGTTGGGACTCTAGAGATGAAGCGTTTCCCGACTCCCACGTCCCACGATATATAATATCAGGGTGTGTGTCATCAACGATTAAAAACCTAGTCGCAGAATTCATAATCCTCGAGTCGCAACGGATAGCCACTCAGGCCGGTATACTGACTAGTCTTCTGAGAGTAGTGAGCGAGAAAAGAGGAGGCGCTTTAGACATGGCCTGGCCACAACGGCGAGACATACTATATAAGTCAGTAAAATGGAAGATGTACAGATGTAAAAGTACCTCTTTTAAGAACAGTCCACCAACTTGGCACCCAAGTCTTGGTCAGAGAAAGCGGATCAGTCACCGTCAGGGAACTGCCCGATGGATATCGATGACAGGTCGTGCTCAGTTACCGTCTTATTATCACGAGCATCAAGGAACGAGAAACACTTCACCCTTGCAGAGCTCAGTTCAAACCATAGCAAAAGCAACTGGAGAACGGGCGTTGATATTCGATTTGAAGTTTTGACATGATTTACTCATTCACTGTTTCTCCTCGTCCGAGTTGCAGTGACTGATACTTTGTTCACGGTGGAAAGGCTGGATGCAACATTCTATTGTCGAAGGGTCAATCAATCCGTCAGAGTTGCAGCTGCAACTTACTAGTTCTCGGAATATAAAAGACCAGAATCCTGATGCAGGAAGAGACGAGACCATATCAACCTGCTACAGAGGATCTTGTCAACTTGGTGCAAGAGCTCATCTCCGCTCCCGAACAGAGCGGGAGGGGGCTGCTAGTACGTGCGCACCGCTCAGCACGCGAACGGGAGCGTGAAGGTGCATTTGATATCGTGGCCATTGGATATGATGCAACCATGTATATGTAGTCTCTGAAAGAGAAAGAAATCACTTGAACTTTTTTGAAGGAGGCTGGGCTCTTGACTCGTGTCGCTGATGAAGAGGTGTTGGCCAGAAGTTCGAGAGTACCGCAACATTCAGAAAATTCCCATCTTTTCCCAACATACCAATCACCAGCTACTTCCACTCCGTACGGAACCAGTCATCGTCTCCGATATCTTCGTTGCCATGCTCTATCTGTGACCATACCAGAAACAAAAGTCAATGGCACAGAGGGGAATATAAAAGGCACTTGCCCGATATGCGATGATTCCAACGATTACATCACACATTGTGCGTGAGATTTCTTCATGAGCCGAGTCCGTTGCAAAGACCGAACATATATGACGCCGTCGCTAGCAGAGTTCATTTCAAGGACGAGGAAAATCTAGTTGTTTCTATTGGTCATAGCTCTACGAACAAACTTTTCTGCCACAGAGCAAGCCGCTAACCCAAGTTGTTTTGCACGAGCATACGCTTCACATACGGCTTTTGAGGGTCATATTGTTTGTTTTGCCAGTGGCTTCTGAAATGAAGAGCCTGCGATCAAGGTCCTATAATAGCAGACGCGGCTTGGCCAAAAAATCTTCTGCAGAAAAATGAGCCAGGCGAATAACGGTTGCTGAAGAAATTGAGCTGCGTCCGATGCGCTTGCGCTGATGGCGGCGTAGTCTATATAGCCCCCGAGGGGGTGAAACCAAAAGGTTTGACAGTAGTAGTGACGTTCCGCTCGAGGTTGAGCATTAATATTAATTGCTTGCCCGCGGACGAAGGAATCGATCCAAGCAAGCGAGGCCGCTTTATTCTGATGAATTCAATGATACATTTGCGCATACACTCACTACTCTCGGAACGAGCTTTTGCAGCGCACGAAGGTGACGATATAACCCATCGGAAGACCAGTGCTCAGTCTTGCCAAATTCCTTAGTCGCGTCCACCCGTATTTTGTAATCTGTTTTCAGCTTGAGCGAACCACCATATACGATGTTCAACTTGGACAGACGATCTTCTGCCATGCCAGAGAACGAAAGAACCTGCAGGAGACGGTCATGTTTGCTAGCGGGATTCGGCGTACCTGGGGCTCATCGAGCTTCAACCTCATCATCTGGAGGATTTTTGTTCGCGTTTCCTCGAAATCTGGTTCAAACGGAATCAAGTTCTCTTGTGGATGCGGATCGTCGGATGGTATTTGTCTTCAAGCTTCAGGAATGATTTGACGCTGATGAGCGATTTGTAGGCCATCTTCAGTTCCAATCCGGTGAGTCCGGACGTCTTCATGGACTTGTTCGGGGCGTTCGACGCTGGCTCTTGATGGTGGCATTGAGAAAGGAGATTCACTGCCACGCGTGACGCCTTGCTTTTCGAACACCAGGCCCCGTGAAGACATCCAGATCGACTATCTGCAGCGACGCATTCTGAATGTCGGGAATTGACCCAAAGGTCGCAACTTCAGCCAGAAAAAGTGAGGATATATGGTGGTTTCGTCTCAGGCAGACTCGGATTCACAAAGACCCGTGGTAGAGGGTTTCCCATTCTTGCATCGCCTTTGGACGAACAGAACACACCAGGGGCTAGACGAGTTATTGTGACACTTCTGGATTCCGATAAGTAAACGAAGATGTCGCTTTACGCTGCTATTTTGGTGGTTGAGAGAATGTGCTACAGCCTTCCAGGGCATTTGCTGCGCTGAGTAAGTATGACTCAGCAAGAGCGGTGCCGAATTTGGCAGGTGGACGAAATTGGATGCGAAGTCGAACTCGGCAGCACTGTTCAACTCAACCATGGACTCCTTCGACAACTTTCAAAACGACTCAGCGTCGTCCTACGGCGGCTTCAATGTCGTAGACGACACTTCTTCGGTATATACTGCGAACACACAGGACAACGCCTCCTCAGTCGATCTATCCGGCCTCTCACTCTCTGAGTACAACGGTGGATCCGCTGTGGGCAATGGACATGCTCACCACCACCACCATCACTCTTCCCAGAATCAAGCACGCTCTGGAATAGATGAGGACTTTGACGCCGTCCTAGATGATCTTAAGGACGACTCTGCCGTGGATTTGCCTCCCCACGCCTGCAGGTATGTCAACTTTTTTCTCAGCTGGATAAAGTGTTGCTCATGTTCTGCTGTGTGCAGCTACTGCGGTATTCATTCGCCTGCATCGGTTGTTAAATGCTTGGTTTGCTCCAAGTGGTTCTGCAACTCGCGAGGAAATACGTCTGCATCCCATATTGTCAACCATCTTGTGCGCGCTAAGCACAAGGAGGTCATCCTCCACGCCGAGTCTCCTCTGGGCGAGACGACTCCGGAGTGCTACAATTGTGGCAGCAAGAACGTCTTCATGCTCGGTTTTATCCCAGCCAAGAGCGATACTGTCGTCGTCTTGTTGTGTCGGTGAGTTGACCCCCCTTACCCGCCGCCCTTCGAATAGAGTTAGCTGACACCTGTTTTGCTGCGCCTCACAAAGCCAACCCTGTGCTGCCATTTCTAAAGATATATCGTGGAATGCCTCACTCTGGGCTCCATTGATTGACGACCGCTCTTTCCTTTCGTGGCTCGTCAAGCCTCCGAGCGAGACCGAACAACTTCGTTCCCGCCAAATCTCCTTTGCGCAGATAAATCGTCTCGAAGACCTCTGGCGCGAGGATGCCAACGCCACCCTCGAAGACCTACAGAAGCCGGGCGTCGACGACGAACCGCAGCCCATTCTGCTCCGCTACGAGGATGCATACCAGTACCAGAACATCTTCGGACCTCTCGTGAAGATTGAAGCTGATTACGACAAGAGGCTGAAGGAGAGTCAGACCCAGACTGACATAACGGTACGGTGGGATCTCGGTTTGAACCAGAAGCGCGTTGCCTGGTTCTGTCTTCCTAAGTTGGAGAGTGGAGAAGTCAGGTTAGCTGTTGGAGACGAGTTGAGGTTGAGGTATCAAGGCGAACTGCACAAACCTTGGGAGGGTGTGGGCCATGTTATTAAGATTCCAAACAGTGAGCAGCTTTACTCTCTTGTCTATCTCGGCTAATCGTCATCGACAGATGTCTCCGATGAAATTGGATTGGAGCTACGTCGTACGGATGGCGTTCCGGCAGAATGCACTCACAATTTTGCCGCTGATTTCGTCTGGAAGTCGACAAGCTTCGATCGTATGCAACTTGCCATGAAGACCTTCGCTGTCGACGAGAAGAGTGTCAGCGGATACATCGTAAGCATCATGATCTCCAAGAAAGCGCATTTATGAACAATTTTGACATTCCTTCACAGTATCATAAACTTCTTGGACATGAACTCGAACCCCAGTCCCTCAAGACTCAGATGCCGAAACGTTTCTCGGCCCCAGGCCTTCCTGAACTTAACCATTCCCAAATGTATGCGGTCAAAAGCGTGCTCCAGAAGCCTATCAGCTTGATCCAAGGACCGCCTGGTACCGGAAAGACTGTCACTTCCGCCTCCATCGTCTACCACCTCGCGAAGATGAACCCAGGCCAAGTCCTCGTCTGTGCTCCTTCCAACGTCGCCGTCGACCAGCTGACAGAGAAGATCCATGCCACCGGCCTCAAAGTCGTTCGTCTGACTGCGAAGTCGCGTGAAGCCCTCGACTCAAGTGTCGCGTTCCTCACCCTGCACAACCAGGTTGCCAACAGCACCACGCATGTTGAGTTGCAGAAGCTCATCATGCTGAAGAACGAGCAAGGAGAGCTGAGCAGCAACGATGAAAGGAAGTACAAGACGTTGATCAGGCAATGTGAGAAGGAGATATTGGCAGCTGCAGATGTGATTTGTTGCACTTGTGTGGGTGCTGGAGACCCAAGGTTGAGCAAGTTGAAGTTTAGGACGGTGTTGATTGACGAGGCCACACAGGCTGCTGAGCCAGGTACGTCTTCTCTATGCTTCGAATTATTCAACGTCTGCTGACTTCTCTTCCCAGAATGTATGATTCCTCTGGTCCTCGGATGCAAGCAAGTCGTCCTCGTCGGAGATCATCAACAACTTGGCCCTGTCATCATGAACAAGAAGGCAGCCCGCGCTGGCCTGACCCAATCTCTCTTCGAACGTCTTGTTCTTCTCGGCAACCGACCCATCCGCCTGCAAGTCCAATATCGCATGCATCCATGCCTCTCCGAGTTCCCTTCCAACATGTTCTACGAAGGCACCCTCCAGAATGGTGTCACTGCCCCCGAACGTCTCCGGAAGAACGTTGATTTCCCATGGCCCGTGCCCGACACCCCCATGTTCTTTTACCAGAATCTCGGGCAGGAGGAGATCTCCAGCAGTGGCACATCCTTCCTCAACCGCACCGAGGCTTCGAACGTCGAGAAGATTGTGACCAAGTTCTTCAAGTCCGGCGTCATGCCCAGCCAGATTGGGGTCGTGACGCCGTATGAGGGGCAGAGGTCATACATTGTAAACTATATGCAGTTCAACGGGTCGTTGAAGAAGGACTTGTATAAGGAGATCGAGGTGGCGAGCGTTGATGCATTCCAGGGACGGGAGAAGGACTATATTATCCTCAGCTGTGTGAGGAGCAACGAGCATCAGGGGATTGGTTTCTTGAACGACCCGAGGCGGTTGAATGTGGCGTTGACGAGGGCAAAGTATGGGGTTGTAATCCTGGGTAATCCGAAGGTCTTGAGCAAGGTATGTTTCGGGTTGCTTGCTTTCTTATATTATTGTTGACCTTCCTCATACTGTACAGCACCCTCTCTGGCACTACCTCTTGACACACTACAAGGAGACGAACACACTTGTTGAAGGCCCTCTCAGCAACCTGCAAGTCTCCATGATTCAGTTCAGCAAGCCCCGTCGTACCCTCATGAAATCGATGGAGCAGTTCCGCAGGCATGAGACTGCTGCGAGAGATTTCCTCCCTACTGGGCCAGCTGGCTTGTCACCCTCTGATCGTAAGTGCCTTTTTGTGCATTGTACCAGGTAACTAACCACCCAGTTTCTTCAGGTCGTTCCGGTACTCCAAGTCGCTTCGACGCCAGCTTCTATCGCACCCATGACACCCTCGGATACATCCCTTCAGATGTTCAGTCCCTCCGCTCCCAGGCAACCTATTCGTCTGGCTTGCCTATGTTCAATGCCCCTGGCCCGTTCGGCGGAGGCATCCCTCGCGGCGTGAATGGCGCCAAAAGGAGCACCTACAGCTACGCCTCCTCCATCGTCTCACAGGATGCCGGTCCGAGCGTTACCGACGCCAGCAGCGTCATCGGGCTCGGTGAGCGGGACTCTAAGAACGGCTCCGGAAGTGCCAACGGCGTGGCCAACGGGAACGCGGGCATGGGAGGCAACCCGAACATTGCCTACTCGCAGAGCGACCGCCTGCGCCGTCGGACGTCGTTTGGCTCTGCGTCGGTTGCGGGACAGAGTGACCTCGGCAGCCTCTCGCAGTACGATTATAAGAGCCAGGACGATGCGACGGACTTGGATGACATGAAGAGCCAGTATGCAGGCACGCAGAGCGGGGTGACGGTTTTCTAACGCAGGATCCGACTCTCTTTGAGACGAGTTGCATGGCCCTCGTGAATACTTAGGTGTTCACCCGGAGCTTGGATGCAACCTCCTGCCTTGACTTGAAACATCCCACCATCACCTTTTGGTGTGGTCTGTGCGAGCACGCACGTGCTCGCAGGTTGGCCGCCCACCCTACGGCAGATCCGCTGCAGGGTGGTATTGCACATCGCTACCGCTTGGGGTGGACATTGTCACCTTCCATTTGCCTATATATGCTCTGCATTATAGAGCGTACTGGACTCGACACCGGCCCAACCACCGCCACCAAACTACACAACAAAACCACACCCACATTTTTGCTTCTTCGACTACCCCCTGGCTGCTCCCTACTCGGGGTCGCCTTGCGTCTTCGACCGTCACTGGTCCGTTCCTTGGCGCGATTTTGTCCTTATCACTGTCGCTTCTTGTCGTCCAACCTACGCGATGAGACGCGATGCCGAGGGTGTCAGCTGCACCTGGCGGCCTGCTCTGTATCGCGCCTACATCAAGTCGTCCTTCCGCGTTCGTACAGGATCTTGATGTTTGGAACCGTGACTGTTCGGGTGGTCTCTTTTTCATTTTATTCTCTTCTTTTGTGTAAAGATTTTTCGATCTTTCATTTCGCTCGGGTGCACGGCGTGCAGAACATTCTGTTTTCATTTCCTTAGGAGTTCATCTTCATTTGTGAAACTACTGCGTACTCGACTGTAATCTCCTTTTTGAACTTTACCTTCTCGTGTTGCTGTACTTTCCCTTTCTAGCGAGACTTTATCCAAAGTTCAGAATGCTGATTGATGTTTTATGCGCTTGTTCTTGACAGTAAGCTTGCCTGACTTTTTTTGTGTACACAGAAGTGAGCATGACCAAGTGATGATGAGAGATAAGGCACGCCGGAGGACGAGCACATGTGGGAGTTCCGTGCCAAGAACTCAGTGTTCAAATTTTCATCATTTCTGCTTTGACAGACCGACAGACGTAGGGACGCCTACCTGCTCTCTTTTCTATTTTATTCTATTTTTCTCCCTTACTCTCATCCACCTTTCTCACCGTCGTCGTCGTCGCCTTCCTCCTTCACCACCACTTCCTTCCCACAATTGTTTTTTTCCGTTTGACTTTTTGCGTTTACCGCACCGCCGCCCGCGCAATCCCAAATCCCCATCCGGCCGTCGGTTCAAACACCAAGCACCAAGCATTTTTGCCAACGGGGGCCAACCAGATCCTTTACCCGCTTCCACCACTACGCTTACGACTTCGAGGCTACGTACGACCCCGCCACCAACGACCAACACCAACGCAGCACGACGACGACGACGGCAGAGCACTCAGCATAGCCCCCTCACTCTCGTTAACACTCTGCACGACGATCATTTGCTTCTTTTTCTTCAAACTTCGCTGGCTATTTCCCCAGTGGTGAAGGTTCTTCACACCCAGCTTACCCCCACATCGAGCCCCTGAACCTCACGGCTTCCACCTACGTGAATCCTCAATCCGAGAGCGACATACGCTTGACCCCATCGGAGGATACCACGAAAACTTACTAGAGAGAAGAGAGGGCCGAGAAAAGGCTGCATAAGTAGGACACCTTCACGCGACGACGAGGGTTTAATCGACGGCAACCTCCGACCTCCGACTTTCATCTTCGACGGACGGAACACGCACGACGAGTTCTCCCCCCTTCATTTCAATTCGAGCTATCTAGGTTCTATTTACTGATTGACGGACGACGCCCCTCTTCAAGTGTACATCCGACGACACAACACGAACCATTGGGACTTGGACCCGAGACAAACAGCGAAACGACCAACACCGACCGACATGGCAACCTACGTTGTTGAAGCGCTCGACGAGCAGCACCGCATATACTCGCACTCGACTCCGAGTGTCCACATGAACCCCACATCGCAAGCGCGAGTCCTCTCGCTCGACATCCCGGCAGCGATAACGACAGGAACGCCAGTGCACAGCCAGCCCCCGTCGTCCATCGCCGACTCTGCGCCCCCCTCGCCCAGCCCGCTCATCGTAGGCTCTGATACCTACATCCCTTCGTCAGGCACCAGCTCCGAGATCCACTCACGCACGTCGTCTTCGGCGACAGCGTCCACCTCCTCGCTGCCTGTGCCCATACGCTCCGAATCGCTTGGGTCGAACGGGAGCGGCGCCCTCAACGTGCGGTTCGCCCCGCTCCCCGAGCTTGCTCCAAGGAAGAGGCGGAGTGCCGCCCCCTTGGGCATGGCTGCGCGGGGGCAGCTGATGCGCCGGCGCCGGGGGGCTTATGCCGACAACCCGAACGGCGTGAACCAGGACGGCCCCGGGGTGAATGCGGACGGGAGCCCGGTGATGTCGCCTGCGTACGCGGTGTCGAACCCGCTCTGGACGGATGAGGAAATCGAGCAGCAGAGGAGGAGGCTCGAAGCACTGGCAGCGAGACATGCGCAGTACTCGGCAAGCGCGGCTGCGCTCGATGCGAGGCATGAGGAGGAAGAGGAACAGGTTAGGGAGCGGGAGAGGCTGGAGAAGGCACGGGCCAGGGAGGAGCGACAAAGGGAGAGAGGAAGGGCGAAGGCTACCAGCAAGGCCGGCCCGGACGGAGGGGACCACAGGGGGAGAGGGAGGGGGCATAGGAAGGAGGGCTCGCAGGAGCTGGATCCCAAGCTCGGCCCGCTCAGCCGCCTCATGAAGGGGGCGAGCAAGAGCCTCTTCCGACGCGGCTCCAACAAGGACCTGGCCGCTGAAGAGGCGGAGAAGAGGGGCCTATCTTTCAATAGCGACGAGAAGAGACGCCAGTCGGGTGCTGAGTCGGCGAACGGGCCTGCGTCGACCATCGCACCCCCAACACCCAAACCCCCAGTCCCTCTTAGACCGATCCTGGCAACGATTCCTTCGAATGGGCAAGGCCAGCGCGGGTCTCCGCCTCCAGAAGGCCAGGAAGACTCCGACCTCGACAGACGGCGGTCCAACGGTACAGATGGGACCGAAGACTCCTCTGACGGCCACGACGACCACTCACAGGGAGCCGACGAGGAGGGTGGGGTCTGGGAGGAGGAGATCGGACACATGTTCAAGAACATCGGGCAGACGGAGACGATCGTCGAGGGCAATGGGCGGGTGTACACCAAGGTCGAAATTTCTGCAGCTGGGAACACGAGAGACGAGTCGCCATCGGTTCCTGGGACGCCCACGTCCGAGGCAACTGAGGAAGACAGAGGCGATAGAGGCGATAGAGGCGCAAAGTCGCTCGTTAAGTCGCTCACGTCGAGGACCTCCAGCCCCAGTCTTCCGATTGTCAATGGCAAGACGATCAAGTCATAACATGGCCATGCCAGGACGTTCGAGGGTTTTGTGGGGTTCCGTTCCATGGTTGGCGTTCTTTCAGCACGCTGGAGCTTGCGTTTCAGGCCGTTTACTCAAGGCCAGCGTATTTATGCCGAACAAAGCGCCATCAACCCCGTCAAGAAGACGACAATCAAGTCATTATGACCCTTCTGTTCTCCGCTCTCCCACCACACCTTCGACTTCTGGATCGGCGGCTCCTCCATGTCGATCTCGCTCCTCTTGGTTCTTTTGACGATCTCCAATAACGCTCGTCTCACGATGCGTACGCTATCATACCAGGCTCTCGCATCGATCATGGTTTTATACCTCCACACGCTCTCTTTGATTCCCCTTTCCCTGCTCGTCTCTTTCTTCCAACAATTACTACCCAAAACGGATCCACAGTTTCTATCCATCTTACCGGTACCCTACGACGCATTTATTCTCCATTTCTTCCATCTCAATCTCTCATTTCTTTTACCATTTTTTTTGTCTCTATGTCTTTTTTTTTATTTACGGTATTTATGACTCCACTTGCAGTCGATACGGGCGGGCGGTAGGAGGGAGTTGACCAAGTACTCACAGGCTACAAGTATCTTAGAACGCTATCGACCTTACAGTAATTAGCTTGTATATGGTGGAATCGAATGGGTTTTTCGGAAATGTTTTCCTGTCTGCGTCCCTTGCGGCCGTCCGTTGAGGACCCTGGAAAATAGGTTTTGAAACCTGATATCGAAAATCGCACAAAAGGGGGGCGTGAAATTCAAAAATTTCTCCTCGAGCCCTTCAGAAGGTCCCAAAGAGTTTCGCGATCCTGTCCGCCTTGTATCTCTGCAAAGTCGATGTCCACAGGCAAGGAAGCTGGATATGGGGCATCCACCCATTGTCAGGGGTCCTGTCTATTATTGTCCTCATCGAACGTGTAGCCGAGCCTGATTCGTGACAGGATGGACCCACAACGACCAACAGTCATGTCGTCTCGTTTTTTTTTTTTTGTGGAGGGCCAGGATACGGATGTCATAGCGCTGTATAAGTCGTAGGCTGGGGTAAACACCTAGAGTACTGGCAGTCATGAGTGCGTGGGCATACATGAAACAAGGGGCCTGACTGCACATCCGCACGTGGGTGTACAGGTCGTTGGGTTCTACAGCTCAGCTACATATGGGGGGAGTATTATGTATAGCGGTGTAATCCCCATTGAAATACCATGCCGCTGGGATTCGGAGGCGGTTTGGGCGACAATGTACGCGTCCTTGCCTTCGGCCCCCGAAAGTGTAGTCTCATTCCACGTTGTTGTCGGTGTAGAATCGCCGTCCGTCGAGAAGACCCTGCTTCCGAGCACGGCTCACTCGACTATGTCGTCGCGAAGACCAACGCCGACGGCTGATGCCCAGACTCCACGTGAAGGGTCCGGCGTTGAGAGTCTCCGGCGAGGGGATGGAGCAGCGGAAGAGTAACATAAGGACCAATGGAGGATGGAAGGGCACAGGAAAAGGAGTGGGCAGGGGAGGCCGTGTGCGAGTGCGCTGGAGGAAAATAAGTTTGGGGTACTGGGATTCTTGGGTCCATGGAGAATAGTTATAGAAGGGGGGAGACAAAACCTCGTTAGCTGGTTTTATATTGGTGCATGGTGCTGGTGGTGGCCTGTACAGTGCGCGACGGGGCAAGTTTCGGAGGCGAATGTCGCGACGCGACCGGCCGGGGTATATGCGCTATAAATACGCAGTAGTATTGGATTGTCGTTTAGAGTTGGGTCGTGAAGTAAATCCGGAGGTTTGGACGTTCATTCACGGGTTGAATTAGGTTGGCAGAAGGTGATCGTGCCTCGAGCTTCAATTTACTCTTCGGAAGGAGTGGAAACCAATTGCGTACGAGGCTCTATCTGGCTTTACCGAGTGGGAGTCATAATCGAAGAAGGGTAGGGAGATAACGAGGTGGAAGGTAGATCGTCGACAGATGACAGATCGCCCGCAAGGAGGCCCTGAGAGAGCTTGGAGTTGTATTTTGACAGATAAGTATATAAATCATAGGAGAGCGCTAGCCAGTAGGGCTGTAGGCCGCTCAAGATAAGAGGAGGCCGGGTGCAGAAAAGCAAGAAAAGGGGAGGTTCTAGTTTCAGGACGAGGGGGGACATTCGTTTCAGTGATGCTATGAGCCCCGAGTATCTGCCATAGCTTGGATAGGTAGGTCCCGGGAAGGTATGTATACGATCCGATTGTGGTCCAAGAGGGGAAGACGGAACGGAGGACGCTGTGGATCATCATGTCATGAAGAGGCGGTAATGAAAGCATGAAGACAGCCTCCACGAGCAGAATAATAAACATCGAGCAACGTTCCCCGCACTATGGCGGACGATTTAACACGTCAGAGATTTGTCGATGCAATAACAGCAACTCGACATCAAGTTTTGCAGATCCTGTGAACTTCAGGAGACCCAGTCCCCTTCGAGAGTTAATGAGCGGCGAGCGCTCTTCTATTGTTGTGCGAAGCATAGCCTGTCGCAAGCAACCTGCAGAAGAGAAACCATTCTATGATGATCCGCACCGCGAGGGAAATTAGAATATGCATCGCTTGAAGGGCACGCAGAGAATTGGATCCAGACAGCAGTGTGGCAAGAGGCTGGAGGAGGACTGAATTGATGGCCCAGCGCGTGGCGTTATTTGTACACGCTTGGCAGAGCCGTCTGCGGCATCGACACCGCCACAGTGATGCCGAGCGATCCCGTCAGAGTGCGTCGCGCTGAGCATCGTTGAAAATTTCTCGCAGAGGCAAATTCGGGGATGCAACTCACGTTGGAAGAGATATTTTCTAGTATTTTGTCGATATCGGATTGATTTTCTGAGGAATTGTGGTGAATTGGTCGTGCTGATGTAATTTGGCAAGCCTCATTTTGTTGTGGCTGTTGCTGTGCCACTGTAAAAATAGGAAAAGATTATGTTGAGAAAAGACACAAGCCAGGGCCCTCCAGCCTTTTCCGCTTTCTGCCTTGTGCGGCTGCTTCATCCAACACTTGCAGCCCGCCCATCCCTGCTCCGCTTCCTTATAGGCTCTCTACTCACTACTCGTTCGCGCTTTCAATTTGCCCGTCTGAGCGACTAGTAACGCCGCCTTTGTTCTCGAACTCAACGTGATAGACATCGACGGCGGCGAGCAAGCATGGCGACAACGTGTGTGTCTTCGCCCACCCTAACCCGCACAGACGTCAGCACCTCCCAGAGCCTCTCCACCACCGTCACCGACTCAGTGACCACCCTCCCTGGCGAGGTCTCCACCACCGTCTTCCGCACATGCACAGTCCCCACCGGGGTCACCACCACATGCGTCCCGACGCTCACGACGTCGGTCACCACCCTCCCAGGTGCGTACGCGACTCTATCGCCCGCCATCTGGCTCACGCAGGTTATCGGGATGGGCAGGGAACACGACGACGATCGAGGTCCCGGTGACGGTGACGGTAGATGTCCCGATTACGACGACGACAACGCTATGGGGCTCGTTGTGCTCGACGCTGCCGCCTGACACGACACCGCCACCGACGTCCACTACGGAGCCCCCGCCGACGACTACCCTCCCTCCGACGACTACGAGTTATAGTGAACCTTCGAATACTTCATTGCTAACGGATACGTCCACTTCGGCTTCGACGGCCCCGAGCGTAACCCAGTCTCTGGCGACGGACCCAGGCGGCGGGTCGTCGAATAATATTGGGCCCATCGTTGGAGGTGTTGTAGGAGGTGTTGCGGCGCTGGTGCTGCTCGGGTTTCTAACATGGAAGCTGATGTGCGTCTTCTTTCATCTCCTCCTCTTCACCTTCTGACAGGCATCTCTCCCCCTTCTTGCTCCCTTCATGCCCCTTTTTGGTCCGAAACAGCAAAAAGCAATCACGGTTCGACGACTTCTTCAACCGCGACGACGACCGGCACACCAACAGCTCCTCGCCGTTCAAACCCAATCCATCAACAGACAAGCCTAAGCCGTACGACTATGGCATCCTTGGGCAGCAGCACACCAACCCCGTCGGGCTCTCCCCGCCCAACTCGCCCCCGGCCAACCATGCCACCTTTGGGACGAACGACATTGGGTACCAACCGTTGGGCGGGGGGAACGACGTCGGGTACCAGCCCTTAGGCGGCAATGATGTAGGATACCAGCCGTCCCAACCCCCACCGCAGCACATCCGCAACCCCTCGCTCACGCCGCTGCTCGTCGGAGTTACGGCCGCGGCGACGGCGGGTGGCGCAGTGGCGGGTGCGGCGGCAGGTGCAGTTGTTGCGGGCTCTTCAAGACCTTCCACGACCTCCAGTTCGCATAATGGCTTGGGCCCGGTTGTAACCCACGCCAGTACGAGCGCAGGGCAAGGGCATGGGTACCCGCCGCAGGGGTGGAACGGGCAGGCGCAAGGCCAAGGACAGGTGCAGACGCAAGGTCAAGGACAGCAGACACTCACGCATAATATGAGCGTCGGAAGCACCCTGACGGCCAGCTCGCAGCCGTCGGTGTACAGCACCGCGTCGTGGGGTGCCGGGCCGTCGTCGAATGGCGGCGGCGCGGGGCCGAGCTCGGGTTCTGGTGCGGGCATGAGCAGCATGCCGCCTGGGGCGTACAACCCCGGCATGCCGGGCATGGTGCCCGTCCTCGGCACCGCGGCGGGCCTGGCGGCGGGTGCAGCTGTTGGTGCTGCTACTGCTTCGCGTCCAGCGCAGCCGTCTCATCCATCCTACTCTTCCCAACATCCATATCAACACCAAAATCAGCCTATCCAACCCATCCAGCCAGTACCTCTACATCAACAATTCCAACAACAGCAGCGCTACGAAGACCCTTTCAACCGCTCTGGCAGTCCAGTGAGCATACAAGAGCAGCGCGTGCTGCAGGTGACGAACGCGGACCCGTCGTCTCCCTCTCTGGTGAACTTCGGGGTTGCTGGGCCCTCTGGGTCGGCGTCGGGCGTAGCGTCGGGCTCAGGCTCTGGCTCAAATCAGCGAATGTCCACGTCGTTCGCAGGCGCCTCTTCTTCCACCTCAGCCGCCGCAGCCGTGCAATCATCCTACTCACCCTACGCCGAGCTTGGGCTCGCACCCGGCGGCTCCTCCTCTTCCTCTTCCTCCCCTGCCATCTCCTCCACAGCACCCACGGCTGCAAGCAGCGTACCGCCAGCAGGGGCGGTGGACGGGAAGGGCAGACCACTGCGGACGGTAGGCGAGAAGGCGCCGCTTGTGCATTTGGATGGGGGGCAGTACCAGCTGCCAGAGCCTGGGCAGCAGACGGGGCCTGCGCCGCCTGCTTATGATGCATAGTGGTTGGTGTGGAGTGTTGAGGCCGGAGATGTCGACTTCTGAAACCGAATGGTTCGGTTGGATGGATAGGTGGACGGATGGTGCTTGGGTCAGATCTTTGGCTTACTAACCTCTCGCATTCATGCGAGGTGCGCCCAATTTACGGTGGTCGATCACTTTCTTTCCCTCTTTTTCCTTTGCTCTCTCGTCGCGTTCACCTTTCTTTTCTTTTCATTGCTCCACGCTTCGGGGATGTGGTATACCGGATGGTTTTAAAACCTTTGTCTCTCTTTTTTCTGTGCTTCATGTTCATTGTTTTTGTTCATTGCATGTTGGGATCCAATCCCATGCCCACTGCGTACTCCCTATGGACTTGCTACCATTACTTCTGTTGTACGTACTCACTACCCATTTTCTGCTTTTCCTTTCTGATTCAGCACAGTGCATTGCCGGACTTTCCTTCAACCTTCATTGTCATCTTTATCACCATTATCTTTCCTTTCTTTATCTTATCTTCACCCTCCCTCTTCTCATTCCATACCACACCTCCCAGCCTCCTGTTCTCGTTCTCGTTCTCGGTTGTGAAGGACGGTATCTCGCGGTCAAAGCAACTTGCCTCATCCCCAAACATCCCAAGCATTCCATCGTGCCACAGCTACTCGTACCGAAGTACTTACTTACAATTAGTTTATTCACTGTCAGTCTAACGATCTGGGTGTCTTCGAATTCTCGAAATGCACCTTTTACGAATTCCTTTGAATGTGTAAATACTGGATACCCTTTTTCTCTCGATTTTAATACTTACTCTGAATTTCTGGAGGTATTACCCTCGGGCCTCTAGGTATGAAGCCATGTCTCGAGGCGCCCTACGAACCAAGTAGAGATGCCCAAGGGTTCAGCTTGAGATGGAGGCCAGACTGTCGACGCAGCTCGCTCACGAGGCGGAATTACAAACCAGATAGCGGACGACTGTAACATGCACAGTGCACTGGTCTGCCATTCTGCGCCTGGACACTTGAGTGTTCCAGATTCTAGCAGGTTACCAGTTTTTCTATCAACGGGCAGAGATACCGAGAAATTGTTTTCTCTTCACTCTCTCTTAGCGTTCCAAGACCATAGTACGCCGCCGGAAATCATGAGAGTCTCTCCACGTTTTCTCAGGCTCTACTCTATGGTATGCTTTCCAGGACCGCCTGTTGGGTGATAGGGGACAGGGATATAAGGGGAAGCTAACGCAGTTTTCACCGGAATTGGAAATGTGGCGCAGACAGCACCTTCCAACGCCATCACCTCGCACATATGGCACCGTCTTACAACTACTCCGTCGCCGTTCTGTATGGGAACAATTTTGGTGTGGGACGACTAGTGGAACGCTGCGCAGGACAGGTGCAAAACGAGACCAACCAGACACTTAACGAATTGGGGCCATATGCATCCCCTCCTCGACGAGCTATTCGTCTCTCAGAACATCTGTCGTAAAGAACATGTGTGGTACTTAGGGAATAAAATACGCGATAGAACTCGAACAGTGGCCAGATGAGCTCGAGAACAAGCGCATTAGTTTTGTACGTTACCCTCCCTCAGCATGTTTCTATTTCTTCTGAGACGTCCTGGCTTCTCTTTCGCAGGCTATATACATCTGCATCGTATCCAATGACCATGATATCAAATATCTACCTACGCTCCCGTTCGCGTGTTGAGCGGTGCATAGGGTACTAGCAACCGCCTCTCGTAGGGAGTCAAGATCCTTTATGTTAATATGGTTTCGTCTCTTTCTCTATCAGGATAATGATTTCATACATTTCCAGAACTTCTAGGTTGGAGCTGCAACGAGTCTGACGGATTGATTAACACTAAGGTAATAGAATTCGGGTCCAGCCTTTCCGTCGTGAGCCGGGCGCCAGTCACCGCAACTCGGACGAGGAGAAGCGGGGATTGAGTAAATCGTGTCAAAGCTGCAGATTTAGTAGCAGTACCAATTCTCCAGTCGCTTTCGCTATGGATTGAACCTAGCGTTGCTAGTACCAGGCATTTCTCATCCCTCAGTGGGCATGGCAACTTGGATAGGGCGGTAACTGGGCGCAGTCTGGCGTCGGGAGGTTCGCCGGCCTGCTTTCTCCGGCTACTTGGTTGCAAATTGGTGGTCTTTAAAAGCTGCATATTTACAGCTATACATCTTCCAATTCACTCCCTGATATATGTGTCATTGCTCGGAATCAACTACTATGAATCCTGCGACTAGGTCTCTCATCGTCGATGACGCACACTCTGATATCAAATACCACGGAGGGTGGAAGACGAAAAGCGATTCATCTATACAGTCCCAACCCGATTCACCCTATAGAGGTTCATACCATATTCTCAAAGGAGTCACAACTCCTAAGGGTAGCCTCTCATTTGCCTTCAGCGGTGAGTTTCTTGTCTTGGTTTTTTGGGTCTCGTTGATGAGGAATAACACTTCTTCAGGCTCTTCAGTTGTTGCATATGGTGTACAGACTCCTACCAACTACTCTGAGAAAGAGAGGGTTTTCAAGTGTAAGGTTGATGGGCAGGAGATTACCCCGTATCCTGAAGGCCAAGAAAAATGGAATTCAATGCATCAACCGCTGTGTGGGACGGACACACTTGCGGACGGTCCGCATGTTTTCGACCTTCTTATTTCCTTTCCAGAGCTTGGGACCTCCAACTACTCGTTGTCATTTGATTCCCTCGCATACGTACCGTCGGGAAGCATTTCAACATCCGATGACAATATTCTCATCAATCACACGGACCCTGAAATAAGGTCGGCGCTTTCTCCAAATTCATGGAAGCTCGTACCGGGATTGGGTTACATGGCCGCGGACAATTCTTCATAAAGGCGAGGTGAGAAAAAGGGAATCGCGTTATTCCTTGTGCTGAAGGCTCAGGAATGGATTGCTTGGCTTCGAAAGGCCTCTGGTATGGTTGGGTCGGGCCGTATTCCCCTGCGTACTTGCGTACTCTAAGGAACACTAGCACCGCAATGACGGAAAGGAACAAGCTGCCTAATATACTCCCAAGTATTTCGCCGATATGCATATTAGGCACCTGGCGTCCGGTGATGGGGAGATTCGTTGGTTGGGGATCAATGTCGGATGCAATAAGAGCGATGAAGACGAATCGAGCTCGAAGGCAATGAAGGCAATGAAGACGCAACGAGCCGGGTCACGACAACGTAGCTCAGGGTTAGCTGCGCACCCACTGCATCGGAACCTTTGACAAGGAGAGTGTGTCCCGGGCTTGTACCGTTCGGTTCGGAAGAGTAGGAGGTCACTATTTCGACTTTTTGGGTGTAAGATCTGCCTGGTCTTTGGCAAAAAAGCCTGCCATCGACAGACCATGCGGAGCCGATGAGATCAGCTGTACTGGATACATTAGCCAGATAAAAGCCAAAACACTCCAAAGATTCGCCTGGATTGGTTAAGACGAGTTTATTGGAATCACTGGCATTAACTAGAATAAGTAATTGCTTACCAATGGAGCNCTGGCCACCGTTTCCCCAGATTCCGCAGCTTGAAGTTTTTGCAAGGCGGAGGGTGGACGCTCCGCCCGCACATGGTGACGTCCGGGCTCGTCTGCGCACCTCCCGCAGCGTGGGTAGCGCGAACACGATATGCATCGCACGCTGGATCGGCATCGGTATCAAGGACCACACCACCTGCAACGACAGCTCCAGACGCCGTAACTCAGTATACGGGCGCGTCATGATAAAGCACAAACTCTCCTCCTCCGACGTGATCGAGTCTTTGAACATTTGCCCGTCGTCTATAATCTTCAATTCACGGACGAGCTCGGTAATGTGGGGGTAACGAGCGAGGTGGACTGCGAATTTCTCAAGCGATGTAGGTGCCTTACGGCTCTTGGTGTTGATGGTCACGGTGCGGAACACCAGAGGACGGCAGAGCTGGGCGAGGTCGTGCTCAGAGCACGGATAGTGAGTGCGTCGTAGACGAGGCAGGTGTCAAGGATAATGATGAGCATGTCGTAGGGAAGTGGGAGCTGCCATTCATAGGTCCTCCGTGAGTTGAAGCGGCGTGCTGGTTTGGTCTTGACGAGGTGTTTGTAGACGATCAGGCCCGAGGAGTCGAAGCGTGGTTGTTTGCGCTCTTTCACGTCTCCATTTCCGGGGCAAGAGGAATATTCATCCTTGCCTCTGAGTTTGAGGCGCTGAATGAGTTTTTCGAACATTGCGGCGCTGACTTGGCCCTGAACGTTGAACTTGCACTGGGGACTCGACGTTGACTCGACGATGTCCAGTCGTGTTAAACTGGGAAAGATAGATATGTAAGCTCGGTTTCAGAGACAAACGGCTTATGAGCCACATTACCTCCGAATGCGGTGGAACAAGCAGTTCGACACGGTGGTTGACGGAGAGCGCTCAAAGGCATCTCCCTAAGTAGATAATAATCATAATAATAATAATAATACACCGCCTGGACCCTCGAAGGATCTGCGGGACAATGGAGGGGAAGCCCATGTGTCTACGTGACTACATGGTAAATGAAGTATACAGATATTGAGAAGGAACAGTACTAGGATCCTCCCGGCCAGGAAATGCCATACCCGTACAGTCAGCGAGCTCACCATGGTCTGATAGGTCTTCGTCGGAATCCGACTGTGAGCCCAAAAGTGTGTCCGGGCAACGACGGCCTGACCATACCAAATAGATGGCATGGATAAATTGAGCTGTAAGAGGGACAAGGTCCCAGTGAAATATCAGCTTCTTGAGCCAGAATAAGGCAGCGTCATCAGAGAACCTGTGAGGCTGTGAAACGCCTGAACGAGTAGAGCATTCTCGGAAAAAATCACGACGAACAATCACTACACGAGAGTTAGCCGAGCACTGTAGTAGAGCGTGCTCAGGAGTTTCAACGTGAGAGTGACACATGCGGCAAAGACGATCTCGCATGGGAATGCCATGCATGGAAACCGAGTAGTAGATGGACTGGCCAAAAAGAAGCATCGTGAGAGAACGGCGATGGCAGGGCGTTGTGACACGAAGCAGATAGTGGCGAAAAAAAGACCGAATAAACTTGTAAGTCCCATCTGGTAGCGGCTCCAAGCGATGATGAAGAAGGTAAAGGCGAGAGTTATCCAAGATGCTTTCGTTGAGAGTGTTCCACGTGTAGTTGCGAAGCGAAGTCTGCATGCGGGACAGGGAGGCACTCGATAGCTCGTGAAGTGGCGGTAGAGAGATAGTGTCTTTTGACGCAACACGTAGTGCATAGTCTAAATCACTGAGCCAGGAGATAAGATTAGATTCGGTCTTCCGTGTGAAAATCGGTTTTTTCACTCCCGAATTGATCGACACCTCTCTTTCAAGCCGCTCCTCTGCGTACGTTTGGCATAAATACCTGTTTACATTCTTAGCCTCGCCTAGAGGAGTGGACTATCTTATGCAAATTCCATCCCTTGCCAGGCCCAGTGAACGTCTAATTCATGATCGGCGCCGTCGACGATAGCCCCAAATTTGGCAACAAAAATCCTTTTCCAGACCCTTCACCCTGTAAATTCCCTGCGAAAACAGGCTTGCTGCAACGCCTCGCCTCGCCTTGTACCTTATCGACCTTTTTTCTCTGGTCCGAATTCCGGTTCTTCTCCCTATGTAGCCTCCTGCGAAATTGCTCTCATCTCTGCCAAACTGTCAGTTCTCATGCCCTCCGACGCCGCAGTGGCGATCTCGTTCATTCTATGACATGTTTGCCTTTCAAATGGCGCCAAGAACAGCGCTGGGACCAACGATTCAAATATTTACGTTGGATTGACGTGGCCTTTGAATCGACGACTGCTGCATCCTTGGCCCGCCCGAGCTCTCTTTGAGGCAATTGGCTCGTGTCATATTAAATGGCACCCTGGCTCGTCGTGTGTTGGACCGTGTTTGCGCCTTGTGCCAGGCTGAATGGGCGTCCGTTCATATACAGGCCACTGCACCTGTCACTGGATTTTTTCCTCCCCTTTGATTTGGTCTTGAGTCTCAGTGGCACCGTTTGGGAAGTGGGCGCTGTTCTGTTAAACCTCTCTGGATCTTACCCTCTACTTTCTCTTTCCTTGAATTTTCTGTAAAGATTTCTTCATTCGTCGCCCAGTCCTGAATACCCAGCCCACATGTCAACGATATGTTCTACGACCCCAACGCTCACCCAGACAACGCTCATCCCAACTGGTCAGCTTATCACGACGTTCACGAATATCCTTACCACTGAGCCCGGTATCGTCTCGACGTCCTACTTGAGCACATGCATCCCCTTGCCCTCTCCGAACACCTCGTGCTCCAACTCGTACGCGACGTTCTATAACACCATTCACGGTGCGTCTTCAGCGCCTCTCAACAGGCTTTTCTCCTGATTTCCAACGGTTTGCACCATATGTAGGTCCGGTGTACACGACGCAAGTGCCAATCACGATCGCCGTCGACGACTATATCACCCAGGCAGCTACGTTCTACGGTACAGTTTGCACCGTCATCCCAGCGCAGCAGCCGCCTGTCGTCTCGCCCGTTCCGCCGGTCACTCCAAGTCCACCGACCCCAAACCCTCCAACGCCAGCGCCTGTGACGCCCTCCCCTCCTACCCCAAGCTCGGTGCCACCAAGCCCGAATCCTTCAAGTCCCAGCCCGACCGACCCCACGCCTCCACCGCCGACTCCTAGCCCACCTGCATCACCCTCATCCACCGAGCCGGCACCCACTCCGACGACAACTTCCCCAACGAGGACGACGACAGGTACAAGGACCGCTACATCACGCTCGCAGAGGACGATCTCGCCTGGAGCGACGGGGACGGCAATCGGTGCTCAGGGTCTGGGAGGAGGGGAAGAGGGGAAGAAGAAGAGGAAAGTCCCGATCGCTGCGATCGTAGGAGGTGCACTGGCGGGGATGTGGGCTGCGGTTGCGTTGGCGTTCTTGGGGTGGTTTTTCTTGTGAGTCTTTCTGCTCGTTTCGTTTCAGTGGTCCAAGGATTGATTTGTGTCTGCGAATTTTTGTTCAGTATCAAACAAACTGGAGGTGCTATCAAGCTATCCGGGAATGGGAACAACGGAAATGACACCAATGGGCAAGGCAAAGAAGATGTATTCCTCGACCCATCCTACCAGCAGCAAGCCATCGGCCAACAAACCCAGGCCAACTCCCAAACTCAATCGCAAGGTCAAACCCAAACCCAGACCCAAGGCCAAACCCAACAGCAAGGCCAGCAAGGACCATTCGACGGCCCCGAGCGCTGTGAACCCCAGCAGTACAACTTCAACGACCAGGGTCAACCCCAGGGATACACGTACCAGGCGCAAGGAGCAATGTCTAATCAATACGCGGCGGTGCCGACTTCTGACCCAGGCGCTTCGTCTGTGGCACAGGCGCAGGTTCAGGCGCAAGGTCCGATGCAAGCGCCAGCGCAAGTACAGACAGCTGGAACGACGGGGACAGAGCAGGCCACGAACCCGTTCTTGGACGCTTACCAGGATTATCAGGATTACCAGGACTATAAACCCGACCGCCTTCCCAAGAGGCTCGAGCAGAAGCTGGCGCAGAAGATCGATGAGCAGCTTTCCTCCTCCTCTGGCTCTGGTTCGGGCTCAAGTTCTGGAGCGCAAGCCGGTGCTGGCGCGAGTGTGTCCCCATCGTCTACTTACACCGCGACCAGCGGCACCAGTGGACGAATCGGCACGGGGGTGAGCCAGCTACCGCCCGGTGCGTCTCCAGCGCGCATCGGTACAGCGGGCGTCGTCACGGGCGCTGCACTTGGGTCTGGTCAGTCGTCTGCGGCCGCTGGACCCTCGTTGTATGCGCAGAGTCTGGCGGCGTATGACCCTTTCGTGGGGTCCCAGGAGAGTGCGCCAAGGTATGCGCCACACCTCGCGGGGCAGTATAAGGGGTATGCGGAGCCTTCACGAGGGATGTAGAGTAGAGGATATTTATGATTGTAAGACTTTCAGATTGGGCGCTTTACCGGACTGATGGACTGGATAAAAGACCTTCTCGACTGCATTCTTTCCTAGCTTATGTGGGACCTTGTTGGTAAAATTCAACACATCAATGCAGCATTCTAATGTTTTACGCTGTCAGCCTTAGCGTTGACAATGGAATACGTCTATACCTCGTTGCGACCGCGCTTCGAGGCGCGCCTCATGTTCAACGCGCTCTTTCGCCACCTGCGTTTCCGAAACCTGCCGCGTACAAGACTAAACGTGGTCGTTTCAGTTTGATCGCGCGCTGGGTAGGGCGGGTATCATAGGAGCGAGTATCATTTTGCACTGCCATAGCCAGCTGGCGTGAGGAGGAATGGAATCCTCGAGAAAACAAAACGAAATGAAAAAGGGTGCTCGAGAACCGATGTCGTACGTACTTTGCTCAGTGATCCGAATATCTGCTATTATTCCGTTTCCATTCCTTTACATCATGGTTAGACGTTTTTTCCTCGGATATACGAGTGGGTGGAAGACCTCTAGTTCAGAGGTTCAGGCTCTGCCTTAAAACGGGATAGAATGCGAAGGCTGCCCCACTGGCAGTGCCAGTGGTTGTACGCTAGTGCGCTCTAGGTCATTCGTTCGGTCTGGGAGGGTTTAGTTTTTCTCCCATATTTCTCAGCTTAGTATCGATCAAGCTCTCTTCTGCTACCTAGATACCCGCTACTAATCGAAAACAAGGGCATGGGAATGTGTCACTAGAATGACTTGAGCGCCTATTGTTCTGTTGCGGTCACGTGACGTAACAATGGCATGTCATTGTTCCCTGCACGCGGCACGCTCATTGTCTTTTCTCACCTCATGCGAGTTTGTACACCCGCCTTCGCGATGGAAGGTGCGCCCAAACACCCTAGAACGACAATGCCCGGCCTCCCTGACTCCGCCTCACTTATAATAGACCCTCCCTTTTCGGCCGTTTTGGTATCCTCACCCCCTCCGACCACCCGACCACCTCCTACGCCATCCAGGCTCCAAGGGCCCAGCGTCCGCCTCGTTTCTTCTTTCGTCGGTGCCGGAACACCTCTTAATTCTTTGGACGCCGCATAGACCGACTTTATTACGAACTGTCATCGTCAACGACTACCACGTCCTCAAACCACCTTCAACTTAGACCGTAATCGACCAATATGCTGCCACCTCGAGCAAGTAAGCCTCGTTTCTTTCATCATTATGAACGATATTCTGACAGATGTACAGTGTACTTTCTGGGCTTGAACGCCATCCGCGTTCTCAGTCTAATCTCCCTCATCCTCGTCTTCTCGAGCACGATTCTCGTCATGGTCACGAACATCAAGGCCGTTAACGCATTTGAGGCTGCAAAGGGGACTGATGCAGCGTCATCGATGGCGGACTGCGATTACATTGAGGGAAGCACTGTGCCCAACCAACCTGCTGGTGTATTCTGGGCTGTCGTCTCCAGCCTTTTGATCATCTTCCAAACCATCATCCTTTTCCGTGAGTCACTATCTTCATCTTAATCCATACCTCGTTCGCTGACACGGCCTTTCTAGTCTCTGAGTGCAGCTGGCCCATGGCCTTCTTTGACCGCTTCTTCCCCGTCCTCGGCACACAATTCGGTCTTGGAGCTCTCGGAATCTTTCAATGCCTCATCTCGACCCAGATCCTCTCGCACCACGTCGACGACTTCGCCCTCGTCTCCGCGTTCTTCCTCTTCGCCCTCGGGTGCCTCAACATGCTCCTCGGCCTCATCTTCCGCGAGTCCGCCAAAGCCAAGCGATCCATCACCTCCTGGCGCGCAGAGGCCAAGGGCATCCTCCCCACCAGCCAGGACAATCGACCGGTGTTCGTCAACGCGTCGCCCTACGTCTCGAACGTCTTCCACCCCCACGATGAGAAAGTACACACGTTTGCCCCGCAGATGATGATGCGCACCGACAGCACCGCGAGCACAGGCAGCACCGAGAAGGCCGGGTTTGGCTTTGGACGCCAGGGCGAGAAGGCTGCGGGACTGAGGGGGTTCATCCTTCAGAAGCCTGAGGAGAGCCTGCCGAGGTACGCCAGCCCGACGCCCGTGCATGCCCAGAAGGTCAGCCTTTCAAGGGCGCCGTCGAGTGCGAGCTCGAGCTCGAGTTTCTACTCACACGAGGCTCCGCCGGCGCGACCAATGCCAGGATATAAGCAGGAGTCGCGCCCAGCGTCGCCCGCTGATGGGACGCCTGCGTTCAAATCAAGTCCGACCGCCCTTTAAGTGATGAATCGATCAAAACCTACGACTAACCACCATCACTGCACCTCCTCTACTACCTCCACCAAGAGCTGGATATCTTGGAACTTGGACGACACACCTGGACACCCCAACAACTACATCTCACCCCCTCTCCAAACGACAACTTATGTAGTAAACGCCACGCTACCCGAGCCTTCCTTGAACTGTCACTGCACACTCGTTCGTACACTAAATGTCCTTCCCTCTCGCCTAATCACCCTCCATTTTACTCATCACCATCTGGACTCTTCTTGTATTACGATACGATGCACCCTTCGCAGTGTTTTTATTATTGCACTCTGTACATACGCACACACCCGCTTTTGTAGCATATTTAGCCAGTCCTTTTTGTGGCTGGAGGAAATCCCATTTTGATTACACTCCCTTCAGAAGTGCAGAATGGTTTTTGAGAGTGGATTGGTGCGGTAGCTTCAAGGTCGAGACTTGCCGTCTCCTGCCGGTAATCGACATTGCCGGTTGCCGGATGTCAGTACATATAATTTGTAAGTGCTCGGTAAGGGCCTTCAAGTTCGACCAGCGCTAAAAGTTCTATCTCGGCCAGAGCCACACTCCACCGATACGGAGGGGTATGTGCCCGACCCACTGAACCGAGTGGGGGCTGATTCAATGCACCTGTGACCTTATCGCGAGCTCGTAGAAAAGAATCACATTCAAGGGATCTCTCAGGTTTCTGACGAGGACGGGTGTTCCAGATATCGACAGGGAAATCACACGACTTGAAATCACACGATTGGCGGACGTTGAGCAAGGTTGTGTCTCAGACTGGAAGTCGTTGTCCCTGCTAGGTATGGGAATTCCCATTTTCGTCACTCGAGTATCGTCAGGTCGTCAGGCCGGTTTGAAATCGACCTAACAGCCTATCTGCCGCTGCAATCCGCTATCTGTCGATGGACGATCCCTTCGCTTTCGACATTTCTTCAGGACCCTCATACCCTGATATCTTGCCTACTGTTTCTCGTATGATTCTCGGATCCCTACCCATCCCGCGGGGCGGGATGTCGCAGAGATCGACTATCAACGGGGTGTTCCACGTAAGTTCCGGAGCATCGAAAAGGTAGAAAGGAGGTTTTATCTAGAGTATATAATTCTCGCATTCCCTGTCAAGAATCTCAAGCTTCGTTGCTTCATCTTTCGAACTATTGGACCTACTTTGCCGCCTCGCCTCATCGCCCCAAAACACCACTTATCGAGGCTCGTTTGCAACTAAAATCACTTCAACTAACATGACTTCAGTAAGTTGCTTGACATCCTTCTATCATTTCTTATCGACTAATGCTTCTCAGTTTAACGCTAACACTGCGGCGTATGGTGCTCCTCCAACTCCCAATTATGACACTATCTCGCGCATCTGCGCCGCCTACATTAACCACCTCTTCGGCTCTGCGCGGTACCCCTTCCCATCCACACATTCCATCTGGCAAACCCGCCTCCCCTCCTACATCAAAGCTGCCCTTCAATTCTCCCAGCTCGATGTCTCTATCGTCGTCGCTGCCATGACCCTCCTCGGGCAGTACAAGGACGCTGTACCCACGAGCGTTGCGTACTACGACGACGCGTACCGGCTATTCATGTCCGCGTATCTGGTCGCTGCCAAGGTCTCCTGCGACACGCCCCGGACCCTACGTTGGTGGCGGATCGTCGGCCGGGGCAAGTTCAACGAAGACGAGCTAGTGAAGATGGAGATGGAGCTCTGCCGCGTGCTGAAGTGGAACGTCCAGGTCGACGAGGAGAAGTTTCGGTACTTCAAGTGCATCGTCGAGCACTATGCTGGACCGATCACGAGCGAGGCGATGGGGATCGTCGACACTTCGCACATCCTCGAGCCTGGGAATGTGGTGTATGACTCGCCGCCTCCACTTTACCAGGACTCGGGGAGAGACCTGCGGATGGTGGAGGTGGCGGCGATGTCTCCTGTTGGCTCGTTTGTTGGATTGGACGAGGATGACGAGGCATTATTGGAGGAATTGTTGGAATCGCCGACCTTTCGGCCGCTGCCTTTGGAACGCGCATGTCCCTTGCGCACCTCCAATTCTGATGTTGTTCGCCCCCGGCGTTCGTTCAGGCGGAGAGTTCTGCGCATCATCTTTAACAACCGCCGTGTTTCATGACCTATCCCTACTACCTTTACTGATTTTGAATTCTAATCACATACCCTTGTACCTTCCTTTTGTCAATTTACTCTTGTAATTCGTCGCGCCTCAAGTTCACAATATATAGTTAACAGGAATAGTCCCACCCACGCTAACGTTCCTGAATGGGCTTTTCTCCTGTACTGAACTAACCGCTTGCTTGCGTCTTGTAGTTGACCCGTTTTAGCATGTGGATTTCCATATCCGGTTGGGATAGATATCCGTCTTGTTACTGGATCATCGAGACTGTTGCACATAGTCCTATTGACAAGCCGTCCTCTTATCCGGTGTTACATAAAGTTAAATACAGGTTATATAATGGGATTCTTGAGGCAGCCCGGTGGGTTATCAGGGTTTTAATGGTTCCATCAAAACTGAAGAAGCCTCTCGTCTCGAGCTCAAACCAGTAAAATAGAAACGGGACGGGGCGCTACCTCCCAAACTTTAAATCGAGTACCGCTGGGCCTGTGGTTGTGAGTTATACAAAATGGTCCCTGGTTCTCGGAGTTCCACAGTTTGGGCAACACCAACAGCGGCTCAACAGAGGCCGCTTTCCCAGAAGAAGTTACGAATGGATGGAATGTTTTCGACCTGAAGGTGCTTCTGTGTCTCATTCCCCGTCGGATCTACGGCATTACAAGTGAGGCGTTGTTTTTATCCACGTTCGTTCCTGAGAAATGAGTAGGGGTGGAAAGTAGTAAGCCTAGAACCTAGATCGCGAAGTACACAGTTCGGATACACATTACTTTCAGTAAATATACACAATTGCACATGTAGGTCAGGTCTAAGGGATATAGATCCTTGAATAACCTTCCACACTATCACAACAACAAAAAATGAAAATGAGACGCTGCCCAATAAGATGATGGCATGAAACTTACGTTTGACGACAGCAAGGACACCGGTGCTTCGTTGGTGCACTTCTGGAAGCAAGGGCTTCCCGACAGTTATCGCACATAGAAAGACACCTGAAGGACGATGTTCAATTATCAAGGCGAGAGAGAAAAGAGGAGCGACATACCGGCATGGCCAACAAATAATTTCTCGCGTCTCAGTTGTACAAATCACACAAAGGTGCTGATGTCCTTGTTGTCTCTCGGTCTGGTTGGAGTCACCCACGTATTGATCGAATACGGTCCGTGCTCTGCCAGGAGGTTCCCAAGAGTTATCGTCATTGAAGTCGTCAAAGTCGTTACTGTGCTGACCGCGGCGTTGGAAGTCGTGAGGAGACCGTTGGACCATGGCATCCCATCGTCGGCGTGTAAGGGGCCCAGGCGAGCTACCACTTGTGCCAGCACCGTGCATGAGATGAGCCAGAACCATCTCTCCGCCTGTGGAGCTTGACCAACCAGCCTCGCGAGAGCCGCCGTTCCGAATGAAGTCGGTGAACAGCTGGACGGTCTCCACCTCTCGCTCGTTGCAGCCTTCTTCCTCGTCGTGTGGGCTTTCGCTTTCCTCTTCATAGTCGCTCTCTTCGAATTCGGTCTGCCCAGAATGGTAGTCCTCGTCATCACTGATGTCCTCTCCTCTCAAGAACCTCTGATAGATCTCCCTCTCCCTTCTCCTCTCCTCGTCCTCGTCGTCTTCAATCCCCGCATTCCTCGAGGCCGTGACGCCTTGAGCAGATACACCTGCACGGATAGGCTTCCTGGCAGCCGCCTGCTCTCTGACTCGGACCCGTCCTCTGGCTCGTTCGAGGAGGAAAACGACAAGCCCTCTCAGAACACCCCACATTGCTCTGATAAAGCCGCCCATCTCGCCGAACCACCTGCGCCACGAACCATTCGTTCCGCTTCCCAACCCTCCTCCATTGGCGGCGTCCGAGTTGCCCAAGTCAACTGTGCGCACGTCGTTGTTGAATCCGCGCAGCTGGGTCGTGGTAGTAGAAGTAGATGGACCCCTGCGGTGTCTTGAGCGCAAGGTCGGGTCCGAGAACACGTCTGTGCTGCCACCGAGCACCCGAGATGTTGAGGTAGAGGTAGAGGCACCGTACGAGACGTCTCCAACGCCGAGGCGGCCCATTCGCACGCGGCCATACGTCGGTGAAGTATCAAGCGAGTGCGTGTCGACGAGGGTTGTCGACCTCCGTCTTCGGGGCCGGGCGGGCAACTGGATAGGCGCAACTTCATTACCCCATCCTCTCAGGCCAGTTGCTTCGAGACTCGCGGTGCCAACGCGGAGAAGGAGAACGCCAAAGTCTTCCTCGTATGGTAGGCTTTGGAGGAAAGATATCGGAGTTTCGTCGTCATCTACACGTATAACCTTAGGTCTGACGTGGAGGTTCCAACCAAAAAAAACTCACTGTGTATATTAGCACCTGGTCCGATACCCAGGCCGCTCAATACACGGTCGACACGTCCACGTACGAGTATTTGCACAAGGGCGTTAGTAAAGATCGTTAGTAAGATTGTTGAGATTAGGAATGTCTCAAAGATGTTTGGAATATAATTAAGCAACGGGTAATTGGCGTTGGGAGCCCCGAGGTAAGGAGGTGGCCGTCGTGAGCTTTTGGGTGCAGAGCTCGTCGCTGTGGGTTCTGCTTGCGAAGGCGTCTGAGAGAAATGTGCAAAGAGGGTTCCGTGGAAGTGAGCGAGTGAAAGCATTGACGTAAGGGCTGTTGGGAGTAGGCGGTGTGTTGATAGTCGCTTGGACACGGAGAGCATATGGAATAATGTAAGCTAGAGACATGTAAGCCATCGTATAATTGGAAAACTCCAGGAAACCGACCTGCAGAAGTGGAATGGTGATGGTGATGATGACATGCTTGTCTGGCCTCGAAGGTAGGCCATCATTTGGTTGATAGGAATGGGTTACTGGTGACGAATAAATGTGCAACAAGAAAGCATATCCAACCTATGCAGTCTAGTTAGTGGATGAAATGAGTCCAGTTTCTTCGAGGGCTCACAAGATTGAACGGCGAGGTGCTTGTGTTGACATTACCAAGAGGAAAACCGCCTCCGAGACCATCCATGGCTTTAACAAATCCTTCAACTAAAAATGCGCCGCATACAGCCACAAATGTCGACCAACAGATCTCCGTCATGTCCATCTGAGTGCCCCATTGAAATAGGCTCTCGATCCAACACAGAGCTCCCCAATAACCGTTCTTTTGCTCTTCTGTGAATTGAGGAACGAGCTCCGACGTTTCCAACACGAGAATGCACCAAACAAGGAGCATCTTCGTCAGGAAGTACACAGATGGGAGGTGTAAGATGAGACGAGTGGTTGTGCGAGTGAAATCGAGCGGCAGAGTGGAGGCATAGAGGCGTTGTAGGAACAGCGTGTTCTGGAAAGGAGAGGCGAAGACGGGAGCAAATCGAAAGGCATGACGCTGACGCCGGGTAGGGACGCGTGATGGAATTATGACATTCTGGATGCGGTGCAAAAGGATGGCCTGAGCCTTCATGAGCGAGAGCAGGCCTCACAAGAGAAATTCAGCGCACCATTACAAACAGACCAACGAGATATCCCGACGTGAAGAATCCCCAAGGCCCAGGGAATGCTTGAAGTTGCTCCTTCGCCATCTCAGGTATGACAGTCTCGACGACTGGCTGGGACGCAGCACTCGCCAATTGCTCAGCGATGCTAACCGTTGGAAGCTCTAAAGGGTCGGTTTGTGTCTCGAATACCCCCTTCCTCCATCGAGCGATGAACCGAGATCCAGGAAGCATGGCAAAGATGGAACTGAGGTTCAGGGAAATGTTGTACGGCACCAGGGAGATCGGCGGCGTTATTGGGGGGAGTATCCGTGGCCGCGGAAGGGCTGTACCATCTGTGACGATGGGTGGGCCATCCATCTCGATGGTCTATACTTGTTCCCGTTCGAATAACTATGGACTGCCTTCGCCCGCAGGTGGTATCAAAGGTTGAAGAAGGCCTGAGTTCGAGTTTGTTGGAAGGTTGGGGCTGTGGGCGCTGCTGACCAGCAGGCGCAGGCGAGATACCGACGCCAGTCAGGTAAGCTGACGATGGTGGATGTGAGGAAGGACGACGTTGACCGGCACGAGGACATTGCATAAACAAGGCTGACCATGCTGATCAACGGACCGGGGCATCTCTTACCGCATCCACCATCATCTTCACCAGGGTCCAATTCCACTCTTGTCTTGCCTTTCTTCAAGCCGAAATTTAAAGAAAGATGGTTCCCGAACGCCACGACCTCACTACCTCTGCCATATCATCTCTGGCGGTGTTGTTAGACAGATGGACCTCAATATACCTCACACTCGCAGTTCCACACCCCTTGCACTGTCCTGGTAGCGCTTGCTGCTTGATAAAGCTGGCATTGAATACGAGAAGCCGCCGAGCCCGTATCAACAGCAGTCGATCCCACCTCGCATAACCTGCAACCATCCATGACGAACGTCTTATGGCCGACTCGCGCTTTGCTCGTCCTCGTTTATTTGGTATCGGTGTCCCTCACTCCGTTGGCAGTGGCAGCGCTCCTCAATAGGACTATCGATGACACGTATGGCGATCCAGTAACAGGTTTCAAACCGATCTACTTTCCTCACAGACGGAAGGACCCTTGGAATAGTCAAGATTGCCACTCCTGTGCCATTACGCCAGACGTATCTCGGGCGTTCAATGGTACCTACACGGCGGCGACATATCACCCTTTCATAAAAAATATGTCGATTACATTGGATTTCTACGGCATGTCCAGGTTTCTCCAGTACTGTTTGTGGATGATGAGCTGACTTCACGGTATTATAGGTTCTGCCATCTGGGTTTTCTTCATAAATGCCAACAATGCTGGGAGAGATGTCACCGCAAGGACGATTGCCAACTTCACAATGGACGGTGGCCCTCCGGTTATGTATGAACACGTCCCGGATCCTATGAAGACTGAAGTTGACTTTGACGTTCTGGCATACTCGCGAGATGGTCTTAACAACACCCAACATCAATTGGTCATCTCTGTCTCTGGTGATACAGACACCTATGTGAACTTCGACTATGCCATCTATACGTGAGTATTTTGTATTACCCTGCACTATATATTTGTCCTGAGGGTCTACCAGAGTCGGGGATCCAGGCGTACCTTCCTCCACCGAACTCCAATTTTCTTCTACCGCCTTGTCTACTTTTTCTGTCCCTACCTCGGTGCCAGCCCTTGACGACAATAGCATGCCCCAAAAGAGAGGGATAGATGGTGTAAGCGTGGCCATCGGCCTCGCGATCGCGTTTGCTACCTTACTCATTGGTTTCATCCTGCTGCAACTTCTCCGCCATAGACGGAATGCTAGGAAAATGAAGGGGGGAGAACTCGGTATGAAAAATCTAGGGTTCAAGTTCCAGACGGACGTTGGTAACAACCCGCCGCCGAGTTCTGACTATAAGGATAGATCTTACACTGGAGATAGAGAAGATGACATGCGTGCAGGAAAAAGTTGACTTTAGGCTACTCTTCCAGATCTCGAGCCTTTGGTTACGTGGGTGAGGTGGCTGGTAACACCAACCCCGTGTCTGGTTTGTCGTTTGCTAGGTATTGCTCACTGGCACTGCTTTTTCGATATCTTTATTTATACACTTAGATTTGTTTTATACTAAACAGGTTACTGTTGTATTCTATTATACTGGGCACCTTGTCTAGAAATGCATTGAACACGATCCATCGGTCTAAATTAGGACAATGTGGCGGTAGTGTCGCCGAAGTTCGGCTCGGTCATGCACAGTGCTGGCTAAATGGCCAGAGTTAGTAGATTCCGTGGTCCTAGAGTTCCAACCAGGGCCTGGAATGACATGAATTCGACCGTCAATGTTAGAGATATTTTCTGTGATAGCAAATTTCCGGTCGCCGATCGCAAAGAACTTCCTACTGTGTCTATCCACCGCAGGAGACAGCAGCAATTTCCTAGCAGGTCAGCAACAAGCAAGGTATACCAAGTGGCGAGAAGCAATGGTGCCATATAAATCAACGAAAGTTACATATTTCCATCGGAACTCAAACATAAGCAGAATCTGATATCATGGATAACAATAGTACTGCTGGAGGTGCATCTTTGATTTGCTAGGTGAGGTCTTGGGGGTGCATCTCAGTCCACAAACCTCACCCTCGCAGCCCCTGGCCGATCTCGTGTCACGGAGATACCGAGCAGTTATTTACCCAGGTCCTTCTGAGGCAACTACATATCCTCGTTTTCAATGCCTCGGAAGCTGAAGCTCACACGTGCTCTGCTAGTCCACTCTTCGATCCCTCCCTTCATTAGACTTCCTATCTTCGCCCTCTTTTTCTTCTCGGCTTTCGGCAAGCTAGTGAATCGAACAGTCGACGACGGATTTGGCGACTCAGTGACTGGCGTGCATCCTGTGTACCGTCCAAGGCTGTCGGACAACACACGGACCATATGGCAGAACCAAAATTGCTCGTCGTTTGACTGCGCAATCTTACCGGCTACGCGCAATGCTTTCAATGGCACTTATACGGCGGCAACGTATTACCCCGACACGAGGAACATGTCTATCACGTTCCAATTTACCGGTCCGTAGATCACTGTTTTGAAATTCACCGATTCCATACCCTTCTGACTGCCACAGGGGTGGCCATATACGTGTATTTCATTCTTGTAAATTCTGCACCAGCGATCCTCGGCGGAGAACACGCTACCCTTACCGCAGTGAATTTCACCGTCGATGGCAACCCACCTGTACCTTTCCATCATTTCCCAGACCTGACCCATCCAATCTACGAGTTTAATACCTTGGTCTTCTCACGGACGGACTTGGATAATGCGCCACACAGGATGACGATATCAACCACAAATCTGAACATGGAGGTCTTTGTAAACTTCGACTATGCCATATACACGTAAGTCTCACATATAATTTAGACACGAAACCTAGTACCTGATTACAAAGGAATGCTGTTGCAGAGTTGACGACAGCACTCTCACATCTCCCTCCGAGACTCCGACATCTTCCTTTCCAAACCCGGCGCCGACATCAGAGCTTTCAAGAATGACTGAATTTCCGACAACGGAAAGCCTGTCAACGATTAAAGGAGCTTCACCCACGACTTCAGCCTGCATGCCGACGCCACAAAAGAGTACGACTACAGCGTCTGCTGCAGGAGCAGGCATAGGGGGAGGGTTTCTTGGGATGGGCCTATTCATCATCATACTTTATTGCATCAGCCGGCAGCAACGGCGCAAAAATGCTTTGAAGACTAGCGTCTCTCCGTTCGAAATAACAGCGATGCTAGCTGGAAAACAGGGAGACCACCGACTCCGCCCCTAACTGGACTTGTCCAGAACAATGCGGGTGGGCATTGCAATCACTGTCATCACTGCAGAAGAAGGGCGACGGATGTTAAGCCTGGGAGGACTTCTCATCGTAAACGGGCTCACCAAGAACGATCAAAACACAAGAAATATCACATTGAACCATAGCACGTACCTTTGATAGATGTCGTCGATTTAGAACGACTCCCATTATAGCAGAAAAATCTCGTATATTGAACTCAAATATCGGGGTAACGCCCACGGGCTCACAGTATCGGAAAAGGAAGGAAAGATGGCGTTAGAGGAATCCATCAAAGTCTGTTGACACTGAGAGTGAGGGATAGGGTCAAACCGTGGGACTCTTTACGCGACGTGACGCTTCACGTGGCTGCGTGACCCCGATAGCTTCCCAATCTCGACTCGGAGGTCCTCACGCTTGGACCTAAGCTTCACCTCCTCCACTGCCCCCATCTCCCCTGTATTTTTTTTTCTAGTTTCTCATATTTAATGAACACTATTTAGACTGCATCTTGAATATGTCGACTCCCAGGAAACAGCAACAGCAACTCATCTTCGGTGGTAACTCCCCGACTGTACTACGATTAATCAAAAACCAAGACACGGTCGAAGAAGAGGTAGAGGTGCTCGATGAGCTCCGCGAAGCGAAAGAGGGTTCCCGGAAACCATCTGCTTACGTCGAAGTCTTCGAGGGTACGTCACCTACACTTGGGTTTTATATGCTCCTGTTCACTTGTATACATAGCGATGATCAGGACTGTCCTTGGGCACGAACCCGAGCTACTTTCAGAGCAAGAAATCAGGGCCCTCTCAATTTACGGCAAATTGTGCTGTAAGCATGTTGCTGAACGTGTCCCGGTTTTTGCCTAAGCGACATAAATCACAGATAACACGCGTTATTGCCTGACTCGCCTAGTCCTTCGCAAGCCCTACCAATGGCACCCGATATCTGCTCTGGAAGGGTACAAGAGAGAAGTGGGAGAAGACGGTTTGGCCTCTTCAATACATGATCTATGTCAACCTATCAACTCGCTCCTCAACAATGAAGTGGCCGTTAAGGAGGAGCCAGTTGACCTCGTCAAACCAGAACCTATGGACACCGACGTTCCTGTCAAGAGGGAAGAAGGTCCTCCTGTAATTGATCTAACCCTGGACCCCGACGACGAAGATGTGAAACCCGACATTCCTTGTGCGGCGGCACCCGCCCTTGAAAAACACGTTTCCACCCTAGCCGGTCCTTCACGTTCACGGCCACCTCGCCCTCATGAGGACGACCCAATAAAAGGCGTATTGGAAGCAGACATGGAATCTATGCATCTCGATGCTTTCTGTGAAGACGAAAGCACAATGACGTTGCACGAAATCCTCTGGAGATTGCACAAGGATCAATTAAAAGAGCTCGTGAAGGCAACGAGAACCAAAGTGGAACCTACTGCTAAGGTAAGTATAATTTAAGGTGGTTAGGGGCCTTGCCTTACCGTCCTGCAGAAATGCGATATCATATATGCACTGGAGGACACTGCCATGAAGCAAACCATACTGGAATTGGAGTTCGTACCCCTTCCTGCTACGAAGCGAAAGAGTAAAGGCAAAGCAAAAGACGATGGCTTCAAACAGACCCGACTTTCCTTCAAGAAAAAGTCGGACGTTGACAAACCTCCAGTCACTCAGGAACAGCGGCTGAGAGAAATGGCGATTGAACGCTTAGGTGAGCAGCATCGGTCTAGGATATGTTGTTATCCTGAAGATGGCCAATAGGAAAGTGCGTCCGCGTTAATTTCGACTTCCATCGACTTGTCCGGCGCCTCGATATCATCTGCTATCGCCAGCCCGAACATCCGACGTCCTTGATGCTACCTGCCCTCCTCTCCGTATTCAAAAAGCGGAATTTCACTATGTACAAGCCCACACGCTGTTCCGACATCTGGAACACGCGACAAGAATTCCTGGAGTATGAGATGTCTCTCGAACTGGAGATGCATCTGGAGGAAATAATCGACCCGCCGCCAGATCCATACCCGAAGAAGAGTCCGAAAAATCCAGCTCCACGGAAGAGCGAGTTCATCACTCCAGCACCTCGGGCCAGCCGAAGTTGCACGACTCCTTTGCAAACCCCAGGCACTATTATCAACAATCAAGCGTCAGAGCTACCTATGGTCAAGATGGAAGATGACGCTGTCCAGACGGAAGCAGCGCCAGCTGAGGAGACAGACACACCTGTTATAGAAGCCACGAAGGAGGAGAGGGTTATCGACCATCTCGAAAAGTGGATCTTGCCGAGATGGACAAACTATGTCTCGAAAGAAAGCGAACGTGAAGCTCGAATACGGCCGCCTGGATTGGAACGTTTCGATGCCGGTGCGTACTCTTCAGGTGACCCTCTCATAATGGGGGTCTGGCTGACTGAACGCGGTCAGGTCATGTATTCACGAGGATGGTATACAAAGCGACCAAAGTTTGCGGTCCTTCGAAGAAGTATGAATTGGAGTTGAAGATGATCGAATCCTTACTGTCTCAGCGGAACTGGCATCGCGGTAGGAGAGGATCGTGGTATGAAAGACGAGCAGTAGTGATCGGGCACCTGATCCGAGGCACCAAAGATGCTCAAGAGAAGGAAGAACTTCGTCGGCGTACCCTTGAAGGTGTCAAGGAAGCCCTCCGCGACGATGACACCCATATCGGTAGGTGTATTGTTCTATCAAGCATGTATCGACCCCTGAACGTAGATTGTAGTGCATCGCCCCAGCCTTTTCCGTCGAGTCGAAAAGCTGGAAAACGCACTCAAGATCCCGAAGAGTGAACGTTCAACATGTGAAGGAGATCTCCGTAAACCGCCAATAGTCATATTGAAGGCATTCAAAATCCCTCCACTGCAACTAGATGCGCTTGGACGGCCGCTCGAGAAGGAGAATACCCCCGAGGCACCACTCCTTGCTTACATCCCGGTAACCAAAGTGGGCAAGCTTCCTGAAGAGGTCAGGACACACGATTTCGTCCAAGAGGGATATTGATTCTTTTTGTAGCCGAAACCGAAGAGGAAAACCGGGAAATCGAGGTGGAAAGGCCGGAACGACCAGATTGTCGACGTTGAAACTCGCGCGCTTGAATTCTATGAGGATAAAGGATATAAAGGGTGCTTCGAGAACCTATTATTGTTACTTCTTTCGCTGACCCACTTCCCAGATTTCATGCGGAAACGAGGATCTTAACAACCCTGTTTGGTCTATTATTCTGGGACATCATCTTCGCAGAGGTTCCAGGAGCATTTGATACACCCTACCAATACGCCCCACTGGACATATGGTCCGATTCATTCTACCTTGCCAGAAAGGCTCTCATCGACCAGAGGCTGGAAGTTATTCGCCAAGGAGGCGGACGCGACATTCTCCACGAGCATGATGACTTGTATCGTGAAAGACAATTTATCTGCGCCGGTGTGGCATGGGACATATGTAAGAGAGATGATCTCCTCGATATCGTGGACGTAAGCTCTTCGGTTTCTTGACATATCTCAACCGACTGATTTCGATTGTCCAGTGCCTCGGTGGAGAATCGTTGGCCTTCATCTGCCAACTCTTTTGCGAGGACTACAAAGGCCGCAGCAGTGGGGCACCTGATCTTTTTGTCTGGAACATCAAGGAACGTGATTGCAAATTTGTCGAGGTCAAAGGACCGGGCGACACACCTCAGGAGAACCAAAAGCTCTGGTTCGACTCCCTTTGTCGAGCAGGCGCGGCTGTCGAGATTTGCAAGGTGGTCGACATCAACGCACCTCCTCCGAAGGGCAAGAAACGGAAGGCGAAGACGCCAGGTTCTGCTCGCGGAGGAAACACGGCACCGCCAGAGGAAGAAGAGGACAGGTGTTGCGATGAAGAACCTGATTACGAACAGCTTGATGTAGAGCCAGAGCCTGATGCCACCGATTGCCCCGAGCTTGAAACACCATCCAAGGTCAAACGACGAAGGATATCGCGCCCCGAGGATGCGTCTCCATCTGTTCCAAGGGTGAATAGGGCGGAGATTGTTCTATCCCCCTCGAAGCACAGGGTGGCCTGATGCAATATCCTCGCAGCCTCAAGACTATATTTATCGAGATCCTTTGACCATCTATCAGCCTAGACTTGTAAGTTACCCTGTACTACTGAGCTTCCCGCATAGCTTCTGCATACCCTCTAGCTCTCATCTCTAAGAACATTTCCTTCCAGCATTTCTTTCCATGGATTTAATATGCAAACGCCGATTCCTGAGCATATAATATGAGCCCGTGCATTGTTGTGCTCTGTAATCTTAGTCATTCGTACAAGTAACTTCTACTTAAATTATGAGAAAAAATATCATAAGGAAGCCACCGGTTACACTGCGAAGATTTGTTCGTACTGTGGTGGAAGATCATCTTGGGTATCGCGCCGCCTAGGGCTGAGAGTCGAGGGAAGGGAATAGGGAAGTGCAGGTCGTCTACCCTGCGCAAGATTAGCTCCTGCAGTCTCAGGTGAAGTGCTCCCTGAGCAATTGTTTCCTCTGCAACCTGATGCGCATTGACGAAAATTGAGTCCTGCAGATACGGGTTTGGGGTCTGAATACCGGGTCGTCGATTGATTGACAAATTCCTGCATGTTCAGAATGCGCCGTCGGCGTAGCAAGAGGACGGAAGTAAGGAGGACGACACATCCTAACACGAAACCACCCGCCACACACGTTCCGATAATGACCCCAGTCGGACGTCTACTGCGAATGGCTCCACCGTCAATTGGTGTCCGACTGGAAGGATTGGACGTGGATGTACTAGACTGAAATGATTCGCTGGTTAACCTTGTCTTGTCGGCATCTTCGAAGCTATTCCCAATTTTCAGAACAGAAATATGGCCACAGTAGTAAACGGAAACCTACGAGTAGACCGCAAAGTCGAAGTTCATATATGCGTCGGTGTCACCAGTATTGGAAATCAGAAGGCGATGTTGTCCGTGGGGCAAGCCTTCTCGTGAATATGCCAGCGCATTGAAATCCTCCCCTAGCTTCGTCATATTGGGTACATTCTGATAGAATACGGGGGAATCGTGTCCATCGTTGAATTGGCCAAAGAGTGCGTATTGACCCTTGTTCCGGCATTGTTCGCGTTGATGAAGTAAACCCAGATAGCAGTGCCTGCAAAATTATCAACGGGATTCGTGCTCTTGGAGTCTAAGAATTGCGCACCATTGAAATCCAAGGTTTGGTTGAATGACGCAATTACAGGTTGAATGACCCCAGGAAGTCCACCCGAGTGTACCCTCCAAAGGGAAATAGATCGGCAACCGTCCAGTAACTGAGTCACCATAAAGGTCGTCAATGGTCCTGTTGACCATCTCTCCTCTTGCAAGCGCGAACAACAGCACCAGGAGAGTATAATGTATATACACCTGATGCGATGCGTTGACCATGGGCTTGAATATCGCAGATGCGGTGGAGAAAAATCACAGTGTAGGGTCATGAGCAGGATGGAGAGCTTTCCGCACCTTTACGAAAGGTGTATTCAATCATCCTCTTGTATCTGGTCGACATGACAAGACTATGATGAAAACAATGACAGCCTTTGCAGCGCTTGAGTGTAGGCAGCGCTGACCACAGCATACGGTGTTGTATCCGACTTTGGAGAGATTGAGTCCAGAAGGCGGTTCTGACAGTATAAGTGGAGAAAATTAGGCTGGAACACACCCATGCACATCATGAACACTATGTATATCACTGGTGTTCTTTCCAAGGCTGGTATCTTCAGAAAATAGCTCAAATATATCAAGGTGGACTGAGTATTGTGATAGATGATGGTGCAGATTGCCCAAGACCAAACATTGAAGGAAGTCCTACTTTAAACGTAAGTATCACGGCCAAGAGCGTATAGAAGAGACACTTACATTAGCAGGCACATTCGTACCTCCATTCCCAGTACTATGATTGCCAGACTTGCAGTGCATGCAGAATCCCGCTATTCCCCGAAAATCCTGAGTGACCACTGCCTGATTGCCAAAGTGTGAACGGCACCATCCAGAACACGATAACTAAAAGCCTGGGGCAGTGTCTGCTGGGCTTCGTCCGATAGAAGATGAAGTCGTTGGCTATTTCTTTCGTCGCCTTGTCCGCAATCATTGCAGCCTATGCAGCGTCGAGGTCGCTTTAACGGGAATTCAACGAACGATTCTTGTAGAGGGTCGAGAGAGGGCCGAGAGGCCTCATTGGGGTCACTCAGAGTCACCGGGGAAATGCCATATGGCCACCTATTCACACGGTCCACGTGTGCTAGGTTGTCAGGTTGCCACTCAAGCGCTCAATTAGCGCCCAATAGAGATAGGAGGATATGTCCATATAACAAGAGCGGGAAACTCACACAATGTGTCAATGCCGCTTTATAAATTCCATAATTTTCTTTTGCCATTTCGTAACTTAGTCTCTCATTATAGCCTAAAAGTAGGTAGACGAATACATAATTCAGTCAGGTAACTTCTTCGTATCGCGGCGGAGGTTCTTCAGACCGATGTTTGGCGCGGACGACATTTCTACTGGCAGAAAGAATGCCTGCTGCACTTCCTAAGGGAACCGGGCCATATCCGCAACTTTTGCCTCTGCAATCTCCAGCCGGGCAAGTACATCTGGGTCTAGGAAGACCTGGAGCAATCAGATGACCAGAGGCTGAAGGGAACGGGGTAGCCTGGGCCATCCCTGGAGTATTTCCTCCATTCTCCTCTCTATCTGCCAGTCTTCGGCGTCGTCGACGTGTAAGGAAAATGAATAAGATAGCACCCAAGAGGATCAGAACACAACCGCCTATACTCCCTCCAACTATAGTCCCGATTTGAGATTTACCCGGATCTGGAACCTCTGTTGCCATCGCCGTCGGGCTGGTGGTAATTGAAGATATAGCATTAGGTGATTGCACTTGGCTCGATGTGAGCGGCGGGATCTCGTCGTCAAACCTAGCATAGTTCGTAGCGAAGTCAGAGGCGTCACTGTTGGTTGAACTAGCCAGGAAAACTCACGAATAAATCGCAAAGTCGAAATTCACATAGGCATCGCTATCGCCTGTGGTGGAAATAAGCAGCCGATGAGGGGTATTGGTCAAGCCGTCTTGCTGGTATGCCACCGCATTGAAGTCGTTGCCTGTCCTCGTCATGTCTGGGACATGCTGATACAGACGTGGCGGCTGGTCATCCAGGGTGAAATTCGCCAGCGTCATTGTAGTCACTGTGATTCCAGCATTGTTCGCATTGATAAAGAAAACCCAAACAGCAATGCCTGTCGCATCATAAAACCTCCCATTGACTTCATAGTCTGTCAAAAAGGAACATACCAGTAAAATCCAGTGTTATTGACATATTTTGCACGAACGGGTGATACGTGGCTGCTGTGTAGGTCCGACGATGCGTCAAGTTGAGGTTCGGCTGAATAGCACATCCCCCACAGGTTTGGTTATTCCAAGGCGACTCGGGTTTCGATGGAGGAAAATAGATCGGCATGTTCCCCGTTTCTGGATCGCCATAGCCGTCGTCGATAGTTCTATTGCGAACAACTGCTATCGTATTGGAAATAAAGAGAAAGAGAGAGAGCAGAAACAGGCGGGAGTGCATAATGGCGTATGGTCATGAGGGCGAAAAGGCCTGTGCCTGCTGGGTCATGCCCCATGGTATATCAAGGCCCAGAAAGTAGTGCCTTTTTTGTTTAAAGGTGACTTGAGCCAATCTGCACTACTACCATCAGAAAGCCTCGGGATGGCGGGATAAGAGAGGCGAACGGGCTGAAGCCAATAGCACGGCATTTGAGCAGTCTATTTATATGACTTCAGGCAAAGTACCATTGTCATTCTCGACTCCCGCTGGCTTCGACTTCGCTTGGGCGCCGGGCTACAAGGCCGACAACTGGGCAACGAGGAACGCAGAAGCGTGTAAACAAAGTTGTGTGGTCTTCGATGTCCTTTGTAGACTTCGAAAACGAATGCCCCCAAAGTGGCTGTCCTTTTAAGAAAGCGCCCATCGTACCACAAGTCCGAAATATGATCCCTGGCATTAATGACTCCACAGCTTCTGGAGCTGTGCGAACCGATAGCTGTCAAATTGTCGATGGTCGTACATCTCGTCAAGCAGTCAAACAACCCTCTGAATTCCGGAGCACGTCGTGGCGTCTGGTGTCATAAAAGCATGCAATGCATTCATGTGTGGAAGGGAAAGGAACGTCGCGGTAAGTAATGCCCCTCTGAGGAACTGTAAGCTGGTGTGGGGAATAGCTACATTGGATGCCAGGACTGACCGTGCGTGTCTCCTCTCAGCTCACTATTCACAGCCGATGTGTTGTAGACGGACCTGAGAGAACAATGGTCGCAGGTTGTGATGATCCTCAACCCGAGGCAGTCCACAACAGCCATGTGCGGCATAATACAAAGACAGCATCCATTCAATCACGATCAAGGGAGTGAATGCGCTGGACGGTCAGGGGAGAATATCTAAATTATAACAAGACATACTGATGATCTCCACATCATGATCATGCTGTTCACCAACCTCCAATATTCCACTTCCCAACACCAGACACGTCGCAACCCACAGCGGTTGATCCTTGAAATTTGAGATGTGTCGGGACCCGGTAGGCAGAATCAAGGCATTCGCGAAGTAGTTATAAATGGTTTCATTGTAGGTGCAGAGGGTGTCGCTGGTGTGGAGGTGCCATCGCCAGAATACGCTTTGGTAGTCGCTTCGGATCGACGCGGTCTCTGGGGAGCTTGAAGTCAACATAAGGGTATGCCATCTAGGTGGGATGAAAAAGATACAGCTGCGCGGAGACCTTGTAGTCCGCCGCAATTCAAAACTCAGAGTGGCACGAGGGCGGTTCTGTCCGGTCCGGCTCACGTGAGTGGATGTTCGGTTTCTGCATTTGGACAGAATCAAATTCCTCAAGCAAACCACGACCATGACCAAGACCAAGACCACAACCAGGACCTACCCGCCACCCATCGCCTGTACTTAAGTATGTCAGAAACACCGTAAGTCTATCATCTCATTCACTGTTCTTCTCCGACATGACATCTAGAAGCATTCCACTGCCCGAGCAAAGGTGACTGCCACACTATCGGCAGTCTGAGTTGTTTCCCTAACTAGTGGCACTGAAGGCTACCACGAAGGGTCAAGTATACCAAGGCAGCTGACATCACCCTCCCATTCGAACTTCCTCCCTTGCACCTGCCGTACTACACAACTAAAATGGCAAATGGCAAAAGTGTCCTGCTAATGGCGCTCGGATACACCTGGAGCTTCGATGAATTCGATGAATTCGTGAAGGAGAGGGGGCTTCTAGACGATCTACCAGGGAGAGGCGCATCCCGTGTTATGTTTGCACAGGCCGAACTTTTAGACCGTCTTCCAGAAAGTTCTTCCATGCGGATGGAGTTCGTCCGTAGAAAGACCCCCGCCACAGGAATAGGCGGCCAGGCGGCCATGTGTTTCGCAGTTCACACTAATAAGCTGGAGAGGAAGTTGACGGTGAATGTGGTGAAAAGAGAATTGAAACTGTTGCACGATATGCTCGGGTTTGAGTTGGGGGAATTGGGACCACCGAAGTGGTATCCATTATTCAAGGCGTAGTGTAGGGTCGTTATGGGTCTTGGTATCTCATATTATATTTGTAGTTGGCGAGTTCCTTTGGAGTCTCTGTAAACGTAACAAGTCTTGTTAGAGAAAGTTTCGAAATCCCACAACGTCTGGTGCATTCTGGCTCTCGCCGGATCGGACTTAGACAAATTACCCCATTACTCTATTTTGATTACGCTATCGTTCTCTACGGTATATAAGGGACTCGAGTACTACGTAGGTAGATCGACCTTGAATTCACCGCTTTAGCCTGTCTTTCGAGGTTCGACCGTGTACCGGGACTCGTGTAGACAGCAGGCCCCGTCACATATGTTTGACAGTGACTTGCGTTCTACTAACTCTACTCAACTACCCCCCCACACTCTACAACCCCTCGTCGTCGTCGACATCGCAGACCACCCGTGGCTTGATCACCCAAGTCGTCCAGGTGCGTTGACGACCCATTTACCCCTCTACTAATTCCTTTGTTATAGTATGTCGGGCGTTACAACCCGCAACCAGAGCAACAATGACGAGCATGGCCACTGGCAGAGGATTGAAGGGCTCCAATGCCAAATAAACGAGAGCGAGCAAGCCACGACTTCGCCAGCAAGCGTTCATGGATGGTTGCACAGAGTGTGAATGGCTGTTGTTAACCTAGGCTTGTTGGCATCCCCAGCTTTATCTGAGAACAAGCACTACCAGGAGAGTGAAAGAGCCCATCGGCAACTGCGAGTGGGAGGTATCTTGAGATCCATCTGCCCGACAACGCCGTCAGTCGATCATAATGGGGGTTGTAAGGTCACGGCAAATAGACCTCATTTCTTCCGACTTCAGGATAAATAATCGTAGTGTTTATAGGAATTGGACCTTATGGGAATGAAGAGGTTGGTGGAGGACGGTGATGGTGGATGCTTGTTTATGCAAATACCCACCATTGTCGGCTTACCAGGCCAGAGGGTGATATGCATCATATACGACAGGTACTTCCATCTGCACCTGCTGGTCAGCAGTGCCGATAGCCCCACCTCCAATGAACTCGATGCCGCGTTGAGCAGCTCAAAAAGTACAGTCCATCGAGATGGATGGCCACCCATTGTCATAGATGGGGCGATCCCGCCGCGGCCATTGCTTTTGCTTCAAATAACGCCGGTGATGTCGCTGGTGCCATTCTACCTCGACCTCAGTTTCATCTTATCTTCTCGCTCGATGAGTGGGTCAGTTGAGGGCCGTTAAGAGCTTCAACTCCAGCAGTTGGCATTACTCGGCAACTGGCAAGTCCTGGCAGCTCAAAAGCTCGCCCATAAATTTCTCAGCTCAGAAACCCAACGGGCTATTGTCCAGCATTCCCAACCCGCAGATATTTTGGATGAAACCGAGGAAAGTTTTGCGGGGAGTCAGCTGGATCAGGAAGGAATTTTGCAGAATGCGGGCTAGATTTGGGATGGGCACTCGAGGGAAAGGGACGGAAAGGAGGGCTTCGTGAGAGATTTGAAGAATGGCGCAGAAATGGCAATGTAGCGTGCATGGATAATGGGTTCATAAAGTTATGCAGACTTCGTCTTGTATTGCGTGGTATAGATCATATACACTCTGCCAGTGTTCTTGAAAACCCGAATACGTGGTCAGACGCCATCAGCAGGAAAGGTGTACAAGTACGACGATTCCAGCATTTGGTCTTCTCCTTAGGATCGCACTCAGGCTGAAATTTCTCAGTTTGATCCTCAGTTGCTCGTATCCAAGGTCTGGCAACCAGAGAAATCAGTAAGGGTCGTATGTCATGAGCTAGAACCTGTGAACTTACTTTGGAAAAGGCCAATCAGAAAAATGGATATAAAACGCTTGCGACAGTTCTACTGACGGATCCCATTCGGCCTCTGGTCCTTCCTCGGCCAAATATCTTGTATGATTGGAGCACCGGAACTCGCCCGTAAGCAGAGCGTAACGTCGATGAGGGAGAATCAAGGCTGACGATGCTGACAAGGCATTGACGACCTATGAGAATGTTAGCAGGAAGGAAGAAATAGGACAAAGATTTCTCACCTCCATGTCAAATGGAGGAGATGATGCATTCTTGACGTATTCTTGGACCCTCGACATCAAAGAGTCATTCGGTGTAACGACCATGATATGACTCGTTAGCTTTTTCTCGTCCTTCTCATCCAACCAGTAGGCCCGAGCTGCCAAACATTACTTCAGCTGTATCGTCGCCACCTTCAGCAAGGGTGCCTACGCAACGCAATTTGGGCCCAAGGTGCTAGGAATAGATGGTCCAGATTTCGGAGGACAAGCTCCAAGTCTCTAAACACGACCAATGTGAGAATATGCTGTCAGAGGCGGTCAGAGAAAACACACTTTCTCCTTCAGTTCGCCAAAGTTTTACGGGATGCAGATTGACTCGGTACTCTTCATGCGCTCTGTCTAACATTCTTCTAGTAGTGCTTGTCGATCCCTAAGTCGAGGTTCCTTAGACGTCGAAGGTTTGGCAAACCAGTTTCAAAAACTTACCACTGGGTATTTTTGGTCCCATGTAGTGGGATATATCAGTGCTATTTCTTCAGCAACATTGACGCGACGTAGTTGTCGGAAGTTGACAACCTGACGTGGACGGCTGATCAGCATTGCATAGGGTCAGAAACGTGGCGTTTTGAACTCACTGCGCTGCACAGATACTCTTTCTCCGTCGCATAGAAGACATGCGCGAACCGCGTGGCAGAAGCTGAGGCCCCAAACGGCCAAAGGCTCTCCGCAGTAACATTCGAACCAAAGATCTCTCCTGCGATGTTCGTGAAATTGCTAGGACACCGTTCGCCCTGAATGTGGGTTGCGAGACGAGCTCCAGTGTAGTAGGGGAAAATCGGTCTTGAAAGAGCCCTATGGCGCATTGTGTAGTTCCATGAGGACCAAAAGAGCAGTGCAACCGATGTCACTCCAACAGCTACACAGAGACCAACTCTGTACTCGTGGCCGATATCTCGGTATGCAGAGCCTACCCCATCGCCTATTTCTTGCTTCGGTCGGGTTTTCCGCGTCGTGCTCCATTGAAAGTGTCGCGAATTACTAGTTGGGAGTCGATCTGAGTCGATGGACGAAAGTTGAGTAGCATTTTGAACTCCGCATGCAAGCCTTCAGAAGCCCAAGTAACCCCTGGGCACAATAATACAGAAGGAGACGATCGACATCGATTCACGAGGCGGCGTTGTCGAATTGTATCCAGGTCGGACTAACAGTCACCGATCGAATGAACAAGGCCAGTCAGACGAAGAGATAGGAAACGCGAGCAAACTGTAGGCACCTGAATTTACAGTACTGAGGCGATGGGTTCGGAGAGGTCGCGGTGATTCTGCGGGACTTCCAATATTTCCGAGTCCAAGTGTTCGGAATATTCAGATGTAGTTCAAGTTCAAATCTGAACAGCAACGGATCAACGTTCCCAGGGCGAAGATGGAGCGGGCGGGCGGGGTCCGGCGCAGGACAAAGGTGGTCACTAGAGGGCGCGATGGACAGATTCCACCATCATCATCATCATCAATTCCTGGGCAGTATTTTCAATGGAATTGCTCTCTCGCCAGAGTCTCTCCATTCGGAACTCGCTTCGATCTGGTTTCCTTTTCGGTGCTTGAAAATTTTCTGGAAGGCGGAAAGCTTGGGAAGAGGGCAGGCATTGGCGTTAAAAGCAGTTCGAGATGCCTTCATCGAGAACTGCTAGTCTGTATCGAGACGCTGCCTAACCCGAAGCACGAGGCGGTTGCGCCACCACTTTCGGCAATGATACACAGCTCGCCAAAACTTGACATCTTGCACTTGTATTCAATGAATGGTAATCAACATAAAACGGCAGCGATAAATGTCCTACCCAAGAAAGATAAAAAGAGTCAATGTCCTGTTGACTTGCAACCTGAAATGGGAAGAAACGAACTAGAGTATCATGGATGACCAGGTATCGGAGGCGCGGGCGCATCTGGCACCTGAGGCAGCACCCGCGGTCGTGCATCATAGTACCCAGGTGGTGGGTCGTCTGAAATCCCCATCGCCCACGCAGAGTTCTGCTGCTCCTGGAGGAAAGCTATCTGCCCTCGCAGCGTCCGAAGCTGGTCCCTCATCTCCTCCATACTTAACACCTCGTCCTCTTCTCCACCACCTTGGTCCTGCGCACGGGGCCGACGGATGGACTGCACTCGCCGTGCGCCCTTCTCGTCCGTGAAGCCCGAGGTAAGGTCCATGATCTCTTGCTGAGCGTTCCGCAATCGTCGGTCGATCTCGTCTTGTCGTTGTCTACGAATGGCCTCTCTGTCTTTCATCGTTGCTGGCGACGTCGACGGGGAGTATGAGGATGGCGAGGACAGGTGGTCCCCTTCGGTCACGGTTCTGAGAGGCCGACGTGTGCCTTCAGAGTGGTAGTACATCGAAGAACCGGTGGACGCTACTTGGGTCGGTATGCTGGATTGGCCAGAGCTGCTCTGACCGTCGGAGACAGATTGCGGCCCTGGCGGTGGTAGGTGGTTGTTAGAGGTGCTGGCGTTCCATTGATAACCTTTCGAGCCAATGCTCGGAGCACCTGTATACGAGTGTTGATAATAGCTGGCGACAGTAGAGGATTGGGCTTGAGGGGAAAGGAAGGGCGTGACGAAGGAAGCACCCTGTGCATCATTAGGTCCGAGTTCCGACATGAGGGCTGGAGGACGTCTTTCGAGCTCGGCCAATTCGTGCTGTCGTCGGTCGCGACGTCGCTTGCAGAAGAGTAAACCGAAAATAAGCAATGCGAGGGCGGCAAGCCCTCCGACAACACCTCCGACAATTGGCCCGATGGGAGTTGATGACTCCCCTGAATTCGCTCCAACAGCCGTTGATGACGGTGAATTGGTTTGACTTCGTGTTTGGCTTGCTACAGAACCAGTGGTGCGGGTGGTAGAAGAAGAGGTGGTCGGGCTACCAGCTGGCGGTAGAGGGAGTAAAGGAGCATCGTCGTCATGGCTATCAGGATAAATTTGCTTTAACTGACAGCTGCAAGGCTGCTAGACATAACAAGCACTCACGTATAAATGGCATAATCGAAGTTCACATAGACGTTAGTGTTGACTCCCGAGGTCGATATTACTAGTCTATGCTGTGCATTGATCATGTCCGTTCGCGAATAAACCAAGGAATTGAATTGAATATCGGTGGTGGTGAGGTCTGGAGCGTGTTGAAATGTCACAGGAGCATCGCTGTCCATCGTGAAGTTGGCCATTGTGAGAGTGGTAATACCGTCTCCGGCATTGTTCGCGAGGATGAAGAAGACATAGATCGCAGTCCCTGCGGCAAAGAGGCGTTGAGATAGACGGACTGAGAGAGAGAACGAATACGGCGTACCGTTGAAGTCCAGGGTAATCGAGATGTTCCCCAACCCCGGATTATACGTCGCTGCCGTGTAGCTCTCCTTGAACGCTCTCGTGATGTCAGGCTTGATGGCGCAACCTGAGCATAGATTATCCTCCCAAACCCTCGCCGTCGTTGGGAGGAAGATGGCTTGCCGGCGAGTCTCGGAGTCGCCAAATGTGTCGTCGATAGTTCTATTCACGATTCCAGCCCATGTCGGCGCCACGCAGAGCCAGGAGAAAAAGAAAAACTTGAAGAGCAGAGGACCCGGCCCTCGACGGAGCACATCCATTATAATGGATGGTGGAGGTAAAGGTCAAAACGGCGCCATGGGAGGCGGGAATGGGGCTACCTAGTGTGGCACTGATTATAATTGCTCCATAATGTTTGATCAGGGTGGTGCATAGATGTGTCGGAACATTTGATGCTTGCCATGCTGCGGCATAGTAACAAGGCCATCACGGACGACTCGGCGTACGGCCTCTAGAGTCTACAGTTATGAAATGTGCATCGAGGAGACCTGGTGTAGAATGTAGCGGTCGACGATGCTGGATGCTGGAGTCGAAAGCAGAAGATCGTCATACGATTTGGTTCGACTGCGAAGCTGAGTTGGTCAGTAAAACGATGAGCGAGCGGGAGAAGCATACCACCATGTAAGAACGTTGCATGATCACTGATGGCACTTAGAACGAACAACAATAGATTCGGAAATGGCACCGTAGTCTGGATCTTTGACAAGGGCTTTCGTGTCTCCATTGCATAGGTGAGATGGTGGTTGAATGAATTGTGACATTTTCGCCAACGAAATGCAAGTCGAGGACCTTTGAATAACACCTAGAGTAGAGATACACAACCCGGGTATGTTCGTAAGCAGAAAGATGTTACAGTAGTTAAAGTACTTGCCTCGCTGGACGTCCAAAAGTCCAAAGTTTGATTCTTGAAGACTGAGCAGAATCCGGAAGGACCGGTCCGCGATTGGAGGACGATCACGTGTGCGACATGCTTGACCGTGTTGACGCGTCAGGTTGAACACGGTCAACGGAACTTTTGAACTTGAAAAACATATCGCCAGACATTCATGTTCGCCGTCACCACGACTGACACGCTCAGTGTCGCAGACCCTGCATTGCTCAGGAAGGCTCCCTCCTCCATCCCATCATGCCTGGACCTCATCGACGCCCCAACGGCGAGCGCATGGTCACCCGATAACTCTTTTCTGTATATCTCGTCCGCGCGGACGATACATCGATACGACCCAACGACGAACATCCTGCGTGATTTGTATAGTTTGGAGGGTGGAAAAGCGGTACTGCATATCGCCGTGAAGGACAGGAACACAGTCATCTTTGCGGCAGGAAGCACGATTCACGTTTTGGAGTGTGGTTCAAGCCCGGAGATAATCCAAACGTTCGACTCGCACAAATCACCCATCACCTCACTATCTCTCTCCAACGATAACACCCTCCTCGCGTCCACCTCCTCCGGGACCGCCCATGTCCACAACCTCGCACTGGGATCGCATACGGTGCTCAAAGGGTTGACCGGGCAGGACGTTGGCACCGCCGTCTTCAACCCACACTCGCGGACGCGGCTGCTCGTCGCATCGGGAAAGCAGCTTTTGGTGTACGACACGACACGTCCTTCTGGTCCCGTGAAGACCGTCACCCTGGCCGACTCATGCACAGGAGACATCACCAGCGTAGCCTGCAGCCCTTTCAGCAAGACCCTGACCGCAGTGGCTACGCCAGACGGCTTTGTTGGGCTGATCGACCTCGATAAAGAGAAAGCGTACGTTCTTTATTTCTTGTGCCCGAGTTTCCTTTGTCTGAATGGTCATCGTCGTGTCGCAGTCTTTTCAGAATGCTGCCTGTCAAACACCCCCTTACCAGAATCGTCTTTTCACCTGAAGGAGGTTGCATATATCTTGGCACAGAGCGCGGAAGCCTCCTTCTTGTCGACCTTCGAGGTTTGGACAAGCCTCCCAAGCCTATCATCGTCAGTGAGACTGGCAACAAGGTTCAGACTATAAGTATACAGGTGTGGCTGACTGTTCCCTGTTCTTTCAACTTCAGCTAACAAAATGCATAGAAAAAGACTAAGACACCAGCGGACCCTGCCTCAAAGACCCCCATTACCACGTCCACCAGCACGACTATGAAGATGACTGCAGAGGCCCCGCTACCTCCTCGACGGGCTGTATCGAACGTGGCGACGCAGGCGGCAAAGCCTGTACCGAAAGTAGCACCGTCTCCTGCTCGTCCACGCGTAGGAAAGGCAGCAGCAGTGGCACCATCGCCTGTCGCCCGACGAGTAGCATCGTCGGTCAAAGGAGGAGTGCCAGCATCGCCTGTAGCACTCCGGAGCACGAAAGGCGCGTCGGAGAAAAAGGTTTTGTCGCCCGTTAGGGATCCTCTTGGAAATAGCGGAGATGTTGGAGGTGCGATTTGTCATTTGTTCTTGTGGTATTTGCAAGCGCTCATCCGACGTTCAGACCAGCTCGACCAACTCGCCAAACTTCGTCGCGGCAAGCCTGACACTACACCCTTCAGATCCTCCAAGAGGTCCTCAACCGAGGCCCTCCCTGCTGTATCTTCGCCCTCCCGCCGAGCCACATCAACGAGCGCGAGCAAGCTCGAATCTACCAAATCCTCCTCCTTGGCGTCCACCACCACCACCACCGAACACTCCCAACCCCGGCGAGCACGTACCCTACCCTCCTCCTCCTCCAATGCACTCGCAACGCGCAAATCATCTACCACCGCCAACGGTATCTCGGAGTCGGCCTCGACAGCTGACCGGCTGGCTATCCCGAACCCGAAGGGAAGCCCGGTGAGGAGACAAAGGACAACGTCGTCTGCGTCGGGGGCGAGTGCGGTGGATACGATGTCTAGCATCTCAACTGCGAGGAACGGGTCTGGGGCGAGGGCGGAGACAGCGAGAAGGGTATCGGGTGCTACGACTGCGACGTCTGCGTCAGTGGTGTCGCCTACGTCGGGGTCGGAGTCGGCGCTGAGGCCTTCGTCGTCTGCCTCTGCCTCTGCCTCTGCCTCTGTGTCGGCGGTGTCGCGTTCCGGCTCCGGCTCAGGTTCCGGCTCAGGTTCAATGGCCTCTCGCAGGAGCAAGGTCTCTAGCAACCCCGTCCGCCAGGTCGACGAAGAGCCTGAGAGCGAAATCCCGACTGCACGGAAGATTGCGAGTAGGACGCCGTCGCCTGACCTGCTAGACGTACGCGTCGAGCCTGTCACGCCTGTGCCTGTCCAGAAGCTCAGGCGGAAGGAAAGGGCAAAAGCGGAGCTGGAGGAGACTGAGGGCGGGAAAGGGCAGGACAAGGAGAAAGAGAAAGAGAAAGAGAAGGGAAGGGACAAGGACAAGAAGAAGGGCATGGGCGTCCTCGGCCTCGGCACGCCCGAGGTCGAGCGGTGGGTTCAGGCGGGCGCCAACGCCGACCCAAGAGCGAAACGGGCCCAACAGAGGAAGGAGAGCAGGGGTAAGGGAAAGAGCGTTGCTTTCACCCCCTCTTCCGACGAGGAGATAGACGATGAGGAAAGAGAAAGAGAGCTGGAGAGGGAACGCGAGCGGAACCTGTCCCTCCAGATCTCCCCTCGCCTACCCGGTCTCCAGCCCAGCGGCTCAGGCGTGAGTGCGAGCTCATGGAACGCCGCGCTCTCCTCCGCCCTGTCCTCCGGCTCCTCTCCTGCTCCCTCCTGCTCCACTTCCGCCGACCACGCAGACTATGTTGGTGCACCGACGACAACACCATCAACGAACACCTCCGCCCACGAGCTCCTCAAGACGATCGTGCAGGACGTCATGTTCGACTTCCAGCGCGAGACCAAGGCGGAGATGATGGGGCTGCACCTCGACCTCCTGCGCATGGGCCGGGGGTGGAAGAATGAGCTCCGGGTGCTGATGGATGAGTATGTGGGTGACTTGAGGGAGCTGAGGGAGGAGAACCAGCGGTTGAGGGTGGATAATGAGCGGTTAAGGAGGGGAGTGTATTAGGGAGGAGGGGAGTGTTAGGTTCGGTTTTTGGTTTGAGTTTTGGTTGGGTATATCGTATGCACGTTCCTTTCTGTCTTCTATCTTGTGTCTTCTTGTTTCTATACATTCTGTGTTATGAAATTAACGGCTGCTTGCTTGCTTGCTTACCCTCCCTCCCCTTCGCACCGTTTGCCCACATTCCTCGCACCCCTCTGGTCCCTAGATCTTCCCAATTCCCAATTATGGGAATTATTCCCCTTTCTGAACGACCACGGCTTGGAGCTCGGTTGATTAATGTTTGCTTGGCCATGTCACTTGGGTTCCTTGGCTCGGGTACGCGATAAGATACACTACTGGCATATCTGCAGATAGGGGCCTCCGACCCTCCTTGCGATACGTCTAAGTAGGCAGAGCGCAGCCACCGCTGGTATCCCCTCCGATAATCACCACCAGAAGAAAATAGTGTATCTCCGTTCCTCGACGCTCCGCGGTCCAGTGCTGACTGTACGAGTAGCTACCACCAACCACTAGTTGGTATTACAGTGTCGAAGTCGAGGTTTGATGGTGAGGTAAACAAGGCTGCGTAGTAGAGATTAGAGTGTATGAAATGAAATTAATGAAGGATGGCTTCAGACCCGCGAATTTCGAAGATAAGGATAAGGTGATAAGAATTCGAATACCTTATTTAGGGGCTAAGGAAGGGGGTGCAAGCAGGGCTAGCAACATAACACACCGATATCTGTTATTTAGGCAAGGGGAAGGGCGGTCGGGATGAGGATGAGGGAGCTTGGACTCTGGAGGAGGGGAGGGTAGGATTTCGACGTTCATGCGCTGCGCGTCCGCAGCCTGAGGCCTCGATTATTCAAGCTCGGGCCTTCGTCAACGGCGAAGAACCCTTCTTACGAAGCCTTTAAACCACGACTTGCCGCGACTCGCGAGCCTCGAGGCACATTACTCGTCCATGATGACGTCCGCCGACGTGTGTCGGATTTGTCGGCCGGCCGGGCTCAGGGCTGCAGGTTCGTCAGCTGCAGTGAATGAAAGGAAAAGTAATACTTATGTAATTGGCGGTGATTTGGAAGGTTGAACGTGCAGGGCGGCTGGAAGGACCGAAAAAATTTCGAAGCGGTGGGTGGAGGAGGGTTGACGTTGGGGAGGGTTTCCAAGTCGGAGGGTTTCCAGGTCGACTGGAGCGCTAGCGCTAATAGTTGTTAGCGCTGGAGCTGGAGTGTTGGTTGGCGAGAGAGTAGAGCATGGAGCACGGAGCGCCCCACTCTGCAATATCAACACGAAGATTTGTCTATTTATCTGACAGAAAGGCTGGGAAGGGGCTAGGAGGGATCATTCAGAAAGGGTTTAGTGGATGATAGGCTCTCCTTCGATCATCGACTAATGCCTACGTCAGACGTTATTACGATGTGCTTTTCGCTGTTCGAATTCGAAAGATGAGCGCGTTCAACCCGCTCCTCATTGATGAGCGAGCAGCATCGCATCCTATCCCGACGCAGCGGTACCGTACCTCCATCATCGCACCATTCGCCATTCGCAAAGCCCACGCGGGGGGAGCAATATGTATGTCAAATAATGTGGAATTAGCTCATCATCACGTCTCCGCCAAAAAGAAAAGGAAGGGAGCATTTTTGAGTCGAGACTCGAGAGTTCTGAAGAATCAAGATTGGCTGACAGCGGGCTTCTGATCATGATGGAGGGCCTTGCCCCGAAAGTTCGGGACGAAGATGTGAGGCGAGGCCGACTCCAACGATGATGACGGTAGGGGTGATGACGGTGGGGTGGTGAATGATGAACCAGGTGAAGGTGGAGGAGGCGAGTGGGCAGGGAGACGGGGGTGCTCGCGACTCGCGATCGCTAGTGGGACATTATGTACGGGACAACGGGGACCGATACCAGACTCGGTCCTCAGAGAAGAGATGGCGCGCGCTCGGGCACTGGGGAGAAGTGGGTGGTTTCATCGTCATCTGCATTAGTGAAGTCAAGTGGAGGCGCCGGGCTGTAAGTGCGGCAGAGAGAGGATACCGGAGTGCTGCGCGCGGTGACGGCAGTCCGTCGCAGAGGTGCCCAAAGGCGTCGACGCTGGACGCTGCGTCGGGGTGAGACACGCGGGCGTCGATGACCTAACTAGGGGCGGCTAACCCGCAAAGCGCAAGCGCAGATCAGATGGGAAGGCCGCGTGGGAATCGTGAGACCCTGTCTCTTCAGCTTTTGGGCACGCAAGTGGTGCCAATCTGCAGGGAATTTTCCGCGGCATCTTTTTTTTCTTCGCCCTTTTTCGCTCGCGGTGGACTGAGCCCCTTTCGCGGCGAAGACGAGGAATTCGAAGAATCAACATCGGACGCACGGGTTCTCGACGCTTGCCTTCGTCCACCACCACCGCCGACGAGCAGGACTACGCCGCACGAGCACGAGCACGGACGACTTGGCTCAGCCGCCCCACGCCAGTCCACGACAACCACGACGACCATAGACGTACGTCGAGTCTCCTTTCCACCTGCGCCCCTCTGCCCCCGCGCCCGCTGACGAGTCTTACTCCTTGTTCGCCAGCCCCATCCTAGACATTGCCAGTACATGGACTCCTGCCCCCCGCGAGCCTCCGTCTCAGCCGTCAACCTCAGCCAGCACCACCACCATCTGCCCAGGAACTCGCCCTCCCCGTCGCCCGACATGCACCACCGGCCCCTGCCCACTGTCCGCTCATCGTCGTCGCTCGCACCCAGCGTCGTGTCGAGTCGAGTCCCGACGCCGCGACATTCGCCCCTGCTGCCCTCCGCGTCCCCCAAGCACACCGAAAAGTTCCCGTTCGGCTCCGACTATCAGCAGCAGCAGCAGCAACAGCAGCCCACGATATGCGGCTTGCCGCTAAAATACGTCTCGTACGTTACGACTCTGACTCCGTTCACCATTCTCCCTGCTCACGTCCTTATCTCAGACTGGTCACGCTCGCAGTGCAAAACGCCGCGCTGTCGATAGTGATGCACTACTCGCGCGTATCAACGCCCCCCGCGCTGTCCTACTCCCCCGCCTCCGCCGTCCTGCTCAACGAGCTCCTCAAGGGGTCCATCTCCTTCTTCATCGCCCTCCTCAACTCGCCCCTCCTCTCCTCCCCCTCCCCCTCCCTATCCACCTACCATCACCCCCTCACCAAACGCCACCGCGCCCTCTCCGCTCCCCTCCTCTACTGGCACGCCTTCGCCGACCTCTGCGCCGAGGTCTTCAGCCCCGACGCCTGGAAGCTCTCCATCCCCGCCATCCTCTACGTCATCCAGAACTCCCTCCAGTTCGTCGCAGTCGCCAACCTCCCCGTCGCCTCCTTCCAGGTCACATACCAGATGAAGATCCTCACCACCGCCGCCTTCTCCGTCGCCCTCCTCCGCAGGAAGCTCTCCTCGACGAAGTGGCTCTCCCTGTTCTTCCTCGCGATCGGCGTGGGCATTGTCCAGATACAAACGACGATGGGCGCGGGGGGGCATGTGGCGAGCAAGCCGTCGGGTGCGACGGAGGGCGCGGTGGGCAGCGCACACGAGTACCACATGCACACGATGAACCCGCTCAAGGGGTTCGCCGCCGTCACAGCCGCATGCTTCACCTCGGGCCTCGCAGGCGTCTACTTCGAGATGGTCCTGAAAGGCTCCAAGGCCGACCTCTGGGTGCGCAACGTCCAGCTTTCGCTCTTCTCCCTGATCCCCGCGCTCCTGCCCATCCTCTACGCTTCCTCCTCCCCGTCCCCCTCCTCCTTATCCTCCGCGTCATCCGCCTCCTCGTCGTTCGTCGCCAACCTCTTCCGCAATTTCGGCGCCTGGGCATGGGCGACGGTCGCCATACAGGTGCTGGGCGGGCTGGTCACGGCGGTGGTCATCAAGTACTCGGATAACATCCTCAAGGGCTTCGCCACGTCCCTCTCGATCGTGCTCTCCTTCCTCGCGTCGGTCGTGCTGTTCGACTTCCATATCACGCCGGGCTTTGTGATAGGGGCGTCGACGGTGCTGGGCGCGACGTGGATGTACAACCAGCCGGCCTCCTCGTCCTCGTCGGGGTCCTTGCCTGCGACTTTCTCATCTTCCGCGCCCGGCTCGGCACCCGCGTCACTACCGTCCAGCGCCCCGTCCTCGCCCGTCTTCAGGGAAAAGATGGAGAAGGACCTCAGTTTCTCGATCGTGTTGAACGACGCCTCGCCGACGAGCTCGGGGCGGTCGTCGCCCGCCCATGGTACGCCGTTAATCGACGGCTCCAACCCCTCCGCCTCCGCCTCCGTCCTAGGCCTGGGCGTCGGCTCCTTCATGCGCCGCAAATCCAGCGGGTTCGGGGCAGGAGGAGGAGGGAGCAGCAGGAACAGCAGCTCTGCGTCTCTGTCTGCGCTGTTGAGCGCCCCGCTGTCTCCGTTGACGTCGTCCACCTCTGCCTCCACCTCCACTACTGCCAATGCCAGCAATAGCAACAGCAGTGTGAGCATGACGAAAGGCGCCCTCGGCCTCGCCGAGTCGGGCGAGCTCGTGCACCCGCCTGAGGGCCTGCGCACGGCGGACGGGACGCCGTTCTCGAGTAGGCCCGCGTCGAGGATGCCGTCGAGGGCGCCGAGCCCGAGTCCGAGTCCGAGTTCTCGTGCTAGCGTGGGGTTGGGTCCGAGTCCGAGTCCGAGTCCTGGTCGGGTGTCGATGTCGGCTGGGTTGGGTGCGGGTGCGGGTGCGGGTGCGGGCGGGTTGAACGTGGGCCCGAGTCCGGTCAGTGCCAGTGCAGGGTTTGGGAGGAAGGCGAGTGCGGAATGGGGGAGTGGTGTTAGTGGGTCGTCATGATGAGGATGGGTGGGCTTTGGGTGGTTTGGGGTGGGGGTTGGTGGTTGGGTGAGGGTGAAGGGGGTTAGATGGCTAGGTGGATTTGGGTGCACGGCACGGCGGAATGCGTGGGCCAGCGAGGCGATGACGATGAAGGTCAACTGAAGGAGGCCAGGGTAACTTGCGCGTTTGTGCTTAGGTGGGTGGTAGGGTGCTCGAGGTGGGCTTGGTGGGCTTGGACTTGGACTTGGGTTTGGGTGGGTTTGGGTCGATGGGTTGGGTTTGGTTTGTCGACTTCGTTGGGGTCTGGGGGGTTATCGTCGAGGGTTGGGCAGTGATATGGTGTGGGCGAAGGCAAGTGGTAGTGGTTGGGGTTCAGCAGATGGTGGAGCGAGGACAAGAACAAGAAAGAGGTCGAAGACTTTCAAGATCGCGAACTCCAAGAATAGCGAACTCCAACCCGAACTCCAACCCTCACTCCAACCGCATCTCCAACGCCTGCTTGGACCCGGCCTTGACAATGCTTGTGCGTTGACCCGTGGGGCGTCCCAGCCTCAGGCCTCAAGCTCAAGGACAGGCCAAGCCGCGGCTTGGATGGAGGGATGACGGAAGACGAGGGATATTGAAGGTATACACCCAAGGGCCCAAGCGGAAGTTTGTATGGCACGGTCCAAGATCCTAGCATCTCCAGAGGCGAAGGCGATTATCTGGTGGACGATCGGGAGGGGTCTTCAAGTCCAAGGTCAAGGTCAAGCCAAGGTCAAGATGAAGAACGGCCTTCGTCGTACCCCGCTCGAGCACGCAAGCAGGCTATCTTTGGACCTGCCATGTCGGATTCGGATTCGGACTCGTCGGATTCGGGACGGTCTGCAGTTGGTGCTGGTGCTGGTGCTGGTGCTGATCGTTATCAGCTGGTCGGGTGAAGAAGCTTTCTTGGATAGCTGAAGAACCCGGGCTTGAGGAAGAAGGAGAAGACACTTATAGGTGGAGTCTGTCATTTTGCCTACAACCTCCTGGCCTCCCGCATATGGGCTCGAGGACGTCTTGGGTTTCTTCGTCGCACACAATCGATCTCAACATCTTGGATCCTCCTTCCCACCGCCTCTTCAGCTTCGACGCCCATTAGTCTCCATCGTCGTCGTCCTCGCTAGACCACATCATGCTCGCTATGCACAACCAAGCTCGCGCCTCCATCTCAGCCTCCCTCCAACCACCTCTGCCCACCGTCCTCACATCGCCTCCTTCGCCATCTCTTCTCCATCCTTCCGCCTCGCCGTTCGTGCCCATCCTCAATCATTCATCGACACTTACCATCAACCTCGACCCAGCCTCATCCAATCCTCCATCCTCCATCCTGTAGAAGTTGATTTCAGTTCTTATCTGTCCGGGCTTATCTTTCTTTCTTCTTCTAATCTTCCGTCTCTTTTCCTTATCCTTTCTTTTTTTCCTCGTCCATTCTGTCCGTTTCTTGACATCAACCTACTTAGTGACGATTTTTACATGCATGACGCTTTTTCTCCCTCTCCTCACTCCTCCTAAACTCTTGCCCGGTTCGGTTCGTATCGATCCAATACGACGGTCGGGCTCTCTCTCGATAATGCGATCTACTCGTTCGTATACTGTGGGTGGCATCCTCTCTCATTCATGTCCTTTCTGTTCGCTGTCCGTTTTTGGTGTTGGATGTTGGATGTTGGGTGTTGGGTGTGTTCACTGTCCTTCCTTCTTCGTTTTCTTGGATTTCTTGCAGCCGCCTTCCCTCCTCGAGGACCGTATCCTGTCTTTCTGTCTTCCCGTCTTTCTTTTTCCCTTTCTCTTCCTCTTCTTGCATTCTCATTCTCACCCGTAATCGTAATCTCTCATCTCAGCTAGGTTCCGATCTCGCACTGCACCTCCAAAATTGACTTTCTTCACGCACATGCAAGCACACACACTATTGTTATTTCTACCTTACTGTCCCTTGTCTTTTCTTTTTTCTCTTCTCTACGTTACCCGTACCTTACACCTTACACCTTACACCTCTTAGCCCGTTTTTCTTTTTCTTGGTCAAACTATCCCGCACACCAAAATTACTATATGTTCTGATGAGCCGTGTCTGAACATCCTTTGCTTTCGCTTAACCTTACCTCACGTCACCTCGTGCTGCCACACGGTACACGTCGCCTCCTCCTCCGCCTCCTCTCTCCTCCCTCTCTCTCTCTCCCTTCCCTTTGCATCGTCGATTTCATGAACATATCACGTCTTTCTTCCATTCCCATTCCCATTCCCATCTTTTCTCACTTCCACTCTTCCAACTTCAAGTTCTCACTATTTACCCAACCTTACATACCGTCGCCCACAATCGAATTCTATACCCTTCATGTCGATCACGATCACGTTTCCAGGTTGCAATTCTCTCTCTCTCTCTGTCACTGTTAGTCGTGATTTTTTTTTTCATCTTCTGATACCCTCGATGCTGTTCTCAATAGCGTCTTTGAATACCAATCCTTACCGTAGAGTTCGTGTTCGTGTTGTTTCGTTTTCTTGGATTTCTTTTTTTACGACTTTGTTTCTTCGTGGTATTGAAATTTTTGGATAATTCACGCTCGAATGAATGAATGAATAAATGAGCGCAGTTGGATTTGACTGTAAGAATTATTGAGCGTGTCGATTAGGTACGAATAAATGGAGCGAGTCATTGGTGAATCAAGTAGCCTGGTTGCGCAGCGGCGGAGGGCTTGAGGAAGGACGCAACGTCCGTGTTGACACAACCTGGCGGAGAGGGAGACGAGTTCAGGCCTTTGAGAGCGCAGATGCAGATGCAGATGGGCGAGTTTTCTTGAATTTCCAGTAGCGCGAGCCATCCGCGACGACGGAACCTGCACGAAAGCCTCCCGTCAGAGCACGCCTCGACACACAATCAGAACGTAAAAGATCCTTGATCATGCGCACGCAAGCCTCAGCCTCGCCTTAACTTCCCCATCCGCACCCGCCATTCCGCCCCAAATCACCCCATCGGCCATCCATCTCCGTCACCCTTCGTCCAGTAAAGGACTCGAGGGTCGGGAAGGTGGACGGGAGGGGGCTGGGTGCTGGAAGCCTGCGCTTACAAGCCGGCAGGATCCCCGTTCGCCAAACCACACCCGAGAGGATGGGCAGGGGAAGGAGGGGACGGGGTACGTTCTTTTACTAGTTTGTTCATCACGGGCTTGCGTGTCGCGTTTGGGAGAGGGAGAGGGGAAGGAAGGTAAGTGCTCACCTAGAAACCACACATGTTCTTTGTGAAGCATAGCCGCGTCATGGGCTTAAACACATCCAGGTTGAATGACAGCTCTTGGGCAAGCAAAGCGCATATATTCAGCACTGGGAGCAGAATACCTATCACAAAAAAACACACGTAACGACCAACGACACAATAATAACAGAAAAAAAAGACGCAATGCAATAAAGGGTGTATCATATCTCCAGGTGATCCTGCGTCCTGGCCCCTCGACCAGAGGGGAGGGAGGAGCGATCAGCAAAGATTGTTTTCGAGAATGACTGGCGAGGTCGCTCTCCGGCGTTTGTCTGGACCATCCTTCCTTGGTATAGGTGCTGAGCGCTAGGCGAGAGCGAGGAGAGGATAGTAATTTGACACCGTGGGGTGAAGAGGAAAGCACGAGAAATTTGTGGGATTTTATAGGACGGCGGACCGGAGTGCCCCGGGAGGATTGGAACCCCGCTCGGCTGGAAAAAGTTGTAAGGTCACTAAGTATTTGAGGACACGAACGACGTGCAGACGCGCGAGGACGACGAGTACGACGACAACTACTGGGTTACTCTCTAGACATAGTACTGGTGCTGGCACTGCTGTCGTGTTGCACGACGCCTGCAGCACCCTATTCTCCCAACTAGACCTCCGCCACCTTCATCCCTCCATCACCCAACCTCAAAGCCTATGGCTACCCAAGTAGCAGCTCGCATGGCCTCGGCCACAGCCAAAGTCCTTCCTCCTTCGTCACCCTTCAGCGAGCTCCTCCGGCGGTCACGCTTCGCCTCCTACGACCCCGAGATCCGCCAAGCCTACGGGGCGCCTCCCTCGTACATCCACCGGGGCAACTGGGGCCTGAAGCGCCCCATCGCGAACAAGAAGCGCAACAGCTTTATCGTGCTGAAGAACTTCGAGGAGCACGCGCAGTACATCGAGTGGGACAGCGCAGAGGAGCAGGTGCGCTTCCTCAAGCGCGTGGAGGAGCTCAACGTCGCGCCGAAGCTTGTGGACCAGACGAATTGGTACGCGAGCCTGGGCCCGCTGGCGACGACGTATGCGAGTGGCCTTGACTCGGAGTTCTGTCCTGGGGAGGATGGCAGCTTTGGGAGGGCGAAGAGGAGGGCGATCGTTGAGCAGGATTCGGTCAAGGCCGAGCAAGAGCTGGAGGTAGACTTGGTGGACGACTTGGAGAAAACACAGGGCAAAGGCAAGTATGGCGCCAAGGCCCCGCCCCCACGAGCAAGGCGGGGAGAAGACAAGGGCCAAACGTTCCTCCAGCCGAACATCATGGCGATGCCGCCACGGATATTCAAGCAGTACCTGGAGAACCTGCGCGAGATGCGCCCCGAATTCCTCGATTTCCTCCGCAAGGAAATGCTGCTCTCAAAAAGGAAGGCTGAGGTCAACCCCAATGTGCTGAACGTGCTCGACCCCGAACCCATCACCGATGAGGAGCTCGTCACTCGATTTGCGGAGAAGCTCTATATATTCTCGACGAACTACCATATGCGCTTCCTAGGCTTTAAGAACGAGGCTTCCTACACATCCAGCGGCGAAGAAGAAGCGTCAGACGCTGAGGTTCCACCGAACGCTCCCCAGCCCATCCGCCCACAACCCCATAGACTCGGCGGGCTCATGTACGCCCTTCCCACCCCCACCGAGACCTACTATTCCACCAAACCGCAACCAGGCCACGTCCTCCAGAGCACCACCAGCGACTCGCGCATCAACCGGCCAACGAGCGACTACATGGCCTCCTTCGCCGGGCTCTCCGCGTACATCACCGAGTCTGGGCCTACCCTACCGCCGCCCGTGTTCAACCTCGACGCAGGCATCGATCCCGCCACGGCCCCCGCCTCCGAGAGCCCCATGCGCGTGCTCCAGATGCGCCTCGAGAACCTGCCGGACGTCGTCGGCAAGCACGCGACCTCCATCCCTGCGCGCAAGGTCCAGATCCTCACGGACGTCGGCATCCCCCACGGCCCGTCGCAGGATAACTGGCGCGAGAACCCGCACAAGCCCGGGAGCTTCGAGTACAACATGCAGTTGCCCCTGGGGGCCCGCTCGTCGGTGTCCATCCCCCTACCGACGCGGGCAGCGGAAGGACGCCCTCCGCTCGCTGGCATTCCGTCGAACTTTGCCACGTCGCCGTGGTTTGGGCATAGTATTGGCAAGAAGATTTATGATAAGAATGCGAGTGCGACGAAGCTTGCGACGGGCTCGTTCGCGCGGCCGCAGTCGCATGGTCAGTACCCTGAGCTGAATGGAAGTACGCTGGACTTGTTGGCGACGATGGCACGAGGTTCGGGAGCAGCGCCCAGGAAGAAAGGGATTAATTTAGCGTACCCCATTCTCAGTGCGGTTCGCGAAGCAGAGAGTGCGGATAAAAACGAGAGCGAGGGCGAGGGCGAGAGTGCAGGTGAAGGTGAACGAGTGGATGAGAAGAGCTCATGATAGGTTCGAGTGTTGTTGAGATAGCGTAGCGTTTGCTCTAATTCTTACACCTGCTCATCTTTGGTTCGGGAAAGTGTTTTTGGCATTATTTCTTGAATGACCCCCAGCAGATGAACTCGCGCCGAAATTTCAAACGCAATAAGCAAAGCTGTGATGACTAACCTGAGACACAAGTGCATGGATGACTCGCAAATCTTTGGTGTGTCGTCGTACATCTTTGTCACTAACCATGGCTCTTTGGGGAGCCAACCTACCCTTCGACATCTTCTACTCGATATTCGATGTCTTGGGCTTGGACAAAGATCTGTCCTCCTTAAAGTCTTGTTCCTTAACTCACCGATGCTTTCGCCCACTATGCCAATGGCACATCTTCTCCGCCGTCGCGTTTGTCCCCCAAGACCCGCACTCGTACACTGGCATGGACGACGTCATCACCGCTCTGGAGTCATTCGCCCATATAGTTCACAACAATCCCATATTGGCTACCTATGTCAAGGTCCTGGACCTCTGCTTTCATCCAGATGAGGCCGATGACCCTATTATTCCCTTCGTGCTCGAGCAGCTCCCGAGTGTTGAGGACTTTACGTTGCGCCCTATTATAGGCGCTATTAACTGGAAAAGACTCAACGATCCTCTAAGATCATCTCTGGAACAAATCATCGTGTCTCCCCAACTCCATCGGCTGGATATCACATCCATTCTGCGGATGCCAATCTGCGACCTCCTTCGTCAATCCAGAAATTTGGTGAGCCTGGTTCTTAATCAAGTTCGAGAGCCTGTTCTGGGAGTAGGGCCGGTGGCGAACTCGCAAATTCCAGTGTTGAAGTCTTTGATTGTAAGTACACACAGCGTCGGAACATGCGCCACCCTTTTTTCCCAAAGGCAATTGGATGGCACTTCGCCTGTCATGGACTTCCGTTACCTCACGGAGTTACGCCTCATAATCGAGCAGCCTAAAGGAGAAAAGCTTGCAAAGGATATTCTATCGAGGGCCATCCAATTAGAGACTCTGGATTTCGAGGGCAAGTTCTGCCTTCATCTCTGCCTTGGGTGACACTAACGATTATCACAGTACACAACCCCACAATGAGCTTCTCAGGCCTCTACCAATGCATGCACCCATCCTCTTTCCGGATGTGCCATACCTTCAAAATCGTCGGTAGCATTGGAAGCAGCAATTGTGATCCCTTTCAGGGTCTCTTCCGGGAGTTGGAAGCTTTACCACCGCAAAACATCATTCGGACGATGGACCTACAGGTGGACGTGGAATCGGACTGTCTATGCAGCACGCAAAGGGAACACTGGAGCGCGGTGAACGATGTTCTTAACCCCTCGCATCTTCCTTCCCTTCAAGAAGCCTCGATTGGGGTGGAGATCATTGCGCGTTTCGATGGCATTCCCAAAGAGCTCGGCGAGGATACATTGGCGGCTGACTTGAATGTGTTGTTGCAAGAGTGCTTTTCTGGCTTTCAGACACGTTATGGCAAACAATTCCATTTTGAAGTATGGACGTATGATTATTGACCAAGATGGAATAGCGTCTGGGTTCATTCTGTATGCTTAAATGAGTGAAATATGGTGGAGCTCTGTTCGCGGGTCGGAAAATGCAGACGGGGAATAAAATGTGTGAGAGTCGCTTAAGCGCCCAGCGCACAGGTGTCGTATTGGCGCATTCTTCATCTTGATGGGACATTGGACATGCTCAGACTGATGTTGACGAGAGCATATTTGCAGCCGGTTCGAACCGACTTTGAACGTGATCCCCCCTCAAAAAAAATTTCTGGTTTAAACCATTTGCATGTATGCTCTGCTCAAAACCCGGAATCTCCGTTGGTGCTGCAGTTAGCTGTCGCGCCTGCAACTGCAGGAAGATCTAGAATATTGGAGGATGTCTAGTCTAGGCGTCCATCTCCTCGATCCCAATAGTGACAATTGAAGCACTGCGAATACTATAGTCTACGTTGTACAACAAGATCGCTGAATATGGAAGCGCTAAATTACGTTCCGAAGCAAAAAGGTGTGGCATACCAGGGAAAGGATTTAGAGAATGGGAGAGGCATATGTTTTACCTACGAAAGAACGTCTAGGTTAAACAGAACGAGATCGATCGCAGCACACGCTACCACAACATATGGCAAGAACTGAAAATGAAGACTGAAAGCAGAGCTCGGGCTTGAAAATAATGTAGCACCCAGAAGACTTTACAGCCAGAGCGCATCGACGCAGGTTACGTAGATCCATACGAACCCACATTCCGCTTGAACCCTCGGGCCTCTTCACCGACGAGTGTCGTATCCCTCTCGATACCAGTAGCTTCAACGCTGCCTGACGTCCCAGGACTGTGGCTCGCGCTAGAGTGCTCCTCGGCGTCAGCGACACCTTCACGATGATACTCCTTCTCGCTGGGGAGCCGTACGAAGGCGTAGAGAAAGAATGAGATGCACAGTGTGAAGACGGTCACGAAGAAAATGGTGCGTGGGTAGGTCGCAACGGTCTTCATGTACACGAAGCTGTACATCGGGGGGCCTAAAATTTGAGAGCTAGGGGGGTAGATATGGGGGAAATCAGTCAGAAATGAGAGACGTTGAACTTGGGAGGATTAGAGTGAGATAGCACCCACCACAAAGCCTGAACAACGCTCATGGCACCAAATAAGCGCCCGCTCTCAGTTCCGCCTCTTCTCGCGTAAAGAGCAAGCGTCACGCTCTGCACCGCAGGACTGAAACCCGTCCCAAGAGAACCGAAGATGCCGAAAACAGTGAAGGCCAGCGCGCTCGGTGACAGTGCCATTAGCGTGTACGAGATAATCTCTACGAGGAGGGAGATACGTGCGAGCGCGAGGTCGAAGGAAGGAGAATGGATCTCCTTCTTTATCGTCGGCCGCGGGGTGGTGGTCGAGGAAGAGGGTTCAGATGAGGAAGAAGAAAGAAGGAGGGATGATTCTTCTGGTGCGGCTGGGAGTTCGATGACGAGGGGCTCCGGCTTGAACAATTTAATGGCCACTTCAAAACGCGTCAGGTTTACTACACCTTGGAAAAGGGGGACGAAAGAGTTACCTGGTAAGATAACTGTCAAAAAGAATGCCCGTGTAGCGCCGACCAGACTCAACCAGTATCCCAGCTAAGGTCGCGAGGTGAGAAGAGAATACAGGAACAGAAGAGGGGACTCACGGTTTCTGCAGTCCATCCAAATGTCGAAGCGGCGTATTGGAATTTCGTCGAGTACGAGCCCTAATGCCTATCATTCAGTATCTGTTGCATGAAAAGCGGAGTCGATGTACCATGATCGAAATCGTGAACCCATATCCAAGAGCCATAAGCGTCAAATTCCAATCTTTCTTCGGCTTCTTCAACGGGTTCCCATTCGGCCTCGTCTTGTCCTCTCCGGGTAAGAAGACAGTCAACGGGCTCAAGAAAGCGAACAAGCGCCTGATGTTTACAAGAACCCCAACAGCAGGATTCCGCTCCCGTTCCTGAGCGTGATCCAAAAGTTCGGCCGCGTATCGAGCCTTCGCAAGCGCCATGTGCTTTTGGGAGACCGATTCAGGAAGGATGAGGAAGACGAGTATGGTGTAAAGGATGTGCGATGCCGCAGCTACGAAGAAAACCGAGAGGGTGTGACCAGTGAAGCGGATAAGGAGACTTCCGAGGGCAGGACCAACAGCGAACCCCGTGAACATGAGGCCGAGGCTGAAAGAAAAGATCCGCGATCTGCGCGAAACTGAGCGTTAATGGTGCTAAGGAAAAAAAATAAATGCTATCTTTACCTGTTGTTTTCGCTAGAGGTATCAGCCAAGTACGCATGGCAAGCGGCGACTCCAGTGGCCATCCCTTCACATTTTTTATCAGCGAGGGGCCTCCAGAAATGGAGCAAGAGGCACACCTCCGAGCGAGCCTTCGACAAGAGGGCCAACAACCAGGAACCAATATCCCCCGGGTACGTGTTTCGAGTTTAGAGCGACGAAGATGAAAATGAAATCTGTGAAGAGAAGTCCTAGGACAGATATCCCCATAACAAGGGGTCGCCCATGCCGATCAGAGAACTGGATGGGCTTCAGCTTCGATACGTCGCGAAGGTGGGGAAAACGAGACTCACGGCGCCCCACCACCCGGTGGTGATGCAGCTTAGAATGCCCATGACTGCCGCAATAACTAGAAGGGTACGTCAGCAACTCGGCATTGGAGAATCCGATTTTAGAAAAATGCTATTATTGGAGAACACGAGGACGGTGTCGTCCGTAGTGGCGTTCCAAATGACATCCAGAATGAGGCGATAACAAGAATAGGAAGACGGCAACATACCAGCTGTCAGCTTCGCTACGGCGGCTTGAACGACTGGGTCAGACATGCATAGATTTCTGTGGTTCGGAGGGGACGACGAGTTTCCCTTCTCGAGGGTATCGGGTATCGAAGAAAAATCAGGGATATATATCGGGGCAAGACGTTCATTTAGCGGCGTTGTGAGCATATATGATTGTGAAGGAAAGTCGACCTCCGGGGATAGACGAGGAGATGTGGACTGCAGACCAAGCTCTAGCCCAGGGAAGCTCTGTCGAAAGATATCCGGCTTGTGCACGCTGCACGCGAGGATTGTATATATTTCGATGCGAGGAGCTATTGTCATAGACCACGCAATTGAGGTGAAGGGGAGGGCAGCTAACAGCCTACGAGAACAGAATTGAGGACGGAGAATATGACGTACGAGGAACAGGCATAGATCACGCACCACCATGGTGAAGGTCGCTTCCACCAGGGAAGTCGAGACTTCTGCGCGAGTTCGTCGTCCGATTCGTCCTCGTTCGACTCGACAAGTGTCTCTTCTGCTTCGTGGTGGTGAGGGTGAGCAAAACCGTGCAGAATTTCGCTTTCCTCTTCGTTAATAGGCCCATCTGGCAGGATAAGGCTTTCTGGATCGTAGGAGCCGCCGGTCGTGTTTCTTGGAGCCCTTGGACGGGCATGCGACGCAAATTGCGCATGAGGGTCACCTCCAGACATGATCCTGCAGTCAGTGGGTTGCCTGCTACGACACTGAGGGTGGTGGTGGTACGAGTTCAAGGAACGTATGCCTGTCCACCCTCGCGGTCAGCTGGAATAACGCTGCGGTTGCCGAACAGATTACACATGCGTGCAAGATTTGAACTTCGCATTACGCGTGATTGTCTTACCGTGCCCGGCCCGGTAAGGGGTCACGTTAGCGTTGATACAAGCATTTCAAGGGCAATATCACACATAATCCTTCTGTTAAAGTTGCAATAGAATCTTGCACATGTATTGCACATTATCTGTAAAAATCAGGAAATTAGAGGCATTTCTTGAATCTGGGTGAATTAATTTTGTCGACGACTGCCAAAATCCATAGAAGCGGGTCACGTGCTACCAGCAGATGCCATGTTATAATGTTGATCTCGAAAACTTCCCTCAACACCGTCGCTCGACCTCTTGTCCAACATCTCGAGCACCAAATGCAAGATTATATCCTACTCTACATATACACATCGTATTTGAGAACAAATTAAGCTCCTGTCGTAGCTATTTCGGTGCCTTAGCTTGTTCTATTTTTGGAGTTAGGCAAATATGGCCGAAAGTTGGCCTTCCACAGAGGACGAAATACAATGCCTAAAAATCTGAAAAATTCAGGAGAACTTCTCAATATAATGTTTAAACTACGGATAATTTTTTAGAGGACAGGGACTGCCCATCATCTAGCTATGGCATTGCCATTATCCCCTCCCAAACAGCTCAGGTGACCACTTTGATGCCAGCCTAATTCAGTGGCTTCCGACTCATCCAAGTAGCAGATCGAGTCAAAATCTTCCCAAAAAAACTCTAGCAAAATGTATCTTTTCTTCCTATATGCAAAAATAGAGGACAAATAGAGTTTTTGGCTGCTAGGCTCTGAGCTTCAACATGAAAAACTGATCATTTTAGCACTATGCAAGGGATTCCTTGAGTTCTAGCTGGAATTTCATCATTTTTGGCACATCTCAGTATTATATTATGTAGCCTGCTACACACTCTCTGTAACACAAAAAACCGTTAGGAAATCACTTTGGCCGTTCTTGAGATAACGCGATCTGACCCGTTACTATAGACGACCCGTTACCGGGCCGGGCACGGTATCTGATAAAATCAAGGCTATCACGGCAGATCTTATCGTGCGCAGAACCGGCAAAGTCCGATGATGATCTCAGGGGCCTCTGGCGTTTTTCCAGCAAGAGATGTCCCGCGGCTTCTCAATTATCACTACTGTCGGTGCCCACAAAATCCCCTGGTATCCGAGAAGCCATCGACCGCACAGCGCCCACACCCGAGACGAGAGGCTCGGAGATCAAAAGCAGGTGCTGGAGAGCGTTAAAGCCGTCCCGGTTTATGTAACTAACCACTTCTACGGGGATCACAGTTGATGTACGATTTGAAGCTGTAGGGCTGTTTTTCGGATAGGCATTCGAAGTTCAAGGATCATATGCTGCGCACGCTCGTAGTATGCTGCAAATAAAGAACAGAATCTCAATGTTCCCACATTTCATCTTATCTTAAACCACAACCACCATGTCCGTCAGTGCGTCTTCCGCAGCAGCGATGCCAGGCCGCGCTGACGACTTCGAGAGCAGAGTGTAACCGTCGACATCCCGCAGGCTGTCAAGGACTCGTTGCGCAAGTTCAGATTCGCCCGTCGCAATGCAGGCACCGCGGCCATCGTCATTAAAATCAACAAGGCGAAGCTGATCATGGAGGAGGTTGAGCAGTTCGACAACATTAGCATCGAGGAGCTGGCTGAAGGCGAGTGTCTACTCTATCCTTTGAAATGTGGTCCTTATGGTGGTCGTTCGAATTCATCATGATTCGTAGAGCTGCCGGAAAATTCGCCCAGATATATTGTGATCTCCCACGAAGTGAAGCATAAGGACGGAAGAACGTCTTTCCCTCTCGTGCTCATCAACTGGGCACCGACGACGAGCGAAACTGGCATGCTCACGTTACATGCCAGCGCGTTGCTCAACTTCCAGAACACGGTGCGTGCTCCTGACCTCCAGGTTTCGTCAACACTTATCGATTCATCCAGGCCGATGTGAGCAAAGTCATCGAGATTCGCGAGGGTCCAGAAGCCCTCACCAAGGAGGAGATTGACTCGAAGCTCCTTTCCTGATTGTCTCGATGTATTGTGAATAGCGACCATGCATTCGAACCTACAGTTCTATCCTGGTACATTGCTGTGCTACAGTTAGGATCGTCCTCTGGGGCAATCATAAATCCCTAAAAATACAGTTGCTAACAGATCATCAACCTGCAGGCTTGTTATCCTGTCGTCAAAAAAGAAGAAATGCCCTGCGAAATACCAACTAGGTGGTGTGTAGGGATTTCACGGTGGAGCATGCGAGGCATCCTTATTCAGCGAGTGCACGGTAGGAGCCGGTGCTGTCGAAGTCGCAGAAGACGATGACGACGGCCTATCCACCGTACTCGGCAACACCCAGTTCGCATCTGCACCAGTATCAGCGTCAACGACCTCTTCTGGCGACTGCGTCGGGGAATCCTCCCTGGGACGACTCGAACCTAGCTGGAAATTCTGTGCGTCAAGGGGCGTTGATGGCCCGCTCTCTTCAAAATTCTGCAAATCCAAGAGCGACCTATCCAGCCGTAAACCGGGAAGGAAAAGAGACTTGAACGACTTGAGCGAGGTCGAGCGTTCCACTAACGCTTTGTCTTCCGGTTTCTCGTCCCCGCCCGCACCTAAGACATACTCCGTGGTCCTTCCTTCGTCTCCGCTCCGGGACCTACTCGCACGTCTTCCCCTCTCAAAACCACCCGATCCCGGACGTCTGTCTCGTGCACCACCTCCGAACGAAAATGCCAACAATTGGCTCTCGTGCTTCAGTTGCCGTTCGCGGAAGCGTTGCCACGACTTCCCCTTCTGCGTGACGTAGATGACCATCCCCAGCGTAATACAGAACATGGCAATCATGATGATCGCTGCGATGGTGCCCACTGGGAGGGCCAACCGCAGGCTTCCGAGTTGGTAGCGAGCTGGCTGAGGTGACGCCTGTTGGCATTCGGCGAGCGCAGTACCGCATCCTGCATTCGCGAATCCTGCTGCGAGGTTCGTGGGTGATGGAAGAGAGCTGGGTTCGGGAAGTGGGGTGGAAAAAGATATTGTATTGGTGGCGTTGGGGCAGGTTCTGAGCGATGCGGTCTGCTCGGGTGCGGCAATGGAGATGAAAGTTAGCAAGTCCTGTGCGACGGTCGATGCCGGGCGACCATTCGACTCGGCATTGCCGGGGTTGGCGTCGTTGTCACTGTCGTCGGCGCCGGTGGCCCTCGAACTCCCGTCGCCATCTTCCTGCCTCTTGATCGGTTTCCCTTGGAAGCGAAGAGTGAGGTTGCTCGCGTGCACAACAGCATGAGGATGACTACGACGAGCGCTGCTCGCGATAACCACTGTGCTATTCACCCTTGATCGTGCTCTGACTCTACAGTGGACGTCGAGATGCTTGCATATAAACGATGAGACCATCGTTTACAATCTAGTGATGATGAGGCAATTGGATGTCAGAGAGCAACATAACACACGACGTCGAAAACACCACTCACAATTTGCCTTAGATGGGCACCAAGAAAGGAAATAAACAGAAAGTGGAACGAAAAGAAATGGGAAAAGAAAGGAGAGAAAACGAGTGTCTGTCCCTGGTGGACGAGCTCTGCGGATCGACCAGCGAGGTGGGTATAGTTATGCAAGAGAAAACGAAGGAGAGCAATTGCGACTCTTCATATGTATACCTCCGTAGCGACACATGGAAATGCCATGCCTTTCCGAGTCGGTACGCTTATGAACTCATACCTCATACGAGTTGCGCTCATCTGACGTCCGCTGTTTTTTTTTTTGCACGGATACCAGGGTCAGGACGCGCCTTTAAGTGTTTGCCTTGTGGGCAGATGCGTAAGTGGCGCATTAAGTGGTTAGTCTGGCCCGACGGACGGGTAGGTAGACACAGGCCTGCGCACGCCCGATGGAAATCAGAGTCCTAGGCGGTCGGTAGCGACTTCCGCACGAACAAACCTGAGCGGCAGGTGTAGTCAGCTCGGTGGAAGGTTCGACGAATGCCCCGTGGGGTACACCCCCAGGCTGCCATACCAACTATAGGACGTAAGGAGAAGAAAAACCCCAGGAGGAGTGCAAGGACATTGATCCCGCCTCTAGGCTCTGCGTACCGAGTTTCGGATGCTGTGAGCGCCTGTTTTAAGGCCTGGAAGAAGGTACCGGCAAGAGATACCAGTTTACGACATGACTATGGGCGCCAGCGCAGCGAAGGTCACATGGTTCATATGTTCCACAGGCGATTTGCTCTGGCCTAGCTCTTCTTTGAGGGGGCCCGTCAAGTCCCCTTCTACCATGCCTGAGGCCTGAGGACTCAGTAGACTTTTGCGTCTGCCGGTTCAGCTTGAATCCAGCCGATACCACACTCAGAGAACGAGATACTCCAGAGAATCCCCGAAAGATATGAGTGGCGTGGAGAGCAGGCCCATCTGTCTCAGGTTTAGGGCCATAAGATCGCAGATGGACCATGGTCATGAGAAGACGGGAGATGATCAGAGGCACGACGCCAAACGGAGCGGGAGACATAAGAAGAAGGGACAAGTCTTGAATAGATGGACGGGTGCGGAAGGTAAATGAAATATTTACTCACGTGGCGGTCCGCTGATCCGTTGCGAGCTCAATGTCTCCGAAAGTCGTAAGTACACAAGTACGTATCCCTGGTTTTTTCATCGGGATACGACGAACAGAAAGTGGGACCGTCATCCCTTCGCTACCGGGACTAATGTAAATATAATTTACTGTGGCATCGTGCTTTATTTCAAGCGGTGACCGGACAGACCAGTCACCAATGGTCACCGGGGTTTGGGACCAGAATTTCTTTGGGATTTCTGGCGTGTTAGCAGAATTCATGAATCCCTATTTCTTCTTGAGACCTTCAGGAAGTACGGGGAAGTGCCCAACATTAACACTACAAAGATACTGCTGGATCGTGAATCGGCCCCTCCAATGTCTGCTAATTAATACCTCCACAGGTTAGAACGATCTGTATCTCCATGTGTCTACAACTCGAAAGAAAGAGATAAGAAATAGTATCAACCCAAAATGTGCGAGTAACACCTAGGCTTCCGCTCGTCTGGGATTAGATTAGAGCATGGATAGCGTTCTAAGATCGAGAACGTCGCCAGTTTACTCATTTAGACGATACCGAAATGGGTTTACATTGTACGAATACGTTATCCAAACGAGCATGGCGCCTTATCATACAGATAGTGGATATAGTGTATGTACGTACAAAATGGCCGAGTTGTGATTACGGAGAGTAGCAACAGCTGGGTATCGAAAGAACGAGAGACTGGGTCGAAAGAAGGTACATGAGAGTCGGGGCTACATATTTGCGAGGATGGAAAGAATACAACAGTATTGAAGGACGAGCGGGGAAATCGACAAAGGAAGGGAAGGTGGTTGGTTGGTATTTGGTAGCTGCAGTGTGAATTGGGTGGGGATATCAAAACCTCATCGGTAAACGGAATATCGTGGCCAAGGGGCTCGCTTTCGCAGCTCCTCTCGCAGTCACTGGCGAAGGCATGTTCTTCTCCATCGTACTTGACACCTCCGCGATAGTACCGAGCGACGCAGACCGTGTCTTCCTAAATGGCATCGCCAGCCGACTGAGCCCGAATGCGCGCAGGGTGCCTTCCTGTGGCGGCAGCTGCGCAGCAGGGGGCGGGGTTGGGATTCCAGCTGGAGGTAACGGCACTATGGCGGCGTCGTAGTTCGGGGGATAGTCCAAATCGCACGGAACCCCGAGCGCCTGCCACTTCCTGCATATACGCCGCCTCCGGACAAGGAAAATGATCAGGAATATCGCTGCAACGACGGCGACGGAGCTCAGCACGATCGCAGCGACGATCGACGACTGGAGTCTGTAGTCTTGCCTGCGGGATCCGACCGACATCGAAGGGTTCATCGTCTGTCCTGGGAGCACATTTGAATCCGTATCCGTTGGGTCGAATGCTACCTCAGTTGGCACAGCGAAGGCGGTGGACGCGAGTGTCAACGTGTTGCCCGCCGCGTCGACGGTGACGGAGTAGAAGTCGTCGTCGCTGCCGTCGCCATATGGGTTCGCTTGGGTAGGTGGTGGGTCGATGAGGCCAATACCGACTCCGATGCTGCCGATTATCAGTCGGCCGTCTGGGTCGTCATCGTCGTCATCAACTAAGATGGCGTCCCTCTTCTCTTCTGTGGTGCGCTCGTCCAAGTGCAAAGTATGAGTGAAAAATCGACGGTTGGAAAGATCTCTCTTCCTTAGCTGGTTTGAAATTCATACTTGATCAATTGCAAAACACCTCTGGCAGGAACGAAATCCTACCATAATAGAGCTCCGTAGGTACGTCAGTAAAATTAATTCTAGCAGGGATGCAGACACTCACTAAAGCGTCCGCAAATTTCAGATGGCCTACCAAAAGCAAAAGGTATTATAGTCGAAGTCGTAAATCCAGCCAGTGGGAAGAAAAATACTTTTAAACCTCCTGGCTGAGGGCGAAGGAGAAAAAAGAGGAAGAAACGCATCGTCTTCGTTTGCTGAAGCAATAAGTACTTTCTCGTTGCTATTCCCCAGGGTTGGCCCTCTCCCCAGGTTTGCGGGGAAAGCCCATGTAGCAACTAACCAGTTGTCGCTCGGCATACGCCGTCGTTTATCTCCATATCAACCCAGAGGATCGCGTGCACGAAAAGTGGCGTTAATACTGCCCAAAGACACAGGTATCTCCTGGAGGAAGAATGCTGGAGCTTTCGTGGAGCCGAAGGCCAAAAACTCTAACGAGCCGAGGGTAGAGGAGATGTCTGCCATTTGAAAGATCCATGGAACATGGTAGTTATCAGTTTGAGGAAGGGGTAGTAGCAGCCCCGAGCAAGCCTTCTGTACCCATCCATGCGCTGCCGATAAAAGAACAAGCTTCATAGATAACTTTGGAAGAGATCCGGACGGACGCCTCTTAGACGGCCTCCACCAAGCGCACACATTATACCGCTAAGCATACACGGGTAAAAGAGACTGTCAGTTCGAGAAGAATACCAGCAGGCGTACTATGCGGTAGAGAGGACAACCTGGAGACCTCACTAGAAACCACGACTGCGGATGGGCGGGAGATGCCGGTCCAAGTTCTGTTTATTCCTTCGAGGGTTCAGAAGGTGGAAGTAGGTAAATTGAAGGAGCAGTACGAAGAAAAACTCCGTAGTTTCTGTTGCTGGTGTAGAAGGAAAAGACAAAAGAGATGTGGGAAAGGACAAAGTCCGAATGGGAAATAGCGGCCCGGTCGGACATATCGGACAAGGACTCGCAGTACCCCATCCTGACAAGAACTACACCCTTCTCGCAAACGAGACCCAGGAACCATCCCTCTCGTCCCATTTCAGCACACACAGTACGCAAACCCGTCCCCATACTCCTCCAAAATGCGAACGGAATCACCCAATGCAAGAACGAAGTCGTCCGACCTTCTCACGACAGCCGGCCTGGTGACCTTCACCTACTCACTGACAGGACTTCCGACGGCGGTCGCGGGTAGCCCAGGGTCCAAACCTACACCGTCCGAGGGCGCTTCTGCGGTAGCCTCCGAGTCGCACACAGGCCATTCAGTTTCGCGGGTAGCATAGTGAAAGCTTTAGGGAGAGGTGGTAACGGGGACTCGAGACGACTCGACGGGTATCGCCGAAGGGAATGGGAACTCCTTGAAGCCTTCGTCGAAGCTTTCCAGGACGCAGAATGTCGGATGTCGGTCGCCGCATTGTCATTTCGGTGACTCCATTACTATGGGCGTCTGATGCAGGTGGCGCGGCAGATGCTGTGTTATATATCGTGTCGGGAAAGGCAGTTTCGATCCTTTGGGCCCAAACTTCACAATTTTCCTGAGTCGCACGTTTTGCAGATTTTCGAAGCGGAATTCGCTGGACAGTGTCAAACTGTCAAGCGAATTATTTGTAGGTGCCCGTCTCTGAGTCGAAAATGGGAAAGCTGATTTGTCGTTGAGCCACGAGTGGATCGGTGGAGGAGGTATGGGGAGGGGAAGCGTGCTCTTTGGGCTTTGCGGTGGAGACATCGCCAATAGAAGACTTGGCAAAGTCACGAAAGACCGTAGCGATTTCGTGCGGTTTGGGAAAAGGTAGAACGGGCTTCCAGTATATTCCCGAGGTTCGAACGATTCAATGGTTGGATCTGGCTCGACGAAGTGGCGCTTTTCATTATTGCATAGACGCCGAAATGGACCATGACGCTGCCGAAGATAGAAGCATATTGAAGCGGCGATGAGAACGACGAGGCAGCCGACGACAATCCCGATGATAGAGCCGACGGGAAGAGAAATATATTTCAACTCTCGCGGAGGCGGTGAGACCGTGTTGTCGGGCGGAAGAGAAGTGGAAATTATTGACGGAGAGATTCCAAGATCAGTAGGCATGCTATTTGAAGAATCAGAGGTGGTAGGCAGAGGTAATGTGGTGCTCGTCTTTGTGATGGTGTTGGTGACGGTGAGGACTGCGACGTCAGAGGACGGGTTGGGGGTAGGTGGAGAGTTCCTGGGGCTGGAAATCGATGGAAAATTGTTTCTACCGTCACCGTCGTCGTCGCTTGTGCCATCATCGCGGGTAAATACATCCGTTAGCTCTCGTTGATATCTGGTACGTTTGCTAGGTCGAAAATAGGAACGGGGAGCATCTCGCAAGCGAGGCGGAGGTATCCTCTGTCACATATAAGATAATTGGAGAGGATCACTTTCTGCATAGCAAGACGTACTGACCAAGATAAAACCGTAGAGACTCGGAAAGAATGGCCTGCGCTGCAAAGCTTTTGTAGTCTCTGATCCACAGGGCCGAGTGTCCGAGTTCCATGACAGAACGCAGCGCGTTGTACCTAGCTACCATGTCAATTGACTTCGCATGTTGTTGTTGGAAAGCAGAAGGGAGGGTCCATACCCGGGTCTGTCATGCACTAAGGTCGACTCAGTCCAGCGCGGTGGCTAGCTGGTCAGAGAAAAGGCCCATGAGAACGGACGTGTTTTATCTTCTCGGGTGTCGTTGGTGTGTGCATGTAGTCGAAATTGTCATGAGAAAGTCGGTTTGAAGTGGGTTCACTCCCTCAGTCATTAAACCTCTTCAAGTGATGCCTGGGACGCGAAAGGAAGGTGTAGAACCCAGGGACGGTTCACGACGAGAAGAAACTCACAAATAACATTAGTAAACGTCCTGCTGGAAGGGAGGGAGTGGCAGAAAAACTAGCACAGATGACAGTTCGTGTCACCCTTTCCTTAGCGAGATAACCTTGATAACAGCTGATAAGATAAGATGTATGTATGGCAAAGTGTTCGCTTCTTACTATGAGTCTACACCATTAGCGAGTTTCTTAACTCGATTTCGCCTTCCTTGTGTAGGGGAGGCTTGTTCACAGCACTCAGTCGCAGGACATAGCATGGCACATCGATTAATTCATCGCCTACTTTATTTGCAAGCGCACAGCGCTTTCGCTGCCACCGTCTGAGTCGTACCTTGTGTACATGTTTACTTCCTTCCCCTAGAGTACAATCTACGTCTTCCTGCACGTGCAAATGTGACAACCAACTGCAGTTCCCGCCCCACGCATGTTCACCATCGAGCACCGTTTGGTGTTGGGGTTGTACTTGCACCAACCCCCACCATCTCTGCAGTGTTGATCGTTGCAGTGAGATCCTTGGACGCTACCGAACATGCACCCCGGGTCGTTAGCGCGGACTTCGAGTACTTCGGTCTCAAGGGAACTGAAACCAGCAGGCCCAGCCACCGCGGTAGTGGCGAGAGCGAAGGCCAAAGCTGCGAAGGTAGCAGAAATCTTCATTATGAACTGCGAAGTAATCAGCATCATGAAGGCTCAAGGGTAAGGTCCCACCAACCTCTGAGGGTTGAAATGTCGATTCGAAAGACGATATTTGGTGTGTTATTTGACGAGCTCTGTAAATCGAAGTAAGAGCGAGTTCTCTCTGCGACGCAGAGACGAGGGGCTCACAATGCGTTGTAAGTGGGAGATGCGATTCTGAGGTGTTCTGAGTGAGACTTCACGGCTTATATGCAAATTTACCAAGGAAAAAATAGTTCAGCTCCTACTTCGCGAAGGCGTTCAGCTCCTAGTGGATTTGTCAAAGGGCGCTTGTGGCGGGATGGGAGACTTACATGTTACACGCTATTCTTCTTTGGGTTTCCAAAACAGACTCTGGGTCCACTCGAGGAGCTAAACTGTTTCCTCTGAGCTCTCCAAGAGACAAAGAGAACAGTCGTCAAGTATGTATATTAGTCACTCGAATAGGCGCCGGATCTCGCATAGTTAGAACAGACAAAACCCTAGGCCAAAGAACGAGCTCTCAGATTGACAATTAAGCCGTGGATTGTAAAGCCGTAGCTGTCTATTCTAGCACCACACCTTAGCGTTTGCATATTGGAGAGCCTTAATTTCCTACTAGTTTGGAGAGATGATATTCGGTGTCGAGACTATGACGTAGCATTATTCGAATTTGATTTTCATTGGGGTACGGGATCCACTCCGTCGTTGTATGCTTCCAGAAGCCCCGGTATGAGAGGACCCTCGATTCTTCCGCCCGCTGACAATTAATGACACGAGTTCTTCAGGTTCTGTCGGCGCTTAGTGTCCTACTATTTTGGCAACTGCCTTCTTTGTCTTCGACATCAAAGAGGCCGTTGAACAGTTTGCGGACATTTTACCATAATAAAAAGATGTTTGCCTCGCCTAATATAGAGGTAGTATACCTCGCCAGGACCCAGTCGGGAGACAGTTTCAATGCGCTGGCCCAAACGACAGTCTACACATCATATTCCCAGACACTTTGCTTACAACAAAATCAATATTCCACCACTACCTTCTCATGCATGCAACCGAACGGTGAGCTCGATCCATGCATATTGACCATTGAGCACTGTTCTATATCCTCTTGCATGTGCAAATATGGCACCCAACTGCAGTACCTGCCCCACGCATGTTCACCATTGAGCACCGCTTGGTGCCGGCATTGTACTTGCACCAGCCCCCACCGTCCCTGCAGTGTTGATCATTGCAACGCGAACCTGCGACGCTGCTGAACATGCACTCGCGGCTGTTAGCACGGGCTGCGAGGGCTTCAAGCTCGAGGGAGCTTGGGCCGACAGGAGCAGCAGCTACCAGAGAGGCGAGAGCAAAAGTCAGAGCTACGGTGGTCGAGACCTTCATGATGATCTGCATAAGTCGTCAGTCTCCGCGTGAGGTCAAAAATATCGCTGGAGACTCACCTTCTAGCGTTAGAGATGTGGGGTTTGTTGGTTGGAGTACAATTTATTATCCGACCGGCGCTGGAAGCGGACAAAAGAAGCAAGTCAGACTTTCCTGAACGCATTGAAAGGGTAGCGTACGTACGATGTGTTGCGAGTGAGAGATTCCAGTCTGAAGCACTCTAGGTTAAACGTCAGCGCTTAAATACTTGCCGTTGACCTCCGAGGTAACTTGCCTGCTGCCGCCTAGCGCTAAATAAAATGCATCCGCACATCGGACTTGATTTATTTTTTCCAATGATGTATGTTTCACGACATGGACCTCTGATTAGCACTTGTAGCTTGTTTCAAGGATGACGTTCCCGCATAAAACATCACAACGTCAATTTTTGGAGCGGTAGTCATAGAAATTTATGGTCTATTTGACCTTTTGCAGTCTTATTTGCCCGCAGTCATTGGTAGCAGGGAGTTTGGGACGCCCGATGCTGCAAGTGCCGTCTAGACGTTGATGATGCGCCACCTTGTTGTTTGGGCAGGGTTCCAATTACCGAATGTGGTTGGACCACGGCCTGGCGTCAGCATGGGCTGAGTTCGAAATCCCGATCCTAGGTGAAGCTAAGAAAGCGCAAGGTGAACAAGTCCGTACCAAAGTCCGAGCCTCCAAAGGCTCTTTCAACAACCCTGCAACCGATTCATGTACCAGCGCCCTCCACGGAGAATTATATCGATCCTTGACATCACATCATGAGAATGGGGATCTAGATCAGAAGGGACTGGAAAGATTTAGGAGGACTACAGGTTTGGGAATCCAACTTATGGCACCTGTGCTAGTTTGCGAATCGAAATCTTGTTGGTTTCGGATTGATGGCTACACGTTACCTGAGGAGCCCTTGAGGCTTAGAACATATCTAAATTCGAAGGCTGTCCAAGTTTGACTGAATCAGGGCTCCGAATCGACCGCAAATCGCCGACGTACCTAAGTATAGCCACAGGCCGCACTCAAGGTTTCACTCTTAACCTCATTCCTTTCCACTCACAGCCTAAGAAATCTAAAGCTACCCCCGCCCAGAACCAAAGCTAATATGGTATGCCAATCAACGCTCACCGTGTACAAGCAGGCTTTGAACTCCTCTCGTCTAGCCCTCCACAACCACTACCACAGCTAGTCAAGTAAACGAGAACTCCCTGACGTCGATACAACTCATCTGACCTATCATCAGCGCACTTCATCCAACCCACCGAGCGTTTTCATCTTTAACGTCGGTCGCAGCAGCCCAAGGCAGCTCAATGACGGTCCAGTAGGCGACACGAGTCTCTTCCAGTCTTTCATCAACGCATTGCAGAGCATCAAGGCCAAGGGATACGTCGTTCAAGGGGCAATGTACGGTCCAGAGGGAGCGAATATCTTCATTGATACCGACGATGAGGATTGGGATGCCCAGATCAGCATTCACTGAAGAGGTGTAGATTTGAAGGAAGAGTTGCACGGGCCTTCGTCTACGCTATTGTGATAAGATAAGGTCCATCAATCACGTGTATTCATCAAATCGAGAGTGACAACGATTCCTGCTTTCCTTCCACCATTGTCGTCTCCGACAATGTCACGTTCGAATGGACGCTTGGAGCCGGAAGTGATCATCAACGTATGAGCTGTTCATACTGTGGAAAACGTCCCCGATTGATAACGAACCCCAACACGTCTCGAACAGTATGCCGATGGTTTCGCGTATTCGAAACACAAAATGGAAGAGGCCTTTCGGCCGGGAGGTTTTCTAGAGAAGCCACCTGCAAAGCCTGCAGCCATCAAGGACCCGTCTGCACCAGTTCTGAAGAGGGAAGATGTGGATCTCATTGTGCGTTTCAGCCTCTCTCCGATTTCGGTACTTGGTATATTGACGTCTTCTCAAGGTACATGAGTTTGAGATCCCCCGAGCAAATGCGGAGAAAGCACTTTCTGAGAATGGTGGAGATATAACGAAAGCCTTACGTGCTCTCGTCGCCGCGCCATCGAATAACTCATCTAACTGATGGTCTCAATTATCGATGGTATAAATTATGCTATGCCGAGTATCCTACGATCATCCCACAACAAGAGGGGGTTGTCGTCCGGGCTTTTCGATTTCTCGGACTGGATTTTCGAGCAAGCCAGTGAGGTCCGTTAATGCTCATAAAATGAAAATTCGTCTTCGCGCCAAATCAACATATGTTCTCTGCCACTATTGCCAGGCTCCTTCCCTCCCATGAACACACTTGTGTGGATGAAGACCGTCCCTGGCCTTGCTAGGCGCATCCATTTCCTCCTACCGCTTGCACCGGTTTCGCACAATTCAACGAGGTTGGCCGTGACAGCCTCCCATTAGCTGCCCCAGGTATTGATCTCAGCTTAGGAAAACGCCTATCTTTCAGGTTCATAATATAATACGTAGTCCTACGCGAGCTTCATGATATATGTTATTTGCACTTTCAATATGCTTGGCCTCTAGGAGCAGGTCTCGAGGACACAGTCATGTGGTCCTCGACGACGTCTAATTTTTTTGGAAATCTGATAAGAGCCTAAATCGTAAGCGGCGTGGGAGTTGTGAACGGGCGCCTACTTTTTAGCACTATTCATAAGTGATGTAAGCGGCCTATCTCTCCTACTGAAGCTCATAGCCTCAAGTATGCAAACCTATTCAATCTAGTCACCATTTAACCTGTTTCTGGAAAGCGAAATCCCGTGGCCGATTCTCTTGATCACTGCACCTCTGTCTTCCATTTCTCATGGTGTCAATACTTCGCGTGAGGCCCACGCCTACTGGCTACCGTGTTCCCGACGCTGGGCACTCGACGCGAGAACAGCGCCTAGGAACGGCGCCCGGCGCCCACAGATCACGAATCATGTTCTTAGGCCGAAGATTCCTCCGTCCGTTTTGGTCATTTTGGCCCACTCTTGACCCACAATACCCACACACTCGACTGGCAGCAATGCTCTGGTGATGGAATTTTGCGCTGATAAAATGCCAGACAGACGAGTCCAATCAATCATTGATAATCGTTGAAAGTTGTGGTGCCGGCACAGGCAAAATTTGTAACCTTATGTACCAAACCCTGAGCAGATGAACTGTTGAAGATACCTCATTCCTCTTGAACAGAGGGATTTTGTGAGGAGTCGGTGGGCACACCTTTCGTCACTTCCCCTCATCCTCCTGTGACCCATCATTCACGGCCGCTGAGGTCTTCTTTCATCCTGCAGAGAATATTCCTCAGTGTTGAGAATTTCTTCCCAACTCCGAGAAATCATCACTCTTACCTTTCCTTATTCCAAGTCGGTAGCAATAATGCATTGAAATCGAACATCGGCTGCTTGCTCCAAGCGGCAAAAGGCACTTTTGGCGATGCTCTGAAGCTTTGCCTCGAGAGTTTTATCGTCGCTCCAATAGCGGTTGATATTCACAGCAAGGGAAACCTCCTCCAAGAACCGAAAATTTCCTCCCTGAAGGACCTCGTCGAAGGCACTCCAATATTCAAGCCTGGTACTGCAATCACAGTCAGACATGACAAACATCTTGACTTCGATCTTCTTCAGTGCGCTCGACGACGGAAACGATTTGAGCTCGTCACAAAGCCCTAGGAAAGGGTCGCGGTCCTGTCCCGTAACGTCATCGAGCTCCAGGCTTAGGCTTTGCAAATTCTCCTTTGTACAGGGCTTCATCGCGCTGAACGTACCTCGCAAATCCCAGTCCATATGAACTACAGGGTTTTATACTTATAAATGCGTTCATAATGCAAGATTGGTAGCACTCACGACGGATGGTCAAACTTTTCAGCCTCATAGTCTTCTAGAAGGAGTCGCAGAACTCCTTCCTTGCTCTCCATATAAATATCCAAGAACTCCAAGAGTCTGAGATTGACCGAAGGTGAAACCATCAAGCTGTTTGTTGGATAGTAAAGCAAAGCATGCGTCCATTGATACATGTAGGACAGTTAACGAACGTAGTTGGATAGAGGGATATGACACTGAAGTAGACGAAATGCCGCTATTCAAAGGGTCGGGTCGTTGTGGTGAAACAGCAAAAAGAACAAGGGAGGTTAGGGAGAGCGGCGGCGTGATTACTTCCGTGATCGGGAAATTGTCGAGCGCTCGTATTTCGAGATGGGTGAGAGTTGGGGTTCGTATAGTGTTCTGTATTGAAGATCGGACAACCGGCGGAATTGCTGTCCATGCCACCGACGGTTTGCGTATGCGTAGGGAAAGGCGACGTACTGCTTTCATCGAAGATAGGACGGTCAGAAGATTGCTTGAATACGGCGGGTCTAGGAAGAGTCTGACGTCTTGGACGAAAGTCGCAGCTTCGGGTTTTATGTCGAGCAATTTCTTGAACTGGTCAACAAGCGATCCATCGTCCGCTGTAAGATCGACCTTTGCGAAGATCTACTTCTCACAAATCCGACGGAAGTCTCTACAAGCCAACGAGGAAGTCTTCAGGGAGTCCACGTCACTCCTGGCAGTAAGGATCTCCGCAACCGCGTAGAGAATATCAAGAGGCAAGAGCTTCTTGTTGGCCATCTGCAACAGAAGAGGTGGGTAAGAAAACCTTCGCAATTGCGCGTCTCACTTTCAGCCGAGACCTACTTTACCTGGGCGGCAAAGTCGACGACGAAAGGATGCAGGACAAGACGTTGGCAGCTTTTTATCTATCTTTCTTACTCACAGGTCGCAGTGTCAGAACGTCAACGAAGATGAAAGTTTGTTGAATAGTTGTGACGGAAGTGCGGACCGTTTGAAAAGTTCGCATGTAATCCAATCCGAACGGACCGAAGCAGCCATCCTCTGCACTTTTAGTCCGGTTTCCTTGTCCTATGTAAATTTCCAGGTACGTCGAGCATCGTTTTATGTCCACCATGTATCTTTCTTATCGATGTATGTCTCTAGAAACTCTGGAAATGGAGTCAGTAGCGCTGGAGACGAGCTTGGGAGATATCCAGCTTGAACTGTACTGGGATCATGCTCCGAAGGTGTGGCAACCATGTTGCCCGTTCTCAGCTTATGACGCCAATGCAGACGTGCAGAAACGTTGCAGAACTTGCGAAGCGGGCTACTATAACGGCGTCGTTCATCGCACTATTTCCGTACGTCGTGGTTGGGAGATTTAGTCAAAATGTGGACTCTGTACTGGTGTGGAGGATTTCATGATCCAAAGTGGTGATCCTACAGGCACGTGGACTGGGCGAGGAGGAACGAGCATATACTGAGCATATATGGACCAGAATTGTGCGTATGATGTTCTCCTTCTGTGCCAATGCTGTCCAGCTGATTCGGAAGTGAAACGTGGCCAGTGACGTTGACTCCCACTTCCTGGTGAGAACGAGCTTGAGATAGACGGCTCCGTGCATCGAGAAAATGTACCAGGCGTGGCTGGAAAAACTTTGCTTCAGCGGCATTCAGCAAACGATTGATTTCCTACAGTGTGTGCACAACTACTCCGCTTTCTCGAAGGACTCTTCATACTTCTTCAGCATAATCCTATCATGCTCAGCCGTAATGAAATCACAGCGCTTCACACCCTCCGGGAATCCAGCATCCACGTTCAGACTGCCCGGGTACTGCGCCTCGCCATCGACACCACTCCAGTCGAAGTCAATCAGGCGCGGATGGCCATCTTTATCCAGCATCACATTCGGCGCCCGCAGGTCTCCAAAAACTAGTCCTCTCTCATGTAGCACCGCCAGTGCCTTGCGCAGTCTCTCAAGCCCTTCAGCGGACGGCGCAGCACCTTCGGGCTCATCCAGAAACTCGGTCACGACGACCCACATTCCGACAGATGGCTCCCATGAGCAGTGGAGCAGCGGCGCGGCGACGTCCAGGCTGAGCATCAGCTCGTGCGCGGCCTTGCCGTACTGCGTCGTGAACTTGACGATGCAGGTCGTGGGTTGCTGCTTCAGAGAGCCGCCAGATGCTTCCGCGAGAAAGAGAGCCCGCGGGTCGAGAGCGGAGTGAGGGTGGATGCGTTCGAGGTACCGAAGCTGAACGGGCCCAGAGTTCGGGGGCGTGAAAGTCTGGAAGTGCGGTGCCGGAAGCAGCGGGGAATCGAGTGGCTGCTTCAGCTGGCTGTAGTACACGTCAAGCTCGTCTAGGCACTGTCGAAGGACTCTGAGTGTGTGCACGAGCTGCCCGACGTGCTGGTCGCGAGGCGAAGGATAGCCGGCCTGCACCTTGCGGGAAGCAGTGGGAGGCACCATCGGGAAGCAGCGCAGAAGGCGTCCAGAGACGACACCATCGAGATAGATAGCACCAGAAATGGAGATCGAGGGCCCAGAAATCGCGATAAGGAACGCTGGCATGCACGAAACTTGACGGAGCAGCTCAAGCTGCAGAAACAGATGAGCAATGTACCAGAGCGAGTGTTCCGTATCTTTACCTCAGGAGCAGTACAAACCAAAGCGTAGATTTTTTCACATTTTTCCATCGGGTCGCAGTCGCCTAGGCTGACGCCGTTCGACATCACGGTGAGAATCTTGCACATCACCCATCGTCCCAGCTCAACCACATCATATAGCCCGCAAATGACAGGCAGAGAGCCATCAGATTCAAGAGTGTGTCCACCGCGATCCAGCATGGCACCTCCTAGCACTCCACTTCCAAGGAAGTGTGTGAAAAGGTGCCCCAGAGCAAAACGGCGATCGGCTTTGCTGGGATAATACTGAGCGGCCTTGTGCAAGAGTGCGTCAGCGACACGGAAGTCGTCTCGAGAATAATCTGTGTTCTTGAAGGGTTTCGCGAGGCGTGACAGGAAGGCCTGGAAGACGGGGTGGAAGATGATTATGGAGGGGCGGGTGAGGGTATAAGGACGACCGTTGTATATTGCCTCGATGCATGATGGCTTCTGCGTCCTGTACAGTGCTTCGTTTTTGGCGTCTTCGGATGGGCGACCCGCTTTATCCCTGATGGAGGCTGCAATCTGTTCGCGGGCTAAGAGCCGCGTCAAGACTGCGGAGAAACTAGCGACGAGGAGACGTACTCGGGCGAGCAGTTTGCTTCTTTTTTCCACTGGCAGTCTCTTCCTCTTCGATGAGGCCTGCTGACAAGAAAGTGGATAAGATAATTATGTATGCTTAGATCAGATAGAAATGTAGAGGTAGGTGAGGATGAGAATGCGAAAGCGTGGGCCACTAGAAGAGTAGCGTAGCACACTACTTTCGTGGGAGGGCCTGTGTACAGCGCTGCGATTTCGGGTCAAAAGAAATCTTGAGGCACGAGAATACCTCAGCAACAATGAGGACAAGAGAACGAGTAAGGGAGGCCTTTGCCTTTGCCTTGGATTTGCCCGCATGTGGGGCGCATTTATCCTCTGAGAGAAGCCATGGACTTACCCTGGCTTCTCTCAGAATGCATGAACGAGGTACCGAAGGACTCACTGCATAGCACTAGTAAAAAGACTGAACGGGGTGGGATATCCTTCCACATGGTTTTCAAATCGCAGAACTTCAATTCATCAGATAGAGGGGTGCAGTGCTTGTTCACGAAGGTTGCATTGATGACTTGCTTTTCAGTCAAGGACCTTTTCGTGAAGGGTACGGCATTGGGTCCCGGCACAATGGGTGGACACTGTCAATACACTTGAGCGGGATACTACCTTCGCCTATGCAACAAAATACTCACGCGAACGACTGACAGGACTTTGACTTGGTGGCCAGTTCGAAGGAGAATGGGTCGTGCGGCCTCCTTCAAGGTCGCGATGGTGGCCTCATCAGCTCCATTAAAGAAGAAGACACAGACGATGGCGCAGTCACGGTCGCGGTCAACAGCGGCGATCTGAAAGGGCATTTCGCGATGGCGTTGAGGTTACAGTTACGCAGCGATGCGACGTTACTCTATATGGTACGCGATTTTCAACTCCGATGACTGTCGGATAGTAAGCACCACAGTAGACTTTGCACAATCGACAGGCATTGAGTAGTTTCGGAAGAGATGTGCAACTAAGCTGCGTACTGCACGATAATCTATGTAGCCACCTGAAGGGTCTGCTGACCTGCTCCCCCCATCTCCCGCTGAGGTTCCTGAACAGGGGCATCTGTGTCCAGGATCTCGTCTCATGTCCTGGCATTGCACTGACATGAGAACACTCCGTGTGCGTGTTATCTGTAACCCGAAGCTGCTGGGTAACGATGGCTGGCCGAGGTTGGCTTGCGATTCTCAAAGGCAGCATGCTGAAATCATCGATCCACGTTGACGGCGGAGGGCCTTGGGCAATGACAGTGACATCATCGATGACCGGGACCACTGGTAGTCGTCAACAATGATGCATGTAGAGAGCAGGTCCTCTGGGCCGGGAACAGATGAGATGAGCGACTCGGGTGTCTATCAGAACCTGTTGGACGATGGGCAAGGATGACACTGGTGAACAACCCACCCTCACGAGGCCCTCTCACCAGTGTCACAGACATGGCTTGAACAGGGTTTGCTGGATGTCTATTGGAAGAGGAATTTGCCAGGAGAAAAGGGAAGAACTGGAATTGCTGGGTCCCAGACCGAACATGGAAGATATTGAGTGAGGCGTGAGGCTGGGGCGGAAGGCACGATGAAGATGGGCGCGCGAGCACAAGCGCAGACACCTTCCACTTGTTTGGATCCAAGTCTGCCTTCGGTTCCGCCACCGGTACTTGGATGTTCAATTAACTTGGTCTGGGACCTGCACCTCCACCTTGACCTTCATTGGGACCTCGACGTTTAGAGCAAGATGTGGGGCCAGAGTGTCCAGGTCGCCCGGCAAGGATAACCTTGTTGACTGATTCAAACTCCGCCTGGATTCGGTGCGTAAACATCGCGGTCTCCTCAGGCGACAACATCCTCTTCCTCCTGCCACCATGAGCGCCAACCACCGTCCCGTCCTCGTCCTCCAGCCATCCGTAAACACAACCGTGTAAGTCCTTTACCATAGTTGAAGCTCACCGCATTGGGCTCACGTTAATCCAGAGTGACGACAACCACGACCACGACCACGACCTACGCGCCGATTCAGCTTCCTCCACTACCCCCGCCATCTACCCCTCAAGATCCCAAGAATTATCCCCTTCTTCATGCCAATCTACCCAAATCGCTACGGAACTTCCCCCTTCTCTTTCCCAATGGAACGCGTGCCACCTTTCGCGACGGTGAGGGTGGGGATGAAGATATGCAGGAGGAACAGGAGGTGGTGTCAGGGGTTGGCTGGCGCATGCTTAAGAGAGATGAAGGGCTGCAAGAAACCAACATTGTTGGGCTTGCTGAGGCTGTTGAGCGGTACGGCAAGAAACGGTCGCACAATTCGGACAGCATGATGGAGGGAATCGAGGTGTCGTCGGATTCTAGTGCCACCGTAGCGCCTCCGCGGAAGAAAGCACGGCCAGCACCTCAGCTGCCCCCCATCTCGACAGTTAACGTCAATGCCGCAGCGCCGCCGTCCCCTCTGCCCTCGCCTCATGGATCACCGCCCCCCGAGCCGGTCTGGATGTCCGCGACCCCCGGTGATTCATCGCCCCTCCCTCACGCTCCCCTGCAGCCGGATTTAGCTCTCACCACTCTGCTGACGCTCCCCTCATTGCTTTCACATTTCACGGCACTTCCACCACCTCTTCAGAGTCACTTCCTCTTAACGCTTCTACGTCACTCTCCCCTCCCAGTTCTCCGTACCCTCCATTCCGTCCTAACTCCGACCCTCGCCCGCGACTTTCTAACTCTACTTCCACCCGAACTCGTATCCCACATCCTGAGCTACCTTCCCTTCTCAACACTCGCTCGCGCTTCCCGTGTATCAAGATCTTGGAGAGCCATTATCGATTCAGACCCAGTTCTCTGGCGCGACCTTCTGAAGAGCACCAAGATCTGGTTCGGAGGTGAATCCGAAGACGCCTTCGCCAACTCCATCTACGCACGCAGACGACACGCACAACGGACTCAACCATTCGTACCCAACCCCCTTCCCCTTCCTCATCCCTACAAGATGCTCTTCAAGTCGAGGCATTTAACTCGCACACGCTGGGTAAACAACCCCGATCCTAAACACATCTCTTTCCCCGCGCACGGTTCATCTGTCGTCACATGCCTCATCTTCTCTCACGGCCGCATTATTTCGGCCTCGGACGACCACTCTATCCATGTCTATTCCCCCGTCACTGGAGAGCTCCTGCGATCTCTCCAAGGGCATGAAGGCGGTGTATGGGCTTTGGCAGCGTGTCAAGATACGTTGGTTAGTGGATCAACGGATCGCACGGTCCGGATTTGGGACCTCGCAACAGGCAGATGCACGCATGTATTCGGCGGCCATACCAGCACCGTACGATGCCTGTCTATCGTCAAGCCGGAATTAATCGATGTCGAACGCGATGGTGTTATAGTCAAGGAGAAGTGGCCAAAACGACCATTGATTGTGACCGGCAGTCGTGATCACTCGTTGAGAGTCTGGACTCTACCTCGTCCTGGTGAAGCCGAATTCAGGTGCTTTGGTCCTGACGAGACAGAGGTCGATCTGGCAGAAGTCTGTGTAAGTGCTCCTAGAACATCGGAGGCTTCTTTCATTAACGACTCTATTCATTCAGGATGCAGAAGAGAACCCTTACCACCGCAAACATTTAGAAGGTCATGATCATGCCGTTAGGGCATTAGCCGCCAGAGGTCGGACCCTGGTCTCAGGGAGCTACGACTGCATGGTTCGCATCTGGGATATCATCACTGGAGAATGTAAATGGGTGCTCGTTGGGCACACCCAGAAAGGTAGATCTCACTCACTGTCGATCTGTCAGGAAAGCTTAATTGGCTGACTGCTCTTCACCCACAGTCTACAGTGTTGTCCTCGATCTGGGTCGAAACCAAGCCTGCTCAGGCTCGATGGATGGAACCGTGCGCGTCTGGAACCTGGAAAACGGCCAGTGCCAGCACACGCTTACCGGGCACACGTCGCTGGTTGGGCTTCTCGGTCTCTCGCCCTCCTATCTCGTGTCCGCAGCCGCAGATTCCACTCTCCGCATCTGGGATCCTGATACGGGCGAGCTGCGCCACACGCTCGCGGCGCATACAGGCGCCATTACGTGTTTCCAGCATGATGAGTTCAAGGTGCTCAGTGGATCGGATGGGAACCTGAAAATGTGGAACATTCGCGATGGGACGATCGTGCGAGACCTGCTTACGGGCATCACAGGCGTCTGGCAGGTCGTCTTCGAAGGAAGGTGGTGCGTCGCTGCCAGCAACCGGAATGACACCACCGTACTGGACGTGTGGGACTTTGGGAACGAAGACGATGACGACTGGCTCGGAGAGCCGTCTGGGGGGCAGTACGACGATGATATCTTCAGCGACGACGGTGATGACGACGAGGACGAGCCCAAGTTCAAGATGCGCGGCGTCGTCGAGGAAGACGACGCCCAAGAACAGGCCGATGTCGATGCGATGGACCAAGACCTTATACCGTCAGAGACAGAATCGGTCGTAGAATACGAGTGGGAGGACGACGACCATCGACGCAGCCGAGGGCCTGCAGGTGACGGCGACGTGGAGATCAAGGACGGCACCCGCCGCGGCGGGACGGCGGACGACGACAACTCGAGTATCGCAGAAGGTGTGGAGGCCTCGCGGTGGGCACCGTCTGCGGCTGCCGCCACCACCACGACGAACACGGCGTCCTCGAGCCGGCCCACTGCAGGGCAGGTCGGTCGGTCGAGCAGGGCGACGAGCAGCAGTGTCTCGTCGCGACGTGCCCAGGCTGCAGTTGCAGCTGTGGCTGTGGGTGCTGTGGGTGCTGGCCCTTCGACGTCGACTGCTAATAGACTCCCGCCAAACAACGACGAAACGCCTACGAGACCACGGACACGGACTCATCATAGTAGTCGCAGACGATGAGTGAGAGTCTTTTATCTTTTTGTGTCTTCGGTTTGTTTCTCTGCTTTCCTTCCGTCGACTGTCGCTCTCTGCCTCGGATCCTTCCTGTCGTCCTTTTAAACATGCCTGCAGCCCACGTCCATGATACACCTCCGTCTTTGCCTTTCCTTTTCCTAGGTCGTTTCTATCCCCACTGTCTCCATACGCATTCCCCTATATCCAGATACTCCATTCGTCCATCGTTCGTCGTCGCACACGCATCACGCTGCATGCGAATAATGAGCTCCATGCGCCGATCAGCTTTTCTCATAGCGAATCTATACACTCTGTTGTACACTATCCTGTACCAGATCCAGAATCGATGAATGGCACTCCTTCAAAGCTTCACAATCAGACCCGGATCGGAAAGTATCCTGTATACAAAATGTACACAAAATGTCAGCTAGAAGGGAGGTATAGCTAGCTAGCCAAGCTTCGTGATCCCGTGAGTGCTGACGTTCACTTGGTATAAAGAAGGAAGGCTATTTGAACATGCTCACACCCCTTCTAGCTCTCTAACTTGACACAAGGTGGGCACGACAACAGTCTGGCCCATGAGCTTCATGGAGGAACAGTTTAGACGATAGGAGCATCACAAAAACGTGGGTTGTGAACGTTTGAACAGCGTCCTCGAGACCTACGAGAGCTAGCCTTGGAGGGTGAAATAGTCTCAGGAAAAAAGACCCTCCTTCTCAACCAAAGCAATGACATCCTTGAGAAATATCGACACCTGATACAATGCAATCGGAATACGCCGAGGTATAATAGACTTCAGGCTTTCGACTATAGGCGTCTGGCATGAGAGCAGAACAGAACATCTTCTGGCATGCCAGAGAGTTGGCACCTCGGACCCGGGGGGCCGCAAAAAGGCACTTCCAACATTCCATTGTGATGGATCGATGATGGCCTTGTCGGAGACTATACCAGGGGAAGACCACACTGAGGCTCTCTGTTGTCCTTTGTCATTTGCGTGAAAAGCTTGAAGCTCGATCGTCCAATTCAATTCGAAAATAACCCATGGCAAAGAAGGAGCTCGATATACACGTTCGCACTACGTCCGTGACGTTGACTGTATTTCGCGGATAGGCACTTCGGTCAAATGACGAAGGGCGCGTCTAGCAAGGGAAGGAAAAGCCCACGAGCGAGCGAGTGCTGAGCGGGGCTGGAATGAGGATTCTGGGAATGGGTGGGTGGGTGTACCCGAGGAGGGATCCGAGGAGGGATCGACGTATCGCTTCCGCGCATATTTCATCAAGTTCAGATGACCCGGGCTTTGTGTATTTTGACATCTTCTTTCGGCCTACAGGAGTGGAAAGATTCGAGTCAGTTAGGCATGGTACCAAGGAGCATGGATCCTGTATTTCGGTGGGCGAACGTACCGGTCTTGTGGGTCGACAGCCACTGACCCAAGCCTCTGCACTACCCGCATGCCTGCACTGACGCGTCCAAAGATCGTGTGCTTGTTGTCGAGATAGGGTGTTGGTCCAAGAGTGATGAAGAACTGGGATCCTGGAAATAGAGGTGTGCACTCGTCAAGGTGGGGTCATGATGACCATTGGTAGATGGAAGCGTACCGTTCGTATTAGGGCCAGAATTGGCCATGGCAAGTATCCCAGCACCTGTGAACCTCAGATCTGGATGTAGCTCGTCTTCGCTGAACAAGATTTGCTTCCGAATCAGCTGGACAGCATTCGCACAGTAGGAGAGCGTTCATACGCACAATTTCTGTCCATATATGCTCGTTCCTCCTCGCCCGGTGCCTGTTGGATCACCTCCTTGGATCATGAAATCCTATCCTCCACACCAGTTCAGAATCCACATTTCGACAAAATCTCCCAACCATGACGTACGGAAATAATACGATGAAAAACGACGCCATTATAGTAGCCCCGCTTCGCAAGTTCTGCGAAGTTTTTACACGTCTGCGTTGAGTCATAAGCTGAGAAACGTCCAACATCGTCGAGGAAGATGACACACTTTTGGAGCATGGTTCCAGTACAATTCGAGCTGGATATCTCCCAAGCTTGTCTCCAGCACCACTGACTCCATTTTCAGAGTTTCTAGAGACGGTCATCGATAAGGACAACGCTCGGTGGACATAACGATGCTCACCGTACCTGGAAGTTTGGGACAAGGAAACTGAACCCAAAAGTTCGCTCCGGCCCGTTCGGATTGGATCACGTGTGAATTTCTCAGCGGTCCGCACTTCCGTCACAACTGTCCAGCAAACTTTCATCTATAATCTTTCACTCCACCGTAGTAGACGTTCCCTCTTTCCGTCCAGATCAACAATCTCTTCCTGGCGTTCAGAATACGAATGCGTGCAATCATCCAACGGGTCTCACAAGCCTCAGTAACAGGTGAGAAATTGTGTCTTCAATTGGACCCCTTTGCTCAAGTGTTTGGTCAGTCGACAATGAGGTCGTTTCTCAGATATCCAAAGGCCTCATGGTTCTTGTCGGAATAGGATCAGGTCAGGAGATCGCCCAGTCTTTTCACCTTTTCTCCGGCTAAATTTCATTCTTTAGAATAGACGACACTGAGGCCGATGTCGCTGTCCTTTCGAAAAAGATGTCAGTGCCCGCTACTTGTCGTGTTTCCTCTCGGCGGATATCCTTCCACCTGGAGTGATCTTTCTTTCTCAAGCGCATGCAATCTAAATCTTTTCTTACTCCATCGGCCAATCATGGGCAAGTGATTGACAATACCATCTGCAGCCTTACTCTCCGTGTGTTCTCGGATCCGGCCAATCCTGAACAGATGTGGAAAGCCAGCGTGAAGGATATTGACGGAGACATCCTTTGTGTCTCCCAATTCACGTTATTTGCCAATACGACGAAGGGAAACAAACCAGACTTTCATCGGGCAATGGTGCGTCGCTCCCCCTCCCCCTTTTCGTTCCTAGGCGCAACTGGAGCAGGGTATCTAGTCATCGGAGGCTTCGCGGAGAATGTATGGCACATTTTTGGGTGCCTTGAAGGCGTCATACAAAGCAGATAAAGTCCGAGGTATGTCCTTTTTTTCAGTGCCCCTGACGAAGATTGACGGAAAGATTGGTCTAGACGGGCGATTTGGGGCGATGATGAGTATTAGCCTCACCAACGAGGTACAGCTGACTTTCTGTATGTGCAGAACCACTCCTCTTCTGACTTCTTCCATGTTATCTAGGGACCAGTCACGTTTACTCTGGATTCACGCAAGTTTGAATACGTCGACGCCCCGGAATCGAGCAGTAAGAAAAACGGAAAGAGCGGGAGCTCAACCCCGTCCTCGAAAGAAGCAGATGTTCCCACTGCGTAAATCTGATTATCCCGCATTTCTCCTTGGCTCTTGAGAAAGGTGCGATAAATTACTTTTTAGAATTTTAAATGTGTGACCTGTGGAATCCTCAACCCACTTTGATTGCAGGAGTTGAGACTGGGTGTGGCCGACTTGTCTGAAGTGCTGTTCTCATTGTTAAGTACCCTCTCAAATCCCTACACTTTGACAACAAGCTTTCCCGAATACCAAAGTCGGTGTCGCAATCGAGCCCTTGAGAATCAACATGTGTAGCTATGAAGTGTGATTCCCCACGCGTACTCGCAATCTTCGACTTGCCGATCTCCTCAATCCTAGCCCCTCCCCTTGCTCTGACCAACCTCTCCCTCCATATCGTGATGGTGGTCACGGACACTAGACCTTCTCATCATAGTACCCATCACATCAACTCGTGCAGTTCCATCCATCCCAGCATCCAGCTAGAGTCATTGGCACTCGGTGGGGTTACTAGTGCCTCTATTGATGGCCTTCTCGCATGGTTCAAATGGACACAGTTCGACGGCTCTCCATCTCTCGACTTGACGAGCCTGTCGAGCCTTACCATCGATGTCAGAGATGACAACCAGATGTCGATATCACCGCTTCTCAACGCCTCCGAGCAATTTAGAAACATCCGCAATAATCCGCCGTCCTCTATTTTTATCACGATTCTTAGTTTCTACATCCCCGTTCTTGGACACCCTGAGCAAGATGAACCTACCCTCCCAATGTGGACTTTAGCATTTGAAGTTCATTCTCCTCATCTCATTGGCCGAAGCCGACCTATTTCTTGGACTCCGCGAAGGATTGGAGAAATTTTCGACACCAAACTCACTCCGGAAAATAACGATCGAGATCGAGGCCCAAGTCGATAAGGAGGCCAATTTGAGGGATGAAGGATGGAAGCCCCAGGGCGAAATCCTTTGCGCTGAGCGATTTCCTTCCCTGCGTCAAGTCTCGCTTCAGGTGTCGATCAGTCAAAATGACAAGACTAGGATGGGTGTAATTGTACAACAGGCGCTTAAGGAATTGGAAGACTTGAAAGCTGCTTCCACGAGACTTGAGAAGTTCCCTGGTGTCCTCTTCAAATTTGACATGAGATATTTCTAATGCCCATTTTTCTGATGTGCTGAATTCATGGGAAGGAAGAATTCGGGTGATAGCGCCAGCGAAAATATGTTGATCAGCCGCGAATACGAATATCGGTGTCATGTGCATTCTCAATGGCCTACTTATTTCGAAAAGTCCGTTGCGAAAGGTCGAAAGGCTGGACGAATTACACCTTCAGTTAGATGATTTATTCGACGGCGCGGCCACGAGAGCGCGCAAAGCCTTCGTAATATCTCCACCATTCTCAGAGAGTACTTTCTCCGCATTTGCTCGGGGGATCTCGAACTCATGTACCTTGAGAAAGTGTCAATATACCAAGTACCGAAATCAGAGAGAGGCTGAAACGCACGATGAGATCCACATCTTCCCTCTTTAGAATTGGCGCGGACGGATCCTTGATGGTTGCAGGCTTCATAGGGGGCTTCTCTAGAAAACCTCCCGGCCGAAAGGCCTCTTCCATTTTGTGTTTCGAGTACGCGAAACCATCGGCGTACTGTTCGAGACGCGTTCGGGGCTCGTTATCAATCGAGGACGCTGTCCACAATATGAATGGCTCGTACGTTGATGATCACTTCTGGCTCCAAGCGCCCGTTTGAGCGCGACATCGTCGGAGACGACAGTGGTGGAAGGAAAGCAGGAATCGTTCACTTTCGATGAATACACGTGATTGATTCATCTTATCTTATCACAATACGAAAACGAAGGTCCGTGCACGACATATCACTCTCAAATCTACACCTCTTCACTGAATGCTGATCTGGGCATCCCAATCCTCATCGTCGGTATCAATGAAGATATTCGCTCCCTCTGGACCGTACATTGCCCCTTGAACGACGTATCCGTTGGCCTTGATGCTCTGCAATGCGTTGATGAAGGACTGTAAGAGAGTTGTGTCGTCTACTGGACCGTCGTTGATCTGCCTCGGGCTGCTGCGACCGACGTTAAAGATGAAAATGCTCGGTAGCTCGGATGAGACAGGCTGATGATAGGTCAGAACAGGTTGTATCGGCGCAAGGAAGTTCTCGTTTACTTGACCAGCTGCAGCAGTGGCTGTGGAAGACTAGACGAGGTCAAAGCCCTGAGGACGGTATACGGTGAGCGTTGATTGGCATACCATATTAGCTTTGGTTCTGGGCGGAGGCAGGATTATACTCTTGGGCTGTGAGTGGAAAGGAATGGAGTTAAGGTTGCAACATTGTGTGTGTCTCACGAGCAGCGGCTGTACTTATGTACGGCGATTTGCGGTCATTCGGGTCGTTCGTCCTGCCGAGCTTTGACGGTATCTTCTTGATTTGATGAAGCGTTCGAATTTTGCTACCGATGCATTGATGTCCTAAGACTCAAGGGATCCTCAGATGAGGTGAGGCCATCGATCAGTCGTCGCTAGAATTTCTATTCACAAACCAGTGCTGGTGCCTTCCAAGGATTTGTAAATCTTTCTAACTTCTTTGGACCTAAATCATCACACTTATGAGGCGGTGCCAGGGATCGTTCTGCATTGATGCCGCTGGTGGGCAAATCGGCGCCAGGGTCGTTGACAGAGCTTTGAGAGGTTTGGACTTTCACCGTATTCGCCTTGCGCTTATTTTCGCCTCATTCTACAGTTCACTACTTCAAAGTACTAATAAATGCGAAATTTTCAGATCCTGTGTCTGAGTGGAAGGATTTGGTTTCGAAATTTAGAATCGGCTGGGGCGCTGCACAAGTCCCGGTGCCCGGAGGTTCCTTCATATTTGGTAATTGAAACCCTGCCCGAATGATGGTGGCGCATTATGTCCACGCGCCACTGTCAGCACTGGTCACTGGGCGTCCTAAACTACCACTGCTGACAAGTAATGGCGGGGAACCTGTCATTGATTACGCCGTGTCAGGCCCAAAATCGAAATTATGGCCTTAATATCCCAGATACATAAATCACCTGCGGTACAGGCCTCGACATACCACAACATGGGCGAGTTTTGGCCGCAGGTAATGGGACGGGATGCATTTTAGCGCTGGGAAATGTATAGCCGGGGTGCCTTGGAGGTCCATGTACGGAGGGGCGGAGATCCCGTTGATATGTAGATACATGAAACTCCAACGGATCTGGTATTCACAAACGTGTTTCCACAACAGTAGCTAACCTCATTTAGTTGGCGAACGAGTATTTAAGTTACGCAGTTCAAACTGAGGCGCTTCAGACTGGTATCTCTCACTCGCAACGCATCGTAAGCTCCTCTCGTCTTCGAAGCATCGAATAAAACTAACCCTTTCGTCCATTTACAGCGCAGGCCGGATAATAAATCGAACCTCATCCCTCAAATCCCTTTTTTTGCTGCTCTACAAGGTTAGTAGCCGTCCATAGCTTCGGAGACTAAAGTGCTCACACCCCTTTCAGTATGAAGATTTCAGCATCCCTCATTGCTTTGACCTTCACTCTCGCTAGTATGGTTTCTGCTCTCCCCACTCCCTCATCCCTCGAGTACGAAGCCCTGGAAGCCCGCCGCGGTAATAGCCTCGAATGCACGTACGGCAATGTTAAGGATCAGCATTGCGACAATCAAGGCTGTAGAGATGGTGGAGGTTATTGCCAGTACAACAAAGACACCAAGCGATGCTCGATGGTAAATATGCGGGGTAAGGGTGCACCATTCGGTTGTCAGTATTGCACGTGCAGGTCGGCATAAAGGGCCCCATGGAGTAGTGGTATACTGCTTATTGTTCGATTTGTCAACAAACAAAGTATTGGATTCGTCCGGATTCATCCCGGCCAGTAACACAGCAGGCAGTCAGAACATATCAGGGTAGTGCGCTTAACTATAAGTAAGAATCTATTTGCATAAAATACCCAGGCGTAAATTGCTCAATGACCCTCTTGGAGCCGGACGGAACAGACTTACGTTGAAATCAACTTCTTCGTTGTCGAAGCACCGGGATAGACGGAGCTCAAGGGCCTCCAGAAGTTCCGATGTCTCTCGGAAACTTCTGTGCAGCCCGGCTGCCCAATAAAAGGGGTTGATGATAAGTGGCCCGGGTCGGAAATTTCTGAGTTAAGAGGCGGAAGGAGCTCATACTTTCATTCAGAGTCATCAATCCAATATGCATGACGCTTTCTGGATTGATCGCCGTGGGATCGAAGCGGTGGAAGCGCACTAGAAAGCTCCTTCGTATCAATTCCGGCTAAAGGGGTGCAGCGAGGAGTAAACAAAGCCAAACTTCTTGACTCGCAAAATGGCCCCGAGATTCATAGAATGCTCAAAATCTCGCTCAATTCTTCTTCGCTCCCTATATTATTGCATACATGTAGCATTAACTCATGAATAAGTACAATGGTCAAAAAAATCGCTCATCTATGGCAAGTTTTGAAGGTTTTAGAGGGGTGCCACTTTTCCAACTGTAAACGACACCCTTAAACACGTCTCCTCTTCGATATTGCCCGAATCACATTCTGTGTACAACTACTCACGCAAGTGTCTTATTTTGCACTAATTTTTATATACAATCTTGGTCTTTGCAACTGCAAAAGACCTGAAAAAACAGGTCTTCGTGAGGCGCCACATTACGGCCCGCGCTAGCCGCGTCGCGGTCTAAGTAAAGCCAGTCCAAAGCCAGTCGCGTTCTACATATGGCCACAATGGCTTATTGACGGGCTTAATCTTTGGCACCCTTTCACAAGTCAAATTTTCTTCATTAGATTAGAAGAGTATGCACGTTGATATTAAGCTATGTAACATTTAATTTACAGTAATCATTCTTGTGAATGTTTATCCAGCTGGGATGGTGAGCCCGTGCAAAGCACGGGTGAACACCGCGTAGCGAGCGTCCGTTGGCCGAAGGCCGACAGTTACTCGTTAGAATCTGATCGAGCGTCCGTAGTTTGTATGAAACGACTCTGACTTCCATTACCTGTATCGCCATTGTGATCAGGTTTTCTGGGACAATATTCATTGTCTTTGACATCGTTTACATCCGATGCAAAGTAGAAATGCGTTGAAATTTCACGGAGAGTCTTTTCCTGAGTGCTGCTGTCTTAGCCATCTCAGTTGTCTTTCACCCATTTTTCTACTTCACTTTCGGTCAGCTGCTCCAAGTACCAGGTCAAAGTAAGTTAATAACTATGCCTAAAGATACGGGATTACTACGCTGGTGGAGTACTAGCTTTAATGAAGAATGGAAGAACGTTAAGGGCCATGAGGAATAGCCCCTATCCACATTCTTGAATATTGCTAATAATAGCAATGCGCCACAGGTATTTACGCCGCACGGAGCATCTCAATGACCAAATAAAGCGTGGACGATCGCATATGTGGAAGCTTCGCAAATTTAATCTGGACTTATCGATATCCTTGACAGTGAGGCAAAACTTGACCTAAGGTCCCCTAAAAGCCAACAGCGTAGGACAAGGTGTCCTCGAGTCTGCCATTGCGGTAATAGTACTCTGAGGATGTGGAAACTGGTGTAGATATATAATTGCAATTACAGTCAAAACCGGAAGCATTATGCATGACCATTCACGGCAGCGACCCTGTGACAGCGCAGTAGGCTTCCTGCTCAATTGACGAAACCAGATAAGGAGAATCAAGTGAATTAATTCGGTCGTCGAAGCGGCGTCAGACTTCAGCTTCAAGCTTTAAGGGCCACTATCGAAACGTAACTAAGCATGCTTCTCCGCGACTGATACAACCGCAAGTATGACCGAGAAGCACCTATTGATAGGCAAATCGCAGTGGGGTTAGAGGTCTGTTCGTCGTTTGATGACTCGCTGGCCTTCCTTTTTGTACAGTGGGGCCCAATCTTATTTCACGGGGGCAGTATTTAACCCCTGTGGTTTGGCATGTAGTGCTTCAGCCAGCTTTCCCTTCAAGAAAGTGCATCGTGAGTTCATCGCAACTGCAATTCTTTTACAACAACTGACCTCACCGCAGGCGACGGTCCTCGACCGTCAACTGGATATCCCGTCTAATCCATCAAGTAGGGGCCTTCTTATTCTGCAAGTCAGTGCCCCCAGTATTTCAGCGCTCATGAGAATTGATCAATTGATAGATCGCGATGAGGATTTCGACCGCCTTTGTAACTTTGACCTGCGTTCTCGCGACCATGGTGGTTGCTCTACCTCCTGGTCCAACGTCGCTGGAGGTCGAGGCGCTAGAAGGCCGCGCTAACGACCCGCAGTGTTTGTACGGCAATGTCGCGGGAAAATTTTGCGACAATCAGGGCTGCAGAGATGGCGGAGGCTACTGCCAGTACAATGCACAAACTAAAAGATGCTCGATGGTGAACATGCGTGGAAATAGTGCACCCGTCGGCTGTCTCTCATGCACCTGCATAAAGGCGTAGGAATTAGCCACATAGGGTGCGCATAGTCGGTATAGAACTCGGATGTTGGTTTTGTTGCTCGAAGGGGTGTGCGTTTCGAAACTTCATACTAAGAGACGGAGAAGTATCATGCTCCTTCCGTGACCGCCCCGCAGCTGCTTCTGGTAAAAAAAAGGTTTGAATGCACAGAAGAAAGAAAAAGACTGAAATCCGCATGCAAGAGACATCCTCATCGTGCCGACCTCTACATGGCTTCGCCTAATGGACGCACAATTACGCGTGTGTCAACTGTCCTCTCATCAAACGTGGGAGGGATGGCGATCACCCAAACCTCTCTTACGCTGTCTCTACGCCCAGGCAGAAACGGATATATTTCGGTTGGGAATGATAATGGCGGAGGAAATCCAGGAGCATCGAAAAAAGTGTGGGGTGCGAATGACGTCTTCGAGACCTGAGAGAGCTGGCCTCGGAGGTCGAAATAGTCTCAGGAAAGACCAATTCTTTCTCAAAAGTAGCGGTACCCTTGAGAATATCGATACCTAACACAATACAATCGAAATAGACTTTGCGCTTTCGAGCTTTCGATTCTAGGCGTCTGAGATCGTGCAAACGCCCACAGTGCGGAGAACCGAACAGATTGCATTCCGACATAGCAGCGATTTGGCATCTCGGAGCCGGGGGCACCGAAAAAGGCGCTTCCCACTCGCAGGCGTTCCATTATGATCCACGGTGTCTCTGTCGGCGAATGTAACGAGGATGACCATGGGCCACTCGTTGTTGTTCTTTGGCATTTGTGTGGTCGCTAAAGCCTGATCGTCCAATTCAATTCGAAAATAACCCATGGCAAGAAGGCAGCTCGAGATGCATACTCGAACTACGTCCGTGACGCCAAATGTATTTTGAATGACGAATGGCGTGTCCCGGCAAGGGAAGGAACCACCCACGAGCGGGGCTGGAATGGGGGAAATTCTAGAAATAGGCGGCTGGATGTGCCCGAGGAGGGATCGACGCATCGCCTCCGCGCATGTTGCGTCTGACTCAGACGACTCCGAATTTGAGTATTGACGTTGTCCTTCGGCCTACAGGAGTGGCAAATTTTGACTTGATTTGGGATGGTGTTGGTTGACGCGTCCAAAGATCGTACGTTTATTGTCGAGATAGGGTGTAGGCAAGGGTGTAGGCAAGGGTGACCAAGAATTGGGATCCTAGAAGCAAAGACGTACAACAGTCAAGGAGGGGTTATAATGAACATATTTCGATAGATACATACCACTGGTGTTAGGGCTCGAATTGACCAGGGCAAGTATACCTGCGCCTGTGAGCCTCAGGTCTAGATGTAGTTCCTCTTCGCTGCACCCGGATCACCTGGGCTACATTCGCACAGTAGAAGGCTCTTAAGCACAATTCTTGTCCATATATGCTCGCTCCTCCACGCCTGCTGCCTGTTGTATCATGAATTCCTGTCCCCACACAACCACACCGATTCAGAATCCGCGTTTTGACTAAATCTCCCAACCGTCATATGACGTACGGAAGTAATGCGATAGAACACAACGCCGTCGTAGTATCCTCGTTCGGGAGTTCCGCGAAGTTCTTGCACGTCTGTTAACATGATACGTTGAGAAAGAAAAATGCAACACCCATAGGGAAAAAGTACACACCTTAAGTTATAGCTCGAGCTGGATATCCCCCAAGCCTGTCTCACTGCTGACTCCGTGTTCGATGCTTTCTAGAGCAAGACATTGATAAAAACAATACAACGCAGATGTAACGATGTCAACATACCTGGAAGTGTGGGACAAGGACTCGATGAAAAGGAAGTTGACCCGAAGACTTCGTTGAATCGTTCCGGCCCGGCTAGATTAGATCACGTGAAGCTTTTGTTGTGCTCTCCTGCTGCGCTTTAAGTTTCCTGCTGCGCTTTCCAGAATCCACATGCGCTTTCCACATTGTACAAGCACCGGCTATCACTGTATTTTTCATCAAATAATGGTGGGGTGCTTATTGAGATGTAAAATTCTGAAAATTTCTGCTTTCATGATCTGGAATCTGTGTTCTGGCTAGGTTTTGCACTTCGGTTCCATCAACATAGGAGCAGGTGGCCAGCGTTGGGTTGGAACTCATGAACAGAACAGCTTTACTCGCGACGCCCCCAGTCAATTGCGGGTGGTTTAGGTCTGAACGGTAAGCCATTTGCTGTGTGCGGTGGATTGAATGCAAGGATCATGTGTACTCGAGATGGTGAGTTTGGCGGATATCAGGAATCGCACTCCTGAACCAGGGGGGTGAAGGTACCGCAGTGCACCAAGCAAGAATGTGCTACGATCTTCACAAACGGCAGCCAGAGAGAGCAGCTGTACGTCTCGAGGTGATGATTCCTTCGTATTGCAATTGCATGGCTCGTCCTTTCTGTCTACNGGAGAAGTATTTGCAGGTGGGTTGAGAGTCTTTAATCTAATCTATTTTTTTCTGATAGACTTCTCGATGTTCAGAGCCTCATTGCTATCCTGGCCATATGTGAGAGCGACGAGCTCCACGCCTTCCTCTCGCGCGACTAGCCCTTTATGACCCAATCTGCCACCACCGCAGCCACCACCAACAAATCCACAACCCCCCTTCTCCAGCACCGATCTCGTGCGCAACGTCTACCGCTCCATCGCTGAGTCCATCGCGCTTGAACCTGCTATCCCTACCTGTAGCCATCAAGGCAGGTACGGGTTTGCTGGGGTAAGGGTATGGGTAGCCTTGGGTTACCCCAGGGTTACCCCCTGACAATTTCTAGGCACAGAGAAGTGCTGGGCCGTTCACTTCCTGAAGAGATCAAAGGCAAGGAGGGAGGCGAGCTTGGAGGAAGATTCCCGCTCTTCGTCGTTATCCTACCACCGGATCTAAGTTCCTTGCGATATTGACACTCGCGATCCGAGATTCTAGTGAGCCGGGCAACATTGGCTTACAGAAGCGATCCTCTGGATATTGTATCTGCCTTTTTCTTTCCTGCTGAGGCCGACGTTTACTAGAATTTTCCTTATGTATCTGTCAATCAAGTTTTCTCCCAAAAACATTGAACTGCGGGCAAAATCAAATCCCCTTGAGCAATCATGGGAAAGACATTGAATACTTTTTGTGTTGACATTGTACCCTGGACTGACGCTATAATATAGAGAGCAACAACAACACGTCAATATATTGTGGAATGTAGGCTGTCATACTTGAGTGGCTGCAAAAGTAGAGGTAAACGAGAGACAATAACATAGGTGTAGGCTACGGCGGGTATCAATGTGGAATTGAAGGGAGGCAGTCGCGAGTCCAAGCAAGCATTAAAATGGAGGTGGAGGCCATCCACTCAGTATTACGATAGCTGAAAAGGAAAGCATGAAAACAATGTGAATGGGGGTATTGAGATAAAAAATGGCGTCATCAGTCAAAAAAGGAGCAACTTTACTTCTACCTTAACTCAAAGCATAGTGTGGTCCCCGATCCCGTTGAGAACTTCACACAAAAGCCAATGATCAAAGGCTGCTTGAAAGGAGCTAGGCTCAGCTCCAGGCAAATAGCTGGCAGCAGCGAGTTTTCCGATGTAAGGAAAGGGGAATCGGACCTGCTTGAAACACGTCTTGAACGATAACTTTCCCTCCAGCATCATCGCTTCTCGTCGAGATTATTGTAATTAGAACAAATTAGAAATTGATTGAGCAGCAGCAAGAGCTTGGGCCCATAAGAGGATTCGTCCTTCATCATCAGCCCTGTTCCTCCAAGATGCAACAATGTTGTTCAACCAAAGAATAGCTTCTTCAGAAAGAGGGGTGTCTGGTGAGTCAACCCTAACTTCATTGAGGTGTTCTGGAGGTCCATACTGTCCCACCCATGAAGTAATGCCTTCTTCAATCCCGTTGTTCAGCTGCTGAGATTCCAGGAGACGATCATTGCGGAGCCCCTCCCAATCAATCCCATAGACCTCCAGTTCTTCTTGAGACATCATCTCGTCCAGAGGATCACCACGAACACCATGAACAAGCATGTCAAAGCCAAACATGTCATTTGGTGAGCGATTAGGGCCATCTCGAATTTGGATTCTGTGTTCATTCCATGCTTCTGCAAAGAATAGAAGGTCAGTATTAATGAGAGGGAGATATATATGTTGGAGCAGCCAGATGTGGCTCCTATTGTTGATATCGAGTCCATGGCGAAGCTCAAGAACAACAAACAGATTTGCCCAAGTTGCACCAATCTGAGCAGTCATATCTACCCAGAGCCTTTCAATGCGAACGTTGTGGACACTTCTGAAAAATAGTTAGATTTCTTGAGAAGCAGAAGACATATTCCAATGACCTACCGACCCCATATATATGAGCCACGATGTCTACCCCGGCGATCCTCCATCCAGGCAGCCACTAGTATATTTTCAACACCATGGTCCCCACGGAGCCGTGAGGGAACACCATAGATTGCAGTCGCACTCAAGAATAGCTCCAATACAGTGTCTCCATGATTGTTACTGCTGGCCCTCAATCCAGTGATTAATCTTGAGTACCCATCAATGAAGCCATGAATAACAATGCCCCAGCGAATAAGACCTTTGACAAGTTGCTGAGCGTTTGCCCAAAGTTAAAGTGAATCAAGGAACATACCATGTTGTCCGTCATGATGCCAAAGTGCATTGGGCCCTGCTACAGAATAGTGACGGCGTCGGATTCGGATCCGTTCGAATACGCGTCGCACTGGGTCAATGCGCAATAATGATTCACGAATGCGCTCTCGTTGAACACGGTGGCCAAGACGTAACAACATGCCATCAAGCATTGCAATGCCTGCACGTCTGAAATGGAATCGCAAGCGGATAATAAGATCATCAAGGTCTTCGTCTGATATTGGGGAGTGATGCTGAGAGATCGGGTTATGAAGCGCTGATTGAACTGTGGTAGGAATATCAAGAGCAATTTGCTGAACATCTTCTGGAAGCATGGTGGGTTCAGCAATGTCGGGTTCAAGGAGATCATCATGTGGAATTGGAGGAAGGCGGTCAGCCAGAGGGGGATTGGCAAAAGGAGGATGAACAGCTGATGTAGCGGTGTGTAGATCTGCATTTTGAGGAGGAATTATTCCATGAAGAACTAATGCATTTCGGAGAGTTGTTCGCCCCACACGTAGAAATCGAGCAAGAGCTGATATAGAACGTCGGTTGTAAGCCCAAGACAAGAAGCCAGGGTCAAATACAATTTGGGGCCTTCCCCGTTGGCCACTGTGTATCCGGTCAACAACAGTTGGGTATCCATGATGAGAGGCATCCAGTATTTCTTGGTGCCGTATCCGAAGGTCTGACCGCATTAGAGCGAGATTTGCTTGAAGAAGCGAAAGCTCAGCAGGCTCAAAAGATGCTCCGTGCTGGTGTTGTTAGATATTTAAGTGAAAACAGAATGATTTATATCGAACTCACCTCTGCAACTAAAGACATATATTCCTCAAGGTCATTATTAATCCTTTCCAGCACAACAGAATCTGTTGGATGGATTATAACCTCCTGAATAACACCTTCAAGGCGAAAGTAATGAAACCGGAATGCTTCCAGTAGTTGGGGTATCTGTGGCGGCATTAAATCCATCCTTTGTATTAAATGTCAAAAAGAAAAGTAGTTTCTCAGCTGCTGGAGCTGCTGTCGCAGTATGGGTAGGGATAATGGTGGGTTTTCAAAACCCACCCAGGGAGATAGAGTACTCGATCCAGGATACAAGCCTGAAGTAGTGAAAATTGCAGTTGAACGTTTTTGTCACATGATGTGGAGATTCAATCTGTTGAAGTCCGACACCCAACAACGGTGGAGGATCCCCTGTAAGCAGCCACATTGATGCTGTCCGAAGTTACCTTCTTCGTGAACGAGAGCTCGCATACCAGATGGCCGCATCAGAAAAAGTGACTGCACAACACATAGCCAAGCATGGGTACGCACCGGATACACACCTGTTAGACCTATGTGTTAGGGGCTACCAGGCTTGCATGAGGAATACCACGAGGTCGCATAGGTTGTAGATAAATGTGTAGCGGTATCGGAAATATAATTGCCATGTATAAGTCAGCGAGTTCGGCAATTCATACGGAATTGGAGTCGAACCTATGCAGAGGTCATGCATTGGTCGAAAATACAAGCCATCGATATTGCATTGATCTGGAAACCATGCAGCGGGTATGCATGGGTCTGAAATTCAGGCCATCGACATTGCATTGAGCTGGAAGCCATGCAGGTGGTATGCAACAGGACGAAGGTCTGGTGGTTCGTCCTGCATTGCCCCTCCATCTATGCAGTAGCCTTGCATGACGCCAGCATTTCTGTAGTTTAATTTGCACTGAGAGACTTTCTATGCTTCACAGCGTAATGAGACACAAATCTTATGCCATACTTTGGTACACTGCTACAAGTCTGCATATCCCAGTTCCTCTACGTCAGGATCAACTCCTCCCCCGTCCTCCTCGGCACCCAAGTGGACTTCATCCTCCTCCAGCTCCTCCTCCTCCTCAGGGATCTCATCAGGATCGTATTCTTGAACATACCCGTAGTCTTCCTGGTTACCATCAGCCTCCTCCTCATCGTCTTTCTCCTCCTCCTCCTGGTCTTCCTTGTCATTTTCCTCCTCGTCCTCGTCCTCGTCCTTGTTGTTCTTGCTGTCGTTGTCTTCTTCGTCCTCCTGCCCCTCTTCACCATCACCCCTTACAACGTCGAGATTATCTCGGTCCTTCTTGAAAAAATCAGTGGCCTGCCGTGTCGAATTATGGCCAACGCCTCCGCCACGGAAGCGCATCATCAGATCGCGATCAGAAAATCTAAACAGCTTGTATTAGCACAAGAAACCCAGATTAAACTGCAGGACTCACATAGCCACGTAAAACAGCTGCCAATCTTCAATCGGGTCGGTAGCGGAACGTGCAATGACAGATCTTGCCAAAAACTTGGTGACCTTTCCCCATGCAAATGCGGGAATTAGATGGACAGCACGGACCACCTGGGCGGGATCCAGGAAACCAAATGCTGTTGCTTCATTACCAGGAACAAAGCCTACACGGAGCAGCCGTTTTGTTTTCCATCCAGGCCGAGGTGTAAAATCACGCCCAAACCAACGAACGAAGAGGAACTCCATTCGTTGCGGCTCTCTAGAGCTTGAGAGGGGTCCACGGTGTCGAACGTTGACATGGAAGATTCCCAAGATTCGTCCATACCAGTAGGGGTGTGGATCCTTGTTCTTCTCTTCATTTTCGGGTGAGAGAATCATGATGTCAGCGTGTGTACGAGGGTTGAGAGAATCTTGGTCACGCCGAAGGTCATACGTTGTGTAATTGACACGGAGAACCTTGTGTCTGTAGATTGTATCGTTTTCGAGGATGACGCTGCGTCGATCAGCTTCTGAGAAAGGTAATTCATCGCCATCGTAGTCGCGGTTCAGTAGCCGTGACAAAAGGTGATTCTTGAGCTGAGGAATAAAGTCCTGAAAGAACAAAGTAAGTTCGAATTTATGGCAAAACATTATTCAGAAATGTACCACAACGGCAGGATCATCAACATGCCTGTCCAGCCAGGTTGAGAGGTGAACCTTTTGCCGGTTGTCGATGGAAATGTGGTGGTGTCGCTTGGGTGATGTAGGTGGAAGGCGTTCATCAGAAGCTTGAAGCCTCTCTCCAGTCAACTCTTCCTCTCTCTTCCTGTTCCGTTCCAGTAATCGGTGGATGAGGCGCTCTCTCCGTACCTGCAGAGCAATTCCTAGAACATGTTTGCCTTTATGAACACGTCTATAAAATCGCTTGCCCCTTCGATGCTCAAGCTCACCCTATAGAGGAATTATTTAGTATAAATACGTGAAGAAAAGGAACTAGCTAACCGTTTGTGAGGTATAATTGTCAGTTGTACCAAAAAGGCGAATTGCCTTTGCGTACCCTCCCAGAGCATGCACCTTGTAAGTTACAAGACCGAACAGACGTTTACGGCGTGGTGCTTTTGCTGTCTCAGCTGCCTTGCTAGCCGCTGGCTGGACAGGATTCTTGGACGTAGCAGTAGCTTTCTTGGCTGCAGCGGCAGTTTTCCGCCGTCCACGAGCAGCCTCTTCTGATGGCAGGTCATACGTGTCATATTCAGAGCAGACTTCATTCTGGAAGAGTCGGAGAAGGTCGCCAAGACGAGTGGTTGAGTTTTCGAGATCACAAATAGTTGTATCCGTGTGGAGACGCAATTTCGCAAGCCCGTGCCAGGTCGCAAGCTCAAAGAGCAGCTTTCCGATGATGCGATCATGCCGAGAAGGAAGCAGCCCTTCGAAAACAGGGATAGCGCACTAATTATGATCAGACTTTGCATAATATAGTTAAATTCCAACCATACCTGTAGTAAATCTTCATAATCGCGAGCTGCAAGCTTTTTCATTGCAGAGGCATTATTTGAAAATTTGCGTATGGTATCTCTCCCAAAGGTCGGGATTTGTCGGTATCTAGATAACAAAAGGAGTTCAGCAATTGGGCCTTGAACCTATGAAGAAAGCCTACCGATAGTTAAGTGCTTGAATTGTATCATTGCCATATGCGTAGAGAATGCGAATAAGGTGGATGAAAACCGCCTTCCATACTCCAAGCTCAAATTCATGGAGGAGATCGGGAGTAAACATTTGATAAAAGTTGAATCCGTGTTCAAATAAACGCTCAGAGAAGGCGTTCTGGGGCAAAATCTTAGTTAAATAACAGGGCCGAATAAAGCATAAAAGCATACCCTTGTTGGAACAAGTGACTTGGGTCCAAGGATGCGTTCAATTTTCACGCTAGTCACGTTGATCCCTTGAACAAACATTAGCTTTCGTGCTGTTTCAATAGCGTTACGGCGCAGAGTATCGTCGACGCGAAGGAGCTTCTTGCGGTCTCGGTTGTCACTTTTGGATCCTAATCGAGGAATTTTGGACTTGAGGATGAGGCAGCGGGGGCAAGGACATCTTGATAGGTACTTCAAACAGGCCATTAAAACCCTGGGATGATTGAATATTATTTAGCGAATCAAAGAACCGCAAGGACTCACTTTTCGGGATAATCAGCCGCATAGGTCAAAAATCTTGGAAAGAGGAGGCGCAGGATGCCGTCGATCAGCTTAAATAGGAAGCCATGGATGTATGCATGCATGAAGTCATTGTCGAGCAGGAGCATCCAAACAGCATGTGCGAGCTCTCGACGCAAATGGGTCAGCATGGCTGACGTGGCTGGCTTTCCGAAAGTGTTGAGGTAGAATTCCTGGATATTTTCTCCGAGCTGTAGTAGATCAGAAAGATGCATCAACGAAAAGAATTTTAGATCATACCTTTGGCATATATGCAATATGATGAGCAGAAAAGGAGGATGGCTTTGCACGCGAGTATTTGGACTGGTTACCGATGTACAGATAAATTGGCCAGAGATCCGCCGTTCCAAACTGTGCTAGGGATGTTGAGTCTGACCAGATCATCAGCCCGATGAGTAGGGTTTCTAAATGGCTGCTGGAACCATTCTGGTTGGCATTCGAAACCTTTTCGTGCTCGTCGTTCCAGGCGTCAGCCGTGTAAACTTCAGAATATATTCGTTCTTCCGTATCTGGTGTTGGCCTCCAATAGGCTTTGAAGGGCGACATATGGAACTTCTCGGCATCGGGCTCCACAAGCGCTGACTTGATGACGTCCAAGGGCTTTCTGTAGTGAACGTCTACCTTGAAACAAGGAGCATCCTCCTCTGATCCATGCCTGACACCATCACACGGAAGTGGAATCTCAACCGTCCCCTTGATCCAAGTGTCGTCAAAGGAGAAGGGGGTGAACAAGTCGTCAGGACTTTCCTTGAATTTGTCCATGCGAGCATGTTCGTTAGCGGCATTAAATCCCATAAAATGCTCCCTGTCAAAGTCTGGTGCCAGGATGACATCCTTAACGAGTGAGTTGAGTTCGCCAATGGATTTTGTGTTGGAAGAGCTGTAGAACCATGCCATTAGGCGGAAGATCGAGGCGTTCTTGAAGGGCGCGAAGAAATCTTGGGCAGTTTTCACAGCAGCGGTTCCAAAGGTTTGGAATGACGATCCGAGAAGGGAGAATGGTGACTGACGAGAGGAGGATGGGTCCAATGCAAGGTATGGGGAGTCGGAGACGTCGGAAAGACTGTGCATGGAGTCTGGAGTTAGTGTAGGGCGGCCGCACACATATTCTCGTAGAACGCCGTAGCTGTCAGGTTCGGTACGGAATGCTGGATGGGCTGGCTCAGCAGTGTCTTCAGGCTCTGAGCCTGTTGCCTCCGCATCTGCAGAGACAGCCACAAGGGCATCCTCATCCAGCTCTTTGTTTGTTGGAATGTATGGTGGCACCGGGGGCAATTCATCTTGATAGCGCTTTGGAAGGCGAATTTTTCGAGCGGGCCTACCAGATGGACGAGGTGGAGGAGAGGGAGAGCGAGCTGGACTTGCAGAAATAGGCTAACCGAAGGATTTACATTGAGTTTTTTTTTTTAGGAATTTCGTTGTCAGGATCCCGCAGTGGAAGCTCGCCCAGATATTCAGCCAGGAGGCCAAAGGTGTTTGGTTTGGTGCGGACTCGCCGGAGCCAAGGGTCTGGTGTAGGTGGTAATTCATGGTTATCCGGAACTGAGGAGCTTGGGAGGGGCAGCTCGTCGAGGAAGGAGTAGCACCCTCCAGAAGGTAATCAACATATCGACTCGGTAGGGCACCACGATTTGTCCATATTGGGCGCCCATTCTGGTCTGTACAGGCGGGAGACGGCGGTCAAGGTGCTTCGTTCACCAGATCGCCTTGGGCCATCTCAGCGTTGCCGTCAGCAAACAATGAGGACAAGTCGGAAGATATCTGGATTGTGGGGACAGTGGCCTGTTGGATTTGTATCTGAATGAAAATGCTTGACAAGTACCAAGGCTGCGACTCACCATGAACCCATACTCCATGTATGGAGTCTGATTCAAATCGTGTCGTGCCAGATCATTAACCTTTCGACGCCTCTTCTTCCCTCTCATGTTCTCCCAGTTAAGTTTTGGGATACTTTCGACTACTGAAAGGTAAGTGATGCATGCCTCTTGGTGCTTGAGGAGCGAGCCTTCATTTGAACATCTTTTACTGCATTGGCAAGTCAGATGATTGGGATCCATGACCAAAAAGCCGGCCTAGGCTAGAGGGAACGGGATAGACGCGCCGCCCACTGTGACGTCCGTAGGCAGAGAAGTAGTACAGGCTGAATCCGAGTCCGAACTGTCAGCAGGATTGTCGCAGCCCCATCGCGTTCTCAAAATCCTTGCGGAGGGAGCGCGAGACACTTGAAACCTTGGTGAATTGAGACAAGGACGAGGAACGATTGTTGTATTGTGATGAGTTACTGACAAAGGTTTCATTGTTATCATGAGCCCATTACAAACTGGTCGCTTCCTTGTGATGGTCACGTTCCTCAATGACCTCACCCCCTTGTTTGTCCTCGCTAGGCGAAGCAGCGCGCATCTTGTCTCCTCCATCCACGTCCACAGCAGCTGAGTCTTGACCGTGACAGTTTGCTTTGACTACAAACCTCGCCAACTTCGTTCTTGTTGATGAGACCATGCAACCTTTCGACCCCTCGTTCTCCGGTCCCTCGGTTGCGACTTCCTGAAAATTGTCTCACATTCGTCTCGCTCCTCGATACCCTTCCAACATCGATGCCAACGAAGATCTCGCATTTGAACAGGAGAGTGATTTGATGTGGATTTCAATGGCAATAAAAGAGAAAGAGGGCTCCTGTGAGTTCTACGTACACTTTCTCTTCCAATAATATGCACCGATCCGTGTTAGGAGCCCTTGAAGCAGTAGAAAAGCAATCAACTGCATTACGAGTAATTCTGACAAAATAAGTACTTGCAACACCGTCATTCTATGACGATGTCCGATTCTACTTACGACTTGCGGCCCCATTACATACCTGGTCATGCCAAGGTCAAGGTACGCTCCCCGTCTCCCCCCCCAAACTGGCAGAACACTCACTTCCGTGCTCAGTAGGCAGAAGTGGATGGTGTGAGCGGTCNACACGGGATCGGTGCATATTATTGTGAGAGAGAAGTGTACGTAGAACTCACAGGAGCCTCCTCTTTCTCTTTTATTGCCATTGAAATCCACATCAAATCACTCTCCTGTTCAAATGCGAGATCTTCGTTGGTCTCGCAGCCTAGTACAGAGGAATTCCTACAATGAATAGGGCATATATGCGGTCAAAAGACAGATATATAGTGAAAATGCGAACACGCCGTTCCATAGCTACCGTAGACCTGATACAAATTCATGTTCCTTAACTTCGAACAAAAGAACAGCTGAAGCGACGCACGGGCCCCACAAGTGATGTGGTGTCGAGGGAGGATCTACATATAAGTTAACGAGTTAAATAATTCGTACGAAGATGAAAGTAAGTCTCACCTGCCTCTTGCAAGTGTGCTAGCCAGCGCAGCTGCCGACATTACCATTCACTGGGGAGCGCTTGCACATCTCGACGTGGAGCGGATGGTTTAGCAAACAGCCTGCTGGCGGTGTTGACGTACTGCCTGGCCCTCCCTTGCTACGGATGATCTTCCACATCAACGACTGCGTCAGAACCACCGAGAATGGCCGTGGATAGCCCGATAGCGTGCATCTTCATCACGGGGGGCTTCAGTGAAGTCGGAGCAGTGATGCTGAACGGGACTTGCAGCAGGCAGACAACCTGCTACTATAACGCAGGGGTGGACTGGAGTGTCGTGGAGCACAGACGCGTAAGTGCCACAGTAAAGCTGGGGCAACGTGTTGACCGATGTCAAACTGATGTCGAGATCTTGATGTTTTGCAGTTTGTGTTGGTCAAGGTCTTGAGCTTGAGGTAGAGGGTAGGTGAGACGCCCCGTGAGCGCAGGCTGGGTTACTGCTTGGCCTTCCTTGTCCCGAGCCATTGAGCTGAGATTGAAGACACACTTGAACGGATATTATCATGGCAAGGGGATATGAACGACGAGGAGGAGGAGGGCGGGGTTGTGGTGGGCAAGGAACACGGGGCTGTAACACATAACGTTCCCGACGTGTAACGTTCCCGATATAGCAGGTGCCAAGTCCCCGACTTGTAACTTGCACATAGGATAATACTTAGAGACTAAACTGGAACAAGGTATGTACTGGGTTGGATTTGATTATACAAGGCTGAGTGCAGTTGGTTTGACTAGGTATATTGGTTCCGTCTGGCTCGACACTGTTACATCACCTCTATTTGGTTGCACGTGGTTCTACAAGGCAATAGCGCCTTTTTACTGGGAGCTTGAAGAATGAAACACATTAATATCTGCGGTTTCAAGGCCCAGTTCATGGCTTTAAGTAATCATATATGTGTCCATTAATGCTTTATGTATGAGATAGAACCCACAAGTGACTATTAAATGAATGGGAGGATAGCGTCAGTAATTAGAGACCGTACATATCTACCGGAGAGGAGAGGACATTTCTAATTGGTTAAATATCGAGAAATGGCAACCTTGTGCTTGCGAATGTTGCTCTGTGACAAAGAAGCTGCCAGAGATTCATCGATGTCCTTTGCACTCTTCTTTGGCTTGATTCTCTTGTCGATCGCTCCACCAGGTTTAAAGAGAAAGCAGATGCCCCTCCATAATTTGAAGAAATAGTCCTCTTCCTTACTGATATGAGATCGAGTTTTGTAATCTGTGGAATCTAATATTGTATACTTCAATCCAAAAACCAAGCAAGTAGAAGAGGAAATCACTCACATATAAGAGGGTTGGACCACTGCTGCTGGGCCGCTGCAAATGCCCAGCGGTACCAGATGGTCTTGTGATGAAACGATACCAGACCCCATCCAAAATGTTCCAGTACGTCAAGGGCTGACAGCTTGCATGTTTCTCCATTGAGCTCAAATTCCAACTTTTTGTCTGATGATTTGGCGTCAAGTCCTAGTGCGTTGAGGATGTTGGCCATTGATTGCCAGTTAGGCACCATGATAATGAGGTGATTACGGTTGTCAGCCTCGGACTCCACAAATCTTGCATTCTGCAAGTCGAAGACGGTTATCACGGGTATACTCCTAAGAAAGGCTTCCAAACTTGGGGATGTATCAAATGCGGTTATGTGATCTGCAGTTGAATGGTGTCCCAAATGTCTGTTGGAAGCGATATTGGAGTTGACATTGACATGCAAGGCCGTCTGTTGTGAGTTGCACAACGTATTGACAGATAATTGATCGGCTAAGAAGGGATTTCATTTAGCGTTGCATAGTGGGAATAGAATATGACCTACACTGGCTTAAAACAACAGCTCCTAGTGTTTCAAGAGAACCTAAAACAATCTCTTCAGAAAGGATAGTACTCTCATGAACTACACACAGACCTTGGTTCGCTGCCTGTGCTCGAGTAGAAATATCTTTCATTATAAATCATTCATAAGCAATATCCAAAATAAAAGTCTACAGGATGCTCACCCCGATGCGTCTGTGACAGAACGGTAGAACCAGGGCGATTTGGGGCTAAAAGGAGAAATAAGTGTTGAGTGACTAGAACAAGAGCATCGTATTTGAAACGTACTCAATGGGTCGGGATTGCAAGGTTGCTGTATCTCATGACGAGCAATGAGAATAAAATGTGACGATGGATTAAAGCCAAAGAAAGACCAAGTCTGCATAAACGAAGTAATTCTCCAGTCATCAGAAATTACTGAGAGGAGAATGCGGTCAGAAAAGTTGCAGTTGTTCATAGAGTTAGCCGTCTCAATGCTGGTTGATAGGGCTGGATAGCTGAGATTTCGGAAACCGTAGTTGGGATCTTCCATGGAATGTCCGAATTCAAGGACTCTGGAGGTCGACCAGAGACACGGAAGGGTATTGTTAGGGGATAGGACCTGGAGAATGGACGGGTTGACTGGGAATTGAGGGTGGGCAGCAGTATAGCCTCGAAGAGACTCAATGAGAGATTCTACCAGTATTGTCAGGCAGCCCATTCCATTTCCAACCAGTTGGTCTTCGATAGGAACGTTGAAAAAATTACAGGATGATATGTGTCCAGTATCGTGTCGAACAACGACAACTGTACATCCGATTTGAAGCATATGCAATAAATCTCGAGAAACAAAGTTAATAACTCGCAGCATCTAGACTTCTTGCAGGAAGAACACACCTGTGTTTCCTATTTGACGATGATTCTCACCGGAAAATATTCTCAACCACTTGATATCGTTTAGTTAGAGTGGGTTGTGGGAAAAAGAGCCTGAGAGACCTGAACGACACATAGTGCAACTTTATAGTTGTTAGTGTCATGGTTGAGTTGAGGCGATTAGTGGAGGGCAGCAGTGCAGAATTGCACAGCTGGCACTGTCGCTGAAGCGTCCCGCTACCTATTCAGCTGCGTAGATTAGATTAGATAAAGGAATCAGCAATCCAACTTGATCTCGGTTTTCTTGATCACGTGAAAAACCGACTCTGGGTTGGAATCATTAATCAACCCATGAGGGAAGAAAAAGAAATAAGGGATTAAAAGTTGGAAGAGAGAGATGATGGTTGAATTTTGAACGCCCAGTGAGAAGGTGCTGTTGCCAAATAGAACTACATAGAACCTCATGGTGGTGTTTCTATGAGGTTTGACAATCTGGTCCTGGCAGCATGTGGTTATACAAAATATCGAGACACATATAGGCACATAAAACCTTGTTGATCTATTCACATAACTACATAGGGATACATCGAACAATATACAATAATCCCCTATACCCATACAGAGCAGGTGAGGTGTCTATCCAGAGAACCGCATCGAACCCAATACAACCAAGACACTCTCCTACCTTAGACCCATCGCACAATCAGCTAACGCAAACACTTGAGTCAAGGCAACATAGGTCATGTGAGAGCGAGGAGATGCGAACCAGTATGGAGACGACGGCGTCAGCGCTAGCCTGAAAAGCGGATAAATGTTATGAAGCAGTGACGTCTGTGTCTCTGCCCACGGTCTGTAAGTTCTTCAGCCCAACATTATGACAATTGTTGTCTCACTTATCTTAGGATTGCCCACAGCACCCAACACTCCAAGCCCCGGGAGTGAAGTTATTCAGTCAGGCAAGAGGGGGAAGCAAGCACTGAGCTAACAAGCAAAAGGGGCTATGGTGGGACGAACAGTCGAAGCGATATGATCATGCAAGCGCAAACCTTGGGTTACCCTCTCATTTTGCTTCATTTGTGTTCAGTCCATGAGCTGCCGTCATCAGTCCGCTTGCCCCCCTCGCCAACTTGCTCGCCAGGGTCAGCTTATGTCTGCTAGAGCCCAGAAGTGTGTGTTCCGAATGGTTTAGCACCTGTGATGCATTGATGGAGGAAACGACTCACGAGGGAGCACACCTTAACACTGGAGGCATTGACTGATGACTGCTGCTGATGTCCATAATGGGGCCGTGAGTTGGAAGTAGAATTGGGCATCATCATGGGAGGATGGTGTAGGAAGTCACTCACTTTGTCAGATCTACCAGCAACATGGTGCTCGCGATCTAGTTGAAAGGAATTCCTGCAATAAAAATGGTACATATCTGCGGTCAAAAAGACGAATATATCCCGAGAAATGCGAACAAATCGTCACATAGCTACCGTAGACCTGACATGAAGTTGTATTCTCCAACTTAGAACTCAAGTAAGTACAGTTGAAGCGACGCACAGACCACAAAAGTGATGTGGTGTCCCTGGAGGATCTATAGATAACGAGTTAGCAATAATTTGTATGAAAATATAGCGAAAGGAAAGAAAGACTCACCCGCATCTTGCAAGCGTGCCAGCCAACCCTGCTGCCCACATTACCGTTCACTTCGGAGCATTTGCGCATCCCAACATGCAGCGGATGGTTTGGTGGGAGGCCTCGACAAAGCCCACTTCCTTCCACAGAACCCGGTTCAGCGATCCACCTGCTGGCAGTGTCAACATACTACCCATGTTCCCTTTGCTACGGAGGACCTTCCAAATCAACGCCTGCTCCAGAGCTGCATAGCATGGCCGTGGATAGACCGATGACATGCATCTTTGTCACAGGGGCTTTGGTGGAGTCGGGGCGGTGATGGGGACTTGTGTCAGGCACAACAGGCAGATAACTTGCTACTGTAACGCAAGGGTAGACAGGCACGTGGCGGAGCGGAGGCAGACGGATACTGCAGTCGAGCTGGGGCGACACGTTGACCAATGTCAGGGTCTTGATGTTTTGAGATCTGGGTCGAACAAATTCCGTCAAGGTCTTGAGCTTGAGGTGGTGGGTACGCGAGATGGCCCGCTAGCGCAGGTTGCTGTTTGGCCTTCCTTGTCCTCATTTATCAGGCTGAGATTGAAGATACACTTGAACTGATATTATTAGGGGAAGGGGATATGAAGGACGAGGAAGTAGAGGCGGGGTTGTGGTGGGAGACAAGGAATGTGCAGTTGTTATGTGTAATGCTCCTGATATGTAAGTTTAAGCGGAGAGCGAAAACGCTGTGTAAAGGCCCTTTATATGGGAGCTTACACTCATAATGGAGTTCTTCAAAGGATATTCTTTTGTACTTTAAGTATAGAAATAGTCTACATATGTCTCGCCAGCCAAAGTAGGCAGATACATACAAAAGAAACCTTTATTCAAAGTCGAGGCCCACATCTAACATTTGACCACAACCACCACCATCATCATCGTCATCGTCTTCGTCATCGGCCCCGACCCCGACCCCGACCCCGACCTGCCTTCTCGTCCGCTCTCCACCGTCATCGTTGTCATCGTCGCCGACCCGCTCTCTCGTCCGCTCGCCCCCACTTGCTTTGCCGACGACGCTTCTCAGTTCTCCATATCGAATATCGAACGACTAGCCTCCATATCGAACAACTAGCCTCCATATCGAACGACTAGCCCCCATATCGAGCAACTATAATTCAAGTCGAGAACAGCTGGAATTCGGGAATAGCTGGAGTACAAGAACAACTAGAATAATCAGTCAGTGAAAAGACGCATAGAAATGCCCAGTGATCTCGATAAATCTGCGGAGACATCCACGGGCAATTCTTCGATCTAATGGAGCTGTTCAAGATGGGAGGCTTCTGTCCAGAGACGAACTATCTCTTCATGGGCGACTTCGTCGACCGCGGCTTCTACAGCGTCGAGACCTTCCTCCTGCTCCTCGCGCTGAAGGTGCGGTACCCAGAGCACATCACGCTCATCCGGGGGAACCACGAGTCGCGCCAGATCACGCAGGTGTACGGGTTCTACGACGAGTGCCAGCGCAAGTACGGGAGCAGCAACGTGTGGCGGTGGTGCTGCGAGGTGTTTGACTACCTTGCGCTCGGCGCGATCGTGGATGGGAGGGTGTTCTGCGTGCATGGGGGCTTGAGCCCGAATTTTGGGAGTATTGATCAGATCCGTGCTATCGACCGTAAACAGGAGGTACCGCACGATGGCCCAATGTGCGACCTCCTGTGGTCTGATCCTGATGGTGAGTACGTCTGCTCGTCATTACCTACTCCTCCGCATGCACGATCCGCATGCACGATGTCCCTACACCCTCCCCAGCTCACCCAGCAACGTCAATATCCAACCGGTTGGTTCCCACATTCGCCTCCCACCGATGTTGCAATGCCTAAAATAAAATACGCGCTCGCCTTCGGTACCTTCGACCCCAGCCCAGCCACGACTCTTCCTAGACCTTTCAGGCTCTTCGACTCTCCGAACCCCACAAAGAACGAAGAACGAATTCACTGTCCAGCTGCTGCAGGAGATAACGCGAACACATAGTGCAATACCCTGCAATAGCCGACAACCTTCGACTCATACGCGATAGCGCATACATCCACAAAGAACGCAGAACGTGAAGATAACAAATCGCCCATCGACGCAAAGCAAGGCGCGATAGGGAGACAAAGGAAGGAACCCTCTCCGCTCTTCGCCCTCCGCTATACCGATATCGCTATCCACTGCTATAATCACGCTCCTCCTCCCGCCTTACTCGTACTACTTTCAATTCCAATGTATTGGCCTCGTCTACGACCTCAGTTTCCACTGCCAATGCTCTGTGGCTCGACATCTCCTCTATTCCCTACCACCTACTCAGCAAGGAGCTCATTCGGCTCTGGATTGCACAAGATATCGTGTTTTGGTCCGTGCGCGTGTTCTGAGACATTGGGTCCGCTTGCCTGGATATCATAATCCCACTCGGTGATGTGTTCTTCTCCTTCAATATTTACAACGGTGACGGGTCACCTCTAGTTATTGCTACTCAAGAACCGACTCTCGAGTCTCATTGGCAACGAATGAGTCGCACAGCGCAAATCCAACGTCGTCCACGGGCATTCACAACCCAATGGCACGAACTGACTATCATCGGATGCCCCTGTCCGTCTATCCTTGCCAATGATACTTCTCCGCCACCGTGTCGGCGCCCTGTCAACCACCACCTTGACCCTGCTCGTTTATCGCCTGTTCGCCGTTGTCTCACATCCGAGACATAACACTTTCTCCCTCCTTCTGCCCATCGTGGATGGCGACGACGGGTCGAGGCTCTCACCCAACCTCATCGGAACCTACAAACCCAGGGTCCATTGACATCTTCCCTACGCGCTCAGTCCTGCGTGTCGCACATCCCGTCCCTGCATAACGCCATGCAACAGTCTCTCGATTCAGAGACTCCAAGCCTCCCCCACAAATACACGACGACAGCTCCCTGCTTATTGTAGGCGGCCCAAACATCTATCCCCCTCAGAAGGCGGCCATTAGCCATTACGCATGGCAGACAGTTGAAGGATGAGGGACGAGTCCTTTGCGAGGCCTGCTCGCTCAAAATCCTCAGGCCGATGCATGACGCATACCATCATCACTCGTCCCTCCTATCATTGTCATCATCTACTCAAATCCTCGAGGTATCTTATGCCCCTCATTCTCTCTTGGCCACTGCCTCCCTCGACTGCTACATCATTGCCAGACATTTGTATGCTCTCATTGATCATCGGGCATGCCCAGTTCTCCTTTTACTATAAGTCATTTACTGTGATAGCTGTCGTTGTAATCCCCCTCCATTGTCCCGCAGATCCTTAGAGGGTCCAGGCGGTGTATATTATTATTATTATTATTATTCGAACTCCACGTGGCCCTCCACAAAAAGTGGAGGTAATTTCTATAAGTACTGATCGCCCACTGATCGCCCGCTGATCACCCGCTTAGCGCCCACCCACCGCCCACCCATCGCGCAACATGGACACATTGATCGGGCACGGTGGCACTCCTCGCCCATGTTTCCACCATTCAGACTTGAAGAAAATTTGTATTTATATTATGGATACGTGATGTTTACTATACACAAGTGATGGATTATTGTATACGAGAGGGTGGCGCAAAGAGAAGCGCGTCAGCAAAGGTCGATTGAAGAAGACCGAGGCTAGCTGCGTTCATCTTGCGGATTAGTTCTGGTGCTGACTGTGTGAACCGTAAATCCCTGCACCAGGTATTTGAATTCTTCGGTTGTGCTTTATCCTCAGTAATCTCCTTCCGACGCTGAATGAACCAATCTTCGCATTCAACAGTCCACTGATGGACGTCCAAGCCAGAGCTGGCCCATGCATTCGGACGGGGAAACCAGGAGACTAATGCTGCTCCTACAAGATGGTCAACGAATTGACAAGCATGGAGATTCAAGAGGCCCTACCTTTAGAACTTGGGATTAGATAAGTCCCACAGATGAGGTCCAATTCCGCTTCCGAGAGGGTGTCATCAACCCAAGCGTACTCAGAAGACTTGAAGATTGCCTGCTTGCCTGCTAGCGCAGCATCTGAGGGCCCATTCAGAATAGAGGAAGCATCCAAATTGTCTTTTGCCAGACGAGCAATGATGCCACCAAAAGACAGCGCGCGGCGGGCATTTGGCATTGCAGCAAGAAAAGATTGACGAAGAGACTCATATGAGTTGAAATCTGCAATAGTAAATTTATACTTTTTGTCCCGGCTGCCGAGGAGAGGTTGTATCAAAGGGGCGGTTGAACATACAGACGACGATTGAGGCGGTGCTGGATTCGAAGGACTCAGCGGCTGAGGTCGGAGCGTGCGGAATGGAGTGCCATTCGCGACCAGATAGAGGGCAAGGTCCACTGGTTCAGGGCATAGCTGCCGTCGAATGCACTCCAGCGCAATCATTGGCGAGACCGCAACAACCCAAGAGTTCCTTGCAAAATCTAAACCTCCACGTGGTAGGAGGAGGCAAAGGTGCTCCCCCTCAAATCTCTGAATGTCTATGCAGAGCTGGGACTCTCTTCTATATATCGCGGTTGGACTCCAAGGGCTCAAGTCCCAGTATTTCCCAGGAACTTCGTGGAAGGGCCGCTGAGAAGAGTAGAGCGCAATGGCGAAATCTTGGATTGGGAGCTGATTCTGCTGCATCGATGAGAGTTGCTGGCCACCAAGCGCACGACATACCGTTGTCCAATGGTGGAAAGGGTGGTCAACGTCAGAAAAGGAGGCAGGAAGGCCTTGGTAAGGTGTTTCCCTGAGCGAATAACCGTACCGATAGTAAATGAGGTCTTCGATGGATAGCGGTGCAGGTACGAGGGCAAGCGGTGCAGGTACGATGGCAGGCGGCGCAGAGACGATGGCAGGCGGTGCAGATACAATGACAGTTGGCACAGTATTCAGCGATGGGACATCCTTTGGGGATAGATCACAAGGGCCATCTACGTTCATGCTCTCTTCATGTTGCCCCAGAGCATGCAGCAGCGAAGGTGGCTGAGTGGTGGCTTCAGAAGGTGGATGAGGAGCTTGACCAACTTGTTGCACTGCAACAGCAAGACAAGGTGAAGGGGACGGACATGAGGAGGTTGGAGGGTGACTGGAATCGTCTACAGTGGGCAAAGGTGCAGGCGAACGACGACCAGCAGGAGAGCGTGGATAAATGACCAAGTATTCGCCGTCCTCGTCATCGGAATCCTCTCGATCCTCACCCCAGTCGGAGCAGCAGTCCCAGACGTTAGAATAGCTGTCATAGACCCTCTGCGAATTGCTCCAGTTGTCCCATTGAACCGTAACGTCATATCTTGTCAGAAGTTTCCGGATGCGGAAGCTGTCGACATCTTCCCAATGATATACCTTTGCACCATGCTTGCCAGGTTGTGGGTGATTTGCGTTCTGCCTTTCACGATTCAGGCGGGCATCACGTTCTTTGGGTTTCTCAGCTTTCACCTTATTCATATCATCGCGACGGCACCGAAATTGTTCCCAAGTTTCCCCCTGACGTTGACCGCTGTGTCTTTCGACCTCCGGAAAGTCTGTACACACCTCCTGAGAGCTGGCGCGACCCTCTGAGGATATAGGGGGGGCAGAGGAAGAGTTTGGCTCAGCTGGAGCGAAAGCCGAGATCCACGAGTTGGACGGTACGGAGAAAGGGGGACGACCCCAGTACAACCACACTGGGACATCAGCCTTGACCATGAAAGGGACAACATTTATCCATGGGCACTGGCGGGCATCAACGAAAACACCAACACGGGCGCAATTTGCATCATAGCGCCCAATGCCAGAATCCAGGAGGCTCACAATTAAATCCTGGTCTTCAATCTTGGCGGCCTTGAAGAATTCAGGTGCTGACCGTGATGTTCCAACAAAACAGCCAAGGCAAATCAAGAACGATAGGTATGCAGCGTATACGATGAATCCGTCAATTGAATCCTTGATTCCACATCTAGCTTGCTCTTCTGAGGGATGGGGGCCAAAATAGCCATAAGACGATGGCTTCGATGGTTCGATCCACGTATGATTGATTTGTGGGTGGCGAAGCTTCAAATAAGACACCAACTGGTGAGCAACCGCTCTGAGGGAGTGTTCGAAGTGCTTCCAGGCTTTGGCGGTATCCCATGGTAGGTGCCAACCAGAGCTACCTTCCGTGATGTTAAGGGGAATGGTAAACTGATGCATGGCCCTGCCAGCCAGAGGCGACCTGAGCATGAAAGCGAGGTAAGGGCGGTCGTGCACTTCCCAGAGTCGTTGTCGAAGAAGGGGTACTGGTGGATTGACAGGAAGTTGGGCGTATTCTGGGATGGCGGGAGGAAGTGAGTGCTGATTTGGCGATGTGAAATGGTAGTCTCCAAATTGAAAGCGGTACGTTGGATATATTTGATCGACTTTGAAGTATGACAAGGGTGTTGGCTGAGTGAGGAACACTGTAGAGCGATTCATATCTGGTAGAGAGCACGAAATGGGTGCAACGTACCCATTTTCAACGCGAGCACCGGAAGAACCTCGTATGTCCAAAAATGCAACTTCAACAGATAGTGGGCACCTGTACCAAATACAAGGAGGTTCACGCGCAACGAGTCTTGAAAGTGCTGTATCAAATACAGGCACGTCAACCTCGTGTCCGATACAGAAATACGACACGAATCCTGGCGGAGGGCTTCGATTAGTAGGCACCTGTATCAAATACGAAGTGGTTCGCGCATGCCGAGCCTTGAAAGTGCCGTATCAAATACAGGCACGTCAGTCTTATGTTTTAGGCAGCCTCACGGCTGCTCAGTTGGACGAAGAAGGAAGAGAGAAAAAAGAATAGGATCTGCAGGAATGTGAGATTGTATCAAAGACACAACAATGGAGGACGTACGATGTGGGGAATACTTAGATGAGTGAACGTCGCCCAGAATTGAGGCGAAGGTTGTGATGAGTATTTGAATCTCCGATTGATTTCAGACCCGACAATGTCAGTACTTAGTCCAATACTCAATTCCTGAGATTGAATGCAGAAACGTTCACTTGGCATAGTAGGAGTAGATACAGAGTTAAAGAGCGTGTAATTAGCAGGATAAAAGGACAGTATGCGTGTATAATTATAATTAGTGAGACCAATGACGACCAGTGCTCTACTGCCGTCTCCCTCTCCTAGGATACGAGACAATATGACTGGCTACCGCTGACGGTAGCCGGACCGCTCCACTCCATTGAGCGCACAGACGAGTCCCTCAGCGTCGTCCATTGGACTTGCATAAAGATTTCTCTTTAAACTCGATAAAAGAAAGCAGAGAGGTCGCAGTTGATAAGGACCGAGCGGTCTATTTGGCGGTCTGTCTTGTTATTCGCTTTCCGATCTGCGCAGCAGCCTGGAGGTCTTGCTGCCGAGAACGTGAGGATGTGTATTTAAGCTTCAGGCGAAGTGCATCGGTGACAGGCCAGGCTTCAACATAATTTTGTAGTGCAGGATACTGATCGACGGCCTAAGATGTGTGGTTAGTATTGTTGTGGGTTGAAGGCTCGGGTGTAACATACAAGCTGCCTAACGAGCGTCAATGTCTGGAGTGATTGGGAAGAGTAGCATTTTGAAGAGTCGAGGTGTTCGTTGACAAGCCCGGTCATATATTTCTGAAGATCGAGATGGGGTACAACAGATGAAGAAACAAGACGTGAAGAACGTACCGCAAATGCCCGGTATTGTCTTTCATCCCAACCCAAGACTTCCTTCAAAGCATACCCTCCTCGACCCGGACGACCTGCTTCACCAGGCGGCTTTGGGATTAGATCGCTGTCTTCGGTCCCATCATCTTCCTCAGTGAGGTCAGGATCGAGCTCCAGATCATCTTCATCATCTGAGGAGTGTTCAGAGGGGGGGGGGCGCCGGCGATGGTTCTCGATGGCACTGAGAAGAGGGGCGAGACGATAAAGCAGAGAAGTGGCACCGCTTCGGTTGTGGAGTACTTGAACGTCGACGGGTTGGTGGGTGGTTTGAGGCGGATTTCAAGGCCGGCTTGGGAAGGGGAGAAGAATGAGAGTGTAAAACACGAGGGTATTGAACACGAGGAATAGGACCGAGTTCTTCCTGTGCAAAGAGCTTGACGTGGGCACGAGCGGCGCGGAGCTCGGTCTGGGCAAGGAGGATTGGTAAGGTTGGACGAGGAGCACCAGGCTCATAGAAAGGAGGAGCATCAGTAAAGGAGGGAAAAGAGGTCAACATCGAGTGTCGACGGTGAAGGAAAGGAAGAGAAGGAAGTGGGCGATAGGCGGGCAGTGACTGGGTACTGACCCTTTATACCTGCCACACGATGAGCCGTTTTTGGAACAGACAAAGGCAACATCCAAGCCACCTCCCAGCAAACTGTCTTCACTCCTACCCTCATCGTCCACTGTTTGACTTCCCAATATTCCCAGCTGCAATGATAGATTTCGTACTTGGACGACCGAAACTGGTTAAGAAGTTCCAAGGGCACAAGGGCCCATCAATTGCATGGCCTTTTCTCCCAAAGGTACCCTCCTGGCGAGCGGAGGTGAGTGGCTCCATTGTAGAATCAACATTTTGCTGAAAGGAGTTTAGGAGAGGATGGCCTGAAGATCTGGGATTTGCACGCGATGAAGGAGCTCTGCCTCCCTGACCAAAACCCCGACGAAAAGAACTACGTAGCCAGCGTGTGCTGGATCACGAAGCCTTATGAATCGGTCGACACAATATGCTACGGAAACGGGACAGGTTTCCTTGTCTTTCTCCAGCACCGTCCATCGCAGGTGAATAAGAAAGCTTTGACTTCTAAATGAAGTACCAACCGATTGCCTCAGAATGAATTTGACATCATCCACTCCTGCCGCATCGGAGGCGGAAGAGAAATCTCCACAATTGCTGCAGACCGCGGCAGTCACGACGCTTCAACGTGTATCGCGACGGGCACCCGAGACAAGTACGTCCAGGTGTGGACCTTCGACGCAAACACCAGGACACTCCTGCCATGCAACTCCAAGGTGTATGGGGAAAACCATGAGGTTATACCAAAAGCCTTAGCATTTAACAACAACAACGAACGAGATCTGTATGTTTTCGGGATCTATGATGGAGGGCTGTAAGTGCCGAAATACGCCTGTTTCCAACATTTTGGCCGACCGCCGTGTTAGGTACAAGTATGCTGGAACTAAGTTCGACCTCATCGTGCGGCACCAGCTCAGAACCCAGATGTGAGTGTCTAAGTCCTTGAAGGAGAGCAGTGATGCTGATAACGAGGACAGAGGCAATGCTGCCACAGACTTAAATAGCAAGCTCTGCGTTGTCGACAACGCCAAAGATGGTTTCGATCTTTACAGAATGGACACAGGCATGTTCGTTAGGGGGTTCACCACGAGAGATGCGACAAGGATCAATCCCAAGAACGTGGCATTTGCGAACGATTCGCGTGCTGTTGTCGGTGGTAGTGACCACGGCATTGCCCATATATTTGAAAAAAACACCGGCCGCGTCTTGAAGATGTTGCGACACTCCAAGCGAGGTGGAGTAGAAACCGTGACTGTGAGTCTTCCATGACGTAGAGCGAAGTATAACTTGCCGAAAAACAACCCTCAGGCACACGATAACAGCGACGGTAGTGTCGCGATCGCTACAGCTTCATCGACAGCGATCAGTTCAAGTGAAATCCTCCTCTGGAGATGGAAACCAAAGACCAAAGCGGAAGGCAGCGTCGCAAGCGGAGGCTGGACATTTTTGGGGTTTATTGAAGTGGTACTGAAGATTGTGATGCTGTTCTCAACGATCGCGTATTTTAGTGGGCTGATTAATGAGAAGGTGCGCATGGCCGAATAGGTGCTTTCATGACTCTGACATGCCAACAAGCTCAGTGGGAGGTTCTATGAGCTGCCGAAAGTCATGATGGGTCCGACAGCACCCAATCATCAGGAGCTCCAAGAGCTCATCCGCCAGGCCGTTTTCTCTGAATTGCAAGATAAACAGGGTGTCGAACTGGAGGAGAAGGGTACTGAGACGAAGAAGGTCGCGCTTGGGAAGTGGATGTGACGAGGAACGAGCACAGTAAGCTAGAAGTAGAACATTAGGATTCGAAGCGTAGCCCGACATAATGAGACTCACACTGGCTTTTAAACACTTCATGTGCCGCAGAACCAGAGGAACCTCGACTTCACAGCAGCTGCCCTTGTGAGCGTCGAGAAGGAGCCCAGATGAGTTGTGATGTGCTAGCAGGTCACCGGAGCCATCCTGGTGAGTTAAGTTGATCCCACAGGGTGAAGAGAAAATTCGCTGGAGCCATCCTGACGAGTTTGCTGCAACCTAGGGGCAAATGAATGATTCGCCGGAGCTATCCAGGCAAATGCATCGTCAACTTCTGCTTAACGAGGTTTCTATCTTGCCCCAGCAGACAGCGACGTCCTTGACATTTTGAACCTTGATAACCCGCTCAACGGGCTTCATAATCTTGGGGAAGAGGTCGATGTTGAGGTCCTCGAATTTGGCACAGCCATTACCATCTTCGAACGACTTAATTTCATTGTGAGCATTTTGCTGACTTGTTGTCCACGGCGCGCTTGTTGTAATCCTTGCCCCCCGAGACGCGTGTCATCGGTGGTGGCCAGGATCTCGAGGATACCGTCGTGGCGATGGTTCCGGCATCCTTGGTGGCCTGGCGCTGAGTGTTGCTGCCGTGCTCCACATCGCGGACGAAGCCTTGATCATCCATATATATACGACCAGTGAGTCTCTTGGCATTGAGAATGAACTCGGTGCTGTCGACAATGCTGCCGGAAAGATTGAGTACGCATTCTAGCTGTAAGACAGAAAACTGACGTTCTCCTCGCCAGCGAACTGACCCTTGACATAGTTACCCAGCAACCGTGTCGCATAAACAAAGGAAGTCGACTTTTGTCTCTCCGCCCGATGCTGCGCTTGGTAAAATCCCCGCCACCCTGACCCTCCTGCCTCCCAATGAACTTGCTAGAGACTGCAGATACGGAAATGAGGATATGAGATCGAGGAAGTTGAGGGAAAAGAGTGAATGGAGGTGTGGGTGGGCTAAATGCTGAAGAGCCTGGAGCGCTGGTCACGGTTAACAAGTGGGCAAGTGTGGCTGTGCTATGGTCAATGCAATCTTCACTAGTCGCCTGGATTGCTCCGGCGACTCCGATCTTAGCAGTTGACATCGTCACGGGGATTGGGACGAGGTGGGCACACGCCTTGCAGGGTCAAACATCACTAGAAGGGCTCTGGTCGTCGCCATGCTTGATGCTGAGGCTGTTATCCAGAACGGTGGAGCAGCCTGCGGGAAAAGTAGGTAAGTAACAGGCGTAGATTACAACATATGGCCACTTACCTTCTTTCCAGAACCACACGCCGACGATTTGCTCAACGTCGTCTCGACTTTCATGTGGCTACGCCATGGGGTCCCACCACTCGCGTCGTGTTCTCATCATTGGTTGGATTACATAACATTATTATCTAAGCTGCCTTGTCTCTTAATATTTTAGATGGCCACTTACCTTCTTTCCAGAACCACATGCCGACGATTTGCTCAACGTCGTCTCGACTTTCATGTCTCCCCATAGCCACGTCCTCTTAGCCGACAACATCGGCGCTAGTCCCCACGGTTGTTGTGCGAGCTGCTGCGCCTTTGGTTTGAATGGTGCACTACGGTACATGGGTCTATGTGACGGATACTCGAACCATGAGTGATGAGGATTGACCTTGTCTCTAGAACCCGACTCCAATGTTCTTCTCGCCGCTGGCGGTCGTTTTCGTGGAGCCGCGGCACGTTATTCCAATCGTACCTGCTACAGATGACCTGGTAAGTAACGCAAGAGAAATCATGGGCGATGATCGCTTACCTCGATCCTAGACGATGTCCTCTTCGCTGGGCGCCGTGTTGGCACCGATCTATTGTAAGTTGCCGTCGAAAAACGCGTCGTGGAAGACCTGCATGGGACGACTTGTCCTGCAATAGGCTTGGGCTAGAACGGTGTACCAATATCGTAGGCTCAACGCCTCGCAGCGATTCAATTGCCAGTCAAATTCTACAGTAAGCCCAGTTCAGCCTTCTCCCTTCGTTAGTCTGCTTACCATCCGATTTACGTCCTCTAGTTGACGACGACATACTAGTTTATTCACAGGGAGCTCTCATCTGGATGTTCCGATGATTTGAAGTGTTCACTCTTTGTGACGATTGCGCCTCGCTCTCAGCCCCCACACTCGCCTGGATTGTTCCGGTGGTCTCTGTTCTGCTCACTGAGGTCTCTCCAATACTGATCCTTCAACGCCGTACCATTCGTCTGGATTGTTCCGACGGCTCTTCTCTTGTATAAATTTCATGGTTTCCTGCTCGCTTGGATTGCTCCAGCGACTCTGGTTGTCATTGCCCCATTCCTTTTCATCCAAATCTCAGTCATTCTGATAGATCTGCCTGGACTGTTCTGATAGCTCCATGTTGTCATTAAAAACTCCATCTCGTCTCTTCATCCCAAACTCTGTGAGGCAATTTAACTCTGTATTACAATATAACTAATGTATAGCTCTGCTCTCCTCTTAAGGTACACGAAACGCTCGAATCACTTTGAGACGAAACTCTGTCTGCCTGGCGCCAAGTCTCTTTCGCTGTTGTGCTGTCAAGGCGCCGTACCACTTGTCATCGTACACTGCCCGTGCACGACCGGGAGGAGCATCATGCCTGCTCGCTATTTTCCGAACGCCCTGCAAACGCTTTGTCGGCTTTGCTCCCTTCCTATTGAAGATCCCAACATCGTTCCTCTCCCCTTCAATGATGCTGAGTTCCTGGGAAATGTTAGGACGCCAAGGCATCTCAGCAACATATAACACCGTTTCCACCGCCGTATCATCATCTTCCCCTTCGCTTTCATCGGAGCTCATGCCCTCTTCTCCGAGTTCCATGAGCAGCTCCTCCAGATACTCCCAGCGCACGGCTTCTTCAAAGTCTCCAGCCTCTTTTAACAATTCAATCTTCTTCCTGACTATCTCAAGTCGACGCTTTAACCTCCGCAAATCCCTGTGACAACTCAATCAAACAATGAAGTTGAAAGCACCCACATTCGTCTGCCGCGTATAGGCACGGCCCAGCTTCTCCTTTTTGTTCCACGCTTCCACCACCCTATTTTCCACCTCTATTATGCTTTCTATATCCCCGTTTTCCTTCATTTTCGGCTGGCCGTTTTTCCATGCACCTCTTGCCCTCTCCAGCTTCTCCCGAATGATTTCACGGAAGTAGGCTCGTGATCGTTTAGGCAAGAGTTCGTAGGCCTCGCTCGTTCGGCGTTTGAGAACTTCATCCAGGAGAATATCCGTCACGCATTCGTTCCATTTCGATGAGATCTTGCCCCTCATATCGATACGGAGACCCTCTAGTTTTGGACCGGGGCCGCCATTGTAGAAAGCGAATATCTCGTCTGCAGATGGCGGTAAATGCAGCATATAGTCGTCCAGCACCTGTGCATCGAAAGTTTCGGACATGATATTGTTCACCAATCCCTAGTCGACATCAATATGTGATGACAGCATCAGCTTAGGAGTAGTTTACCAGGAATGTCGTTCTCTCGTAGTGCTTATCAGCTTTCTTTTCCGCCTGCACCTCTTCCGATTTGTGCTTCCGCTTAATTGCCGTTCCAGCCCCCCTCTTCCGATCCTTTGAGGGTGGATTCTGGCCAAAGGTTTCTTTCATTGCGACGTTGATCATCTTTTGGAGTGTCTTCTCCGTAAAGACAAAAGGTTCTTCATTGTCTTCCTCGGTATCGCCCTCGTTGCCCAAGTCTTCCTCATCGTTGTTGGCATTTTCGTCTTCATCTCTGTCCTCATCTCCCCGGCGAGGCAACTTTGGGACGTTAGTAGGTGGTGGCAGCGCGATGGAGAGAGGTCTCACTGTGAATGATTGCAAACGGGTCACTCCTCGCTGGTGCTTTCGACGTTTGCCAAGCTCTCGCAGGTTTATTCGTGGCAATTTCAAAGGCGATGGCCTCGGAGCTGCCGGGGAAGGTTCCTGACCGTCTATTTCCTCCATATCAAAATCAGGCGTTTGGATGACTGGCTCGGCTGGAGGAATTGGTGGTTGAGGAATCAACGACACAGGCCCTTCAGGAGCACTTGCCACCGGCGGAATTGGTGCTTGAGGAGTCGACGACACAGGCCCTTTAGGAGCACTTGGCATTGACGTGCCCGGTCTTTGGTCGCGTTGCTTCCTGTTTGCCCTCTGAACGGGGGCCGCGACTTCAGCGTCCTTCTGAGCCTATGTCACGGTTTAGAAGCCAGAGAAAGCTAGAAATAACAAGAATTCTATCACATATATGAAGCTGATCCAGATCACCTCTGATTTTCTCTATCTGTTTCAGCATCCGCAAGACCTCCTGCTTGTGCTCCTCTATGTCGGCTTGCCGCTTCTTGTTTAAAGTTTGCAGCTCCAGGCTCATCTTATGATTCTCCTCTTTATAACGCTCAAATTCCGCGTTCCTGTCCTCAACCTGCTCCACCACTTCTTTTCTGATCTTCTCTATCTCCTCCTCTTGACGCTTTTCTAAACTTGTCTTCCACTGCGCTTGGATATCGTGGATTGCTGTGTTCCACTCTCGTTCAGCCTCGCCTTTGAATTTTTCCATTTCCGCCTGTCCGCATGTTAATGGAGAATGAACTTGAGGGAAATCAAGTTTACCCTGTTAAGGTCTTCGTACTGCTGGCAAGCCTGCTCAACCTCTTGCTGGCTTGGGTGTTAACAGAGAGCCAAGACGGCGCAAAGAAAGCCAACCTACCTCACGAAGTATTTTATACTCCTGGCGAACGCGCTCAGTCTCTCGCTGGATTGTGCGTTAATGGAGCATCAACATGGTAGGATGTCATTCAACCTACCCGATGAAGTTCTTCACACTCCTGGCGAACACGTTCCGCCTCTTCTTGACGAACACGTTCAACCTCTCGCTGGATCATGTGTTAATGGAGAATGAAGTTGGAAGAAATGCAACCACCTGATGGAGTTCATCGAGCTCATCGCGGACGCGCTCCTCCCATTGCTGGAAGGTATGTCAATGGTGACCGAAAAACATGATAAAATCCAACTCACCTGCCGACGCTCTTCATATTCTTGGCGAATGAGCACCTCGTCTTGCTGGTATGTACGTTAACAGAGAAGAAACAGGACAATATTGAACCCACTTGGCCAAGGTCTTCATACTCTTCCCGAACATCCGCTTCCCATTTCTAGGTTATGTGCATTAAAGGAGAAGGAAACGAGGACAAAATCTAACCCACCTGGCAGAGCCCATCACACTCCTGGCGAACACGCTCAACCTCTTGCTGGATTGCCCGTTAACAAAGAGTCAACACGGTGTAAAGGAGTTCAACCCACCTGACGAAGTTCGTCACACTCCTGGCGAACACGCTCCGCCTCTTCCTGGCGAATGCGCTCAATCTCTCGCTGCATCGCGTGTTAATGGAGAGTCAAAGTGAAAAGGAGTTCAACCCTCCTGATGAAGTTCGTCACACTCCTGGCGAACACGCTCCGCCTCTTCCTGGTGAACGCGCTCGACCTCTCGCTGATCGCGTGTTAATGGAGAGTCGAAATGATGCAGAGGAATCCAACCCACCTCGCGAAGCCCATCACACTCTTGGCGAACGCCCTCGACCTCTTGCTGGAGTGTGCGTTAATAGAGAGTCAAGATGATGTAAAGGAATTCAACCCACCGCACGAAGCTCCTCATACTCCTTTTGAACACGGCCCTGCCATCGCTCCATTTCCTCTTCGCGAAGCTGGTCCTCCGTCTTCTTCTTTGCGAGGTATTCTCCGACCTCCTTCTTCCATTTTTCATTGATCATTTATGGCGACCTCATAGGCCTCCAATTTTTTCTGGACTCTTTGTCAAGCACTATGTGGACAGTTGACAAGTTGAACCCACCTCCAGGCGCTCCTGAAATTGCTGCTCCTGTTCCTCCTCTGTCTGGGTCAGCTTTTGCTCCCTCAAGCGCGCCTCCAGCTCTTGGATCTTGTGCTCAAATTCCACCCGCTGTCGCTCCGCCTCGTCCTCCACAAACCTTTTCTCGGCAGCCAACTCTTGGAAGAGTCTCACCCTGAGTTCTTCAAGTTCCTTTGCCCATGTTGTGAGGTGGCATTTCTGCTCCTCGATCTTCTGCTCTTGCTCCTGGAAATATTTCGTACTCTCTTGCTCCTTCTTCTCAACACCCCAAAGTCGCTTTTGGACGGCTTCTGCGACACTGACAATACCTAGTCTCACTAGAGCGGTGCTGGCAGTTGCTCTCGGCCTCTTCACGTTCTCTCTATCTCTTGCGTGTTTCTCATCCGCCTCCTCTACTTTCTTCCTATCTAGCTCGTTGACAAGATGCACCATTTCTTTGACAAGAGCACTCTGCTCGAACGGCATATGCAAAGGAGAATTTGTATCTGGAACGAAGGCTGGGCCATCCTCGGAATCGGAGCCTGGGAGGAAGAGTTGTGGGCGAGGGAAGTTGAATGTGAACTTTGGTGTCAAGTTTTCAGTGCTCGATGAGGTAGTCGGCGGGCGACGATACCGGGATACTTCAGCTCGATTACCGTGCGCCACCTGTGTTTGTAGATCACTGGGTGAGGCTGCGCGTTTCCTACCTCGAATCGCTGGACCCTTTGGAAACGTTGATTCTTCGACATCCATGGTGGCGACGTGTACTTCTTCAGTGGCATGGAGCGGTGGTGAACCTTGAGGTTCTTGCGGCGAAGTTGCACGAGGTGTCTCTTGCCCATCAGAGTCAGAGTCTGATATTGATATATCAGAATCGGTGAAATATTCGCTTTCGCTGACGCTGGGTTGGGTCTTGCCAGGTTCCATGGTAACTTTGGAGACAGAAGATAGGCGTTCACTGGCTTCAGCACCCTAGGCCTTTATGATTCCTACAAGTGGGCATCCTCTTTGTCGTAGGAAGGCATCACGTGTGCGAGCGCCTTTCAGTTGTGATGCCTCGCGACTACGCGTTTGACTTACCTGGAAGGTATAAACGACCGATGATCGTCTTCATCGCCCACTCATCACCCACTTGGTACCACTCATCACCCACTTGGTACCACTCATCACCCGCCGCACTCTAAAAACCCATCACATTACAATGGCGAACACCCGAGTATTAGTTCCACAGACCCGTCATGTAAGTCACCCATCCCTTTCATTGTCTTTATTTTCTTTTGCTGATACACTTCACTGTACAGTCCATCGAAACTCAACTTCGTGGTCGCGTTTACCCAGCCCGTTCCGCCCAGCAGGCACGATCTCGGCAGGTCATGATAAACACCCGCCAACCTGACAGGAACTCTCCCCTCGATCGCTATCCGTTTGCCAAAAACCACATCGGCGACGACAAGCTCCAACCTTGGGTACATAATTGCTGAGTCAAAGTTACTGAAGGCGCCCATGAATCGGAGTATATGGTCTTTTTCAAACGACATCGGTATTTTACCCCGAATGAATGTATCCGCCAGATGCTAGGGGGTGTTGCCGCTAAGGCCTCGCTCTCTGACGTAGTTGTTATGTGGCTGGGAGTCACTGGTGGATATGTAAACCTACGTGATCGGGATACAGTTCTATGCAACTGGCTTGTTCAACGGTCAGTACCGTGTATCTTGCCTCCACTTCCAACTGACGCATTTTCTTCAGCTTTGCGACAGATAAATTGCTCAAATCCTCGCGTCTTCCGAAATCGATCTCATACACCAAGAAGGAAGCTCGTCGGGGAAGGGGTCGTCAAGCACGCAATTAGCTATTGTTCTCAGAAGTCTTCGCGTCTCAAGTGCCATGCTGCTTCCACTTACATTTCTGTATATTTGTGTATCTGTATCATACCTTATTTCTTCTCCCTAAATGGATTGCGCTGTTGAGTATATAGTCCTCAGCCTGCACAGGCCGGCGTTGTTGAACATTAATATTGATACCTCAAAGAGATCAACAAACACAACCACCACACCCCTTCCTTCCGTCCGCTCACTCTCATTCAGAGTCAGTCTGGGTCTGTCGTGCCTGTATTTGATACGGCACACACTGGGCTTCAGCAAGTGTTAGACCCTGTATTTCCCTGCCTGTCGCGCCTGTATTTGATACGGCGCTACAGGACAGCACGCACCGGCAGCCTCGTATTTGATACAGGTGCCCGCTCATCAAGAATCAACCATGCCTGCAAGAGCTCCCTCCCGCCGATGTACATGCACTTCTTGCCTCAAGGAAGGGGGGTTTGATGATCATGGGACTCGCATTGGCAAACTATGGACTTCTGCAGAGTTTATCGCCCACCGAAACCGCATTGCGATGGAGGCTCGAACAAGTCCCCCTGTCCACCCGGACACCACTCCAACAGCTCCGCAACCATCTACCCTCCCATCCGATAAGGATATCCATCAACCCTCACACCAATCCCCCCCTTTCGTGCCATCCCAGGACTCTAGTTCGAAGGGCGAAAACCGTCATCGAACTCAGAAAGCCCACCGCATCTTGAACAACATCGAGACTCGCTGCCTCGCTTGTTTAGAGGCCGTAAGCCGGGCGGAAGGAGAGCAAAATCCACCAGATCAAATTATTGCGACCATTGAGAACGAGCTAGGAGTTTTGCGAAGTGGCTTTGAAGGCGTCAAGCTTACTATCTCGTCTGTGAAGTCTCACAAGGAGCAGCTCAGGCCAACCTTGGCTCGTCTCGAAAGCCATTTTCTAGCTCTGAGGCAGAAGCACCCAGTCGGTAATGACGGCCCTCTCCAGTATAACTCAGGTGTGTGTCCCTCTCGTCTTATCGCTACCATTCTGACTTTGCCAAATCACTTAGACCACTATTTCAACCCACCTATCAATGCCTACCACGCTGTCGCCCAAATCAGCATGCTAGTGATCGTCATATGTTCACTCATGCTCGGCATTAGTCGCAACAGCGCCGAGTTCTTACTCAACACGCTAGCGGAATTGCTTCAGTGGGCTTTTACCACTGTTTCCAACAAAGTCACGTCAACGCAGAAGTCAATCCTCAACCAGATGCTGAGCACTCTCGATACCGTACTGGAAAAGTTCAACTTGAACCCTAAGACGACAACGTACGCTGTATGCCCAGCCTGCCACTTCACCTATCCCCCAGCCTTTACCCCTGGATCAAACAGCCCCTCCTATCCTGCTGAGTGCTACAACAAATCCCATCCAGATTCTGAAATCTGCCGAACCAAGCTCCTCGATTCCAATTCTAAACCATTACGAACTTTTGTTTACCACCATTTCCATGACTACTTGGCAGGCCTCTTGGCCCAAAAAGACTTGGAAGACCTCATGGATAAGTCATGCGATAACTTAATGGAACCCATACGAAAGCAGGAGGAACCTCCTCCTTTTATTACCAGTGTATTTGACGGCGATTTTATCCGTAACTTCAAGGGACCAGGGGGGACCTTATTTGTCGATAGGCCTCAGAATGAAGGACGATACCTCTTTGCATTTAATGTTGATTTCTTCAGCTCTGAACGTCAGACAGTTCGAGGTGCTTCAGCCTCCTCCGGTATTGTTTCTGCGGTCTGTTTGAACCTCCCAGAGTCAATTCGCTACAAGAGGGAGAATATGTACATTGCTGGCATCATTGCAGGCCAGATGAGCCCCATCTCACGCAACTCAACCACTACATGTGCCCCATCGTCGACGATCTTTTGGTTTCCTATAAGGAAGGTGTCCACTACTCTCGCACAGCCAATCATCCCACTGGGAAAACCACTCGAAGTGCTTTATCGATTAGCGTGAATGACTTTCCAGCTGCTCGTAAAGTCAGTCAACACGCAGCGCAAGGGAGCCATCACCTCTGCACTAGATGCAATTGCTTTGGCAAGTCAAACCTTGGCAGAACGGACATCGAAAACGCAGACTGGTTGCCCAAAGATCCTGCTCTTCAACGCCAGAAGGCTGAAAGCTGGAAAAATGCTGAGACCAGCCGTGCTCAGGAGAAACTCTTCTCTGAAAGCGGTCTACGCTGGTCTGAACTCTGGCGTCTTCCATATTGGGATCCTGCGAACATGCTCGTTGTCGACCCGATGCATTGCCTCCTTGAAGGCTTGGCCCAGTATCACTTTCGTGAAGTCTTGAAACTCACTGAAACTGCGGCGAACGCGAAGGTTGATATTCCTGATGCTTTCGAATATGCATTCCTGCTTCCAACTGATCTCGACACGGAGAAGTACAAGTTCAGTGGAAATGATCTCAAGCACATTCTGCAGATCCAAAAACTCCTTGTTTCCCCCATTGAGCCAAATGATGGGGTTATTGAACCTAGCCTTGCTTAGCTTCGACGTGGCCTCGAATATAAAAATCGGACTGCTCTTCATTTTGTCTCGGACACAGTTAGGGCCCAGCCTATAGACATACAAAGGCGGAAACCAACACCCCCAGACCATGTTTTCTCAAAAGCCCAGTATGTGTCGGCCTTGGTGCATTGGGTAAGTGTCTTATGAGGCTATCCACAATGCACCTCGTTGACTTGATTTTGGTCATGTAGCGTTCACAGTACCCTCTTGCTCGTGATGGCCAATTGCCTTCAATTGTCAACCCTGCTGTCATGAATCGTATTCGAGAAGTCATCCGCGACACAGACACCCCGTCTTGGCTGGAATCAGTGCCCCATAACTTTGGAATGGCATCTGCTGGTACGCTGAAAGCCGATGAATGGCGAACAATGACCACTGTCTACTTGCCAATATCTCTCATTAGCATGTGGGGTGAGGGCGTGGCTGCTACTGCGGGAGATCCAGCCATTCTCCGTCGAGTTCTTGATCACACCATGCATCTTGTGTGCGCCATTTCTCTTGCATGTAAGCGCACGATGACTCGGAATCGCAGGGATGCCTATCTTGGCCACCTCCTTGCGTGGATGCGGGACCTTTCAGACATCCACCCTGGGACACAACCCCACCCGAACCACCACCTAGCAATTCATGTATATGATTTTTTGTGCCTTTTTAGTCCTGTGCACTCCTGGTGGTGTTTTGCCTTTGAGCGATTAATTGGGCAACTGCAACGCTTGCCCCATAACCATAAGTCTGGTATGTTGAACTTATTCAGTCCACAAATGCCTACTTATCTTTTGGTAGGTCAACTTGAAGCCACAATGCTATCTGTGTAATCAAAGATGGCAAACCTGAGGCACTGGCTTGCCCGTCCGGATTCCCCTGAATTCCTAAAGCGATGCAAAGCGATCTTTGACAGGGCATTTGATACGTCCTCCGACGATGACTTCGAGGATGAGCCCCTCCCCAGTTCGGCCTTTGGACCAGCTCCAACCTCGCTACGATCCTGTATACCCGATAAGAAAGTTGCCCTCCGAGCTCGCTATAAGTCGAATGGCGTGATCTTCGCCCGACACCATACCCACGTTGGTAACAGCCTGATCGCATACTATCCGGACAGGGACCGGAAGGCTGATGTGGTCCTTGGGTCTATTGAGCACATCGTTGCTCGACAGGATGGGTCAGTTGTGTTTGCAGTTCGTCGACAACTCAAACGTTCATCAACTTCTATTGATCCATTCGCTCCTTATCCTCATTTTCCGGCATCTATATATTCGACCTCCCTTTCCTCCGACCTTCAGATTGTCTCTCCAGACCATGTTTTTTGCCACTACGCAAGATGGGCCCTGGATGAAAACCAATGCGTCACACTCATGTTATCCCGCGTAAGTGCAATCCCATGACTTAGAAAAGCGATACTTATTGTGCATCAAGGACTCACGTCATTAACACACCCACGCTCGCTGGATGGGAAGATGGAGGTAGGAGAGGTAGGAGAGGGCAAGCCAACTACTGTCCAAAAAAAATCGTTCCCGCGACATGAAATGCCGCTGTTCGCGTCGACTTCGCATATCGAACAAGACTGGACGGTTGGTCGCGACGCAGTGCTGGAGGTGTCGGAGGGTCGCAATGGACAGCCTTGCTCAGCTTTCTGATACACAGCCTAAGACTTTCGTACCTGCGAGACGTCGACGACCCGTACGACCCACGAGTAATCTCCCTTAACCCTTCCTACCAATCGAACCCATACATCCTCGCCGCTTCGCTCGGCGACCCGAGCGATTGGTGTTGCGTATTAAAAATGTGTTTGACGGTGTATCTGGAAAACGGTTACGTCGAGGTCAAGTTCACCACCGGCACCAGCCTCCTACTTGCGATCATGCGGCCAAGGCGGATTGCAGAGGGTGAGAGGAAGTGTCAGAGCGGTCAACTGGAGATAGAGAGTGATAAGGAGGGATACAGGAGAGGACGACAAACACCGATGGACGCGTCTGAGCGCGTTGGTCCACGACACGAACATCCCGGCTGTTCGCGTTCTGACGGGATGCGGCCGGTTGGGCTGGGATGTGCAGAGCGGTGCCCGGCACAGGAGGAAGTTTCAGGAGGGTTGTGAGCAGCGACGCTGGCAAACGGCGTGGACGGCGCTCGTCGGTCGCACGAATTTATTTGCATCGTGTGCAAGGGGTGGATGGTGCTGAGGGCTGGTGCTGGGCCAGGACACGGTGGTGAGTCGTATGGCGGAGCCCTCGAGTGGTGGCCCTTTGGATTTAGCTAGTTTGGACCACTGTTTAATGTGCCCCTTACATTCTTATGCTTAATCTCTTTTCACACAACCACAACCAGCCAACCCACAGCTTTGATGATCATCACGACAGTTTTTCCACCGTTCTTTCCCCTCCAATTATGAGGAGGAAGGGCATGAGAGCATTGGCCCTTGCTGTGATGCTCGGCTACGTTATTGGGGAGCTCTTTCGCTTCCGCGAAGAGCAACAAACAATTGCATTGTTTGTAACCCCATGTCGCGTACGTCATATGTTAAATTTTATGCAAAGCATTCAAGTGACTTTAAACAACAATTTTTTAGGTCCGACTTTCGTTTCCGCGCTCTCACTATATCGAATTTGCGAGCTCAAATGATAATTCGAAGATCGTCGCCGAAGTTTTCTCGAACTGTAATGTCTACGAAGGCGTGGAGACTCCAACACGAACGCTTGTGCCAAAAGACGGAGCCAATTGCCACTTCACATTCTCAGAACCAGGCCCTCGGTCGTCGTCTTCGGTCCTTGTCTGCTCTTACCCGTGTTCCAGAGTCTTCAATTAGAATCCTCCCGTATGAGCTTTTTCAATTGAAACATTCCTCCGCATCGAATACTGGCTGTGCTCGCGGAATCCAATGTCCTTTCTATGGTCAGTTCTGTAATTTCCATTTTGTGTATATTAGCCTGTTGTGGTATCCATTCCAGTCCTCGGCCTAAGCGGAGAAGCAGTTTAGAAAGCAGAGGGAAGGCATGAAGACTGTAGATTGAGGAAGTCTGGACGGTTATGAGGGTTGGCTGTTGTGTAGAGGGAAAAGGTATGCCGTGTTTGTGCATCCGTTACATTGCTACTCTTGTAGTGCTTAGTCATTGAGTCCTAATCCGGTTTGGTGCGCGGCGATGGTTCCGTGGTTCGTTTGCCGAGATTTCTTACAGGCATGCGTATAAAATATTAGGGTCTTCGTGAAGCAGCTGTCGGAAAGTTTACGTACGGAGAGTATGGCCGATCGATGGGGTTGTCTTGTCCTTTTCTGTATGTATACAGTTCTGCATAGTTAGTCCGTTGATCGGCATTGAAAGATTTCGGTTGTTGTAGGTGTTGGGTTTGTATGGTTTTGTTTTCCAGTTGAGCGGTATCGAGAGTGCTCAGCTATTGGTGAGGATTGACTCGCGTGAGCGATTTGTGCATGAACTAGTGGAGAAGCCCAACTGAAGCAATTCCGCTGCTGTTGAAGTAGAGACGTCGTGCTGTTGCGAGGTAATGCCGGCATGGGTATCACCATATGTAACGCGTTCACTGCTATGCTTGAAAAGTGTTGGCTTCGCGTGGTACGCAATTGTGATAGTGGGTTGAAATGGTGGGGTCTAGAGTGACTGGCGTTCAGGCAAGAGTCAGAGTGAGTGGTTTGGTGCTGATAAGACGAGAGGACACATATCTGTCGGTTTCATGATCTGGGATGTTCGGCGTCAATTAGACGACTGGAGTCTTCTGCTTCAGAACTAGAGTGTGGCTTTCGAGACTGGAGTAGATAGAGTTGGCCGTGACCTGCTGCGCTTGTTGTGTGCTTCACAGGACGGGCCGCCGATATAAGCTTGACCGCTTGGCGGGTTCCAAAGCAGGGGGAACGACCCTTATCTGCATGAGATGCCACTTCGCAAAAAACTCGGTGGTTATGCAATTAGTCGGCTTCATAAAATGGTCGCAATAATTTTATGTGAGTGTGTGCGCTGTCCTGCGCCCCGTGGCTTTCGACTGCCTCTAAACAAGCGATTGATCCTCTCTCTTTGCCTCCTCCCTCCAAGTGGCGGGTTGTTAATGTTGAATTCTTTTTTTTGTAGTATAGTGATCGCTCTGCTTTGGTGGTTTCGAGAGCCGTTAATGTGGTGCGGCTCGGTTATAGAGAGTAGGCGAGAAAAGTGCTCACCAGATCAAACTTTGTTATGTATTGTTGCGGTACGCGTATGAGAACAGCTAGGTGTTGTTCGAAGTGGCTTTGAAGAGGCGTCAATGCCGTTTTGTTATCGTATCGTTGCTGTTAGATGTCTTCCGACAGAGGAGCAGCTGCGACCCAGTAGCCCTTGGTGCTCGTCTTTTCGGAAAAGCGGTGTTTCTAGCCTGAGCAGAAGTTTCTTAGACCTCGGTGAGATGATACGTGCCGTCTCCATGTAATTGTCCGTACGAGGTGGAGCGGTTTGTGCCTCCTCTTGGATGCGTACTCGTTTCTGACTTGGTCTCAAATGTAGACCACGTATTTCAACTCAACCTTCTCATATTTTGTTCGTAGCCACTAGGCGGCTCGCCCATATTATCCGCAGCCGAGCTCGTGTGATCATCGATCGGGATCTGGGTGGCTCGATAGGCTTCGGCTTATGATCGCTGTCTGGAGCTCTGGTTCTCTTGATCTTTAATTAACTATGCGTAGCTTGTTGGGGTGGAATGTGTTCAGTGGCTTCTCTACCAGTTTATCATGACTCAATTCAGTGTAGTTAGTCAACGTGAGTGTGAAGTCCTTACGGATGTGTGTGCTTCTTCTCGATTTTACCATGTACTTTGGG